>CM076575.1:144820228-145420228 GCA_034641835.2 Pinus albicaulis
GTTGAAGTTTGCAACAAGAGATAGTGAAACTAGCATCCATAAACAACAGGACAACACCTACACTAGTGTGGGACCACAGGTAGTGTAGTGATGGGTCCTAGTGATACATTAGTGTGAAATTAAATTTATTTAATAAATTGGAAATGTGTCTAATTTAATTATCCCTTGACTAAATTTGACAATAAATTGTAATCTTATCTCATAAACACTTGTAATAGTTAACTAAGTGTGATAGACTCAGTTAGCTCATGAATGTCAAGTTGAGGGTGGTTGGTGAGGCATGCAGAGTGATTCTATTATTTATTGAGTCCAATTTTCAGTTAGTGCATTAGTATAATGAATGAGAAATCAGTTAACTTAGTTAAGTGATTTAAAGTCAGTTGAAAGAGTTGTAACTATTTTTTGCACTAGTGAGATACCAAGTGAAATAAATTGGATTTAATTCATATGCAATGATTTGTCAAGTGAATGATGATTTACTATTAATAGGTACATGCATGTGAGTTCCAATGGAGACCCAGTTGAGACAAAGGTTAAAGGGAAGTTAACTATCATTTGTGATATTAGCAGGCTTCCCAGATGTAGTTAAAACACTACAGGATGCCCATGATATTTACCATAGTCAAGGAAGGTTGAAATCACAAAATAATAGTGACAACGTTCCATAGGGAATGTGTGAGCAAGGCAGGCTGAAGACATACTGAGAATTGGCTAAGTACTAGCCCGATTTTTTCTGGATCAGTGTGAGAGTGCAAGAGACTCTTGGGAGAAGAGTGCATTGTAATTGTTTGATGATTGCTTGTGGAATATATAATAGAATATAGAGGGGTTTCGAGAGCAAGCATTCCCCGAGAAAACCTCTTTGTTGTGGTTAGATTTGATTATTTCTTTACTTGTTGTGATTGGTGATCGTGTTTATTTTCTGCAATTGATTTGTAGAAGGATTCAATATCTAGATTTAGTACATTGCTTGATTAGATTAAATCCATTGATATACATATGTTTGTATAATTTCTACAATAAACCCAAAATTCCTGATATCTCACTTATAAAAAAGTCTAAATATGCCTTATATCTCAAGTAACTTTTAAAAATGCCTGATATAATGTTCTTTTTATATTCTAAAGTAATTTAGTTAATAAAAGAAAATTAACTCTTGAAAACCATTTTGAATTCTCTGAGCATAAATCAAAGTGCTGACATGTGGCTCTAATGGGGATGTTTTCCTCCCTATAAGGAAACAAAGAACTTGAATGCCAAGTGCCTAATTCATTGGGTTGTTCCCAATCTCTAATACTACAACCTGCTTTGTGACCTAACCTGCAACCAACTTATTCTAAAACCAAATCCACTAAAAACCAGATTTTTGTAACCTAAAAACTGAAATAAACTAAATGTTGAAATTCAACTACAAATTCACGTAATTGTTAAGAATCCACTACTACTGCAATTAGATCCACACTCTACTAAATAAAGACATGCTTGGGAAAATTGAGGTTGTTTATGTACATTGTTCCTATTCTAAGAAATAAGTTGTTACATTAGGTAAAATCATGTTTCGAATGAAATGAAGTAAGCAACTAATTTGCAAACTAGACCTCCTTACTATACACAATTGAAATAAAAACTTGATAATGTAATGCTAGCTCATCCAAATGTCGACCTTCATATTCAAAACTAGGATTGATAATTTGAAATGAAAAAATCTTCCATATATATGATTTTATGTAGTGTACCAACATGGGATAATATGGGAGTGCAGGGAAATTTACTTAGGGAATAATATGATGTAATATTAAGAATGATAAATAAATGGGCCATAGTTAATAAATAAAGTGCTTAACCCACATTATGTAAGGGACCACATGTAGCTAGGGAATAAAGTGATATGCCCATTGTATTGGATGTATGGTATTGAGAGACCCATGGTAACTACCCATGGTATTGCATGTATGAAACCTATATAGAGGCTAGAGACTCTCCATTGAGAGATTTCAAGGATTATTGTATGGGCAAGCATATGGCTTGTGGAGTGATCTCCTTCCTTAAGGAGTGAATGTATGGTGTTGCCCTACCTTAAGGGTTTTGATATTAATGAAGATCTGAAGTTTTATCTTCTATGGTGTTATTTTTTGGGCATATTTTCCATTTCTATATATTTTCTTATCATATCTACTACAAGTGGTATCAGAGCACTTTCTTGGGCAGAGTTCGGAGATTTGTTTTTTTCATTTTTTTTGCAGGAAATTTTTGGGCGGCGAGTTTGTAGAGCAAATTTGAAAAATTTGGTGAAAATTTTTCAGAAATAAATATCAGATCTGGATTCCTTACGGAAAAATACCCAATTTCAAAAAAAAATCAGTCGAATCGGAGTCCCGATGAGGGAGTTATCACTGATTTAAAATCAGCCATTTTTTTCCAAAATTTTGTGACGCCGGGGCAATTGCAGCGCAAATCTGTGTTTCTAGAGTGCCTAGATCGAGATTTCAGCTATATGGTTAGATGCATAATGGCTATTCCATTTTCAAAAACAGGTTATATTAAGGATTCTGAGTTATATTAACCGAGTAATGTCCATTTTAAATTTTTGCCAAAGAAATTTTTGGGCGGCGAGTTTGTAGAGCAGATCTGAAAAATTTGGTGAAAATTTTTCAGAAATAAATATCAGATCTGGATTCCCTACGGAAAAATACCCAATTTCAAAAAAAAAATCAGTCGAATCGGAGTCTGGATGAGGGAGTTATCACTGATTTAAAATCAGCCATTTTTTCAGAAATTTTGTGACGCCGGGGCAGTTGCAGCACAAATCTGTGTTTCCAGAGTGCCTAGATCGGGATTTCAGTCATATGGTTAGATGCAGAATGGCTATTCCATTTTCAAAAACAAGTTATATTAAGGATTCTGAGTTATATTGACCGAGTAATGTCCATTTTAAATTTTTGCCAAAGTAAGTGATTTTCTTCAAAACCCTTACTTTATTTTATGGATTCTCGCAAGATGAAGTTTACAGGAAAAGATGATGGCCCTAATATTGAAGATTTTTTACAACATCTCAAGGCTCAATACCAAATTTTTTGGATATGGGCTTCATGTGAAAGATGAGGCAAATAAATGGTGGACCTCACTTGACAGCGCAGAGAGGAAACTACCCGAGAAAAAACTTGAAAAAGTCATTTTGGACAAGTGGTCTAAAGCCGGAAAGAAGGACAGCAAGAGCCATAAAGACTTATTTTATACTAATATTTCCATATTACGGGTTCATGTAAGTATTCAGAAAGAGAACATCGTTGTGTCTATCATTCCTAGTTGCAAGCATAATTGTATCAATGTGAATTTGGCTAAAAAATTGCAAGTTCCAGCAAAGCATATTGAAAACACACAGGTTGATAATGAAGATGTTCAAATTTATAAAGATTTGAAGATTTCTATGGATAAGTATGTGTTGCATTCTGATTTTTATGCTTCAAATATGGTTGTTGTGGATGTTGTTTTGGGACATCCTTGGATGGAATCCGTTGGTACTGTCAATTTTAATGTGCAAAAGAAATTCATGAAGCTCTGGTATAAAAAGAAGAAAATTACATTGCACGATATTTGCATTAGGAACCATGCAGAGACCGAGAAGGAAGAAGCAAAAATATCTAGCGACACAGACACATCAGATGATGAGCCTTTGATGGTAGACAGCCAAACACAGACATCAAAGCAAGTACCAATAAAGGAACCAGACACCACTCCATCACCAATCATGGAGGAATTAATGAAAGATATTACATCAGTTAAAGCTTCAACATATCACCACCCGCATCACCCAGCAAGACAACAACCAGCAAGGTGGCAACAAATTAGCAACAAGGACAACAACCCCTGGACGACACATAGAAAGGTGCGACAATCCACTAACAACACATCAACAAGGAAGAACCACCAGAACCCGCTTCCATCTCAAGCGAGCAAGGCACCGACTAGATCAAGTGTTCACCTTTCCCTTGGATGGCTAGATGCACATGAATGGTACCAGTGGAATACTCTTTTGAGTAGATCTTATTATTTGTGTTCTTCTCATGTTTCGGGGATGAAACATGTTTAAGGGGGGTGTAATGTAGTGTACCTAGAGGGGATAATATAGGGTACAGAGGGAGGTACCCAAGGGAATAATATGATGTAATAATATAGGAATGATAAATAAATGGACCATAGTTAATAAATAAAGTGGTTAACCCACATTATGTAAGGGACCACATGTAGCTAGGGAATAAAGTGATATGCCCATTGTATTGGATGTATGGTATTAGGGGCCCGCTGGTAACTACATGGTATTGCATGTATGAAACCTATACCGAGGCTGAGACTCTCCATTGAGAGATATCCAGGATATTGTATGGAAGAATATGCCTTGTGGAGTCTCCTTCCTTAAGGAGTAGACATGGCTATGATACCACTTGTAGTAGATCTGACAAGAAAATGTATAAAAATGGAAAATATGCCCAAGAAATAACACCATTGAAGATAAAACTTCAGATCTTCATTAATATCAAAACCCTTAAGGTAGGGCAACACCATACATTCACTCCTTAAGGAAGGAGATCACTCCACAAGACATATGCTTGTCCATACAATAATCCTTGACATCTCTCAATGGAGAGACTCTAGCCTCTATATAGGTTTCATACATGCAATACCATGGGTAGTTACCATGGGTATCTCAATACCATACATCCAATACAATGGGCTTATCACTTTATTCCCTAGCTACATGTAGTCCCTTACATAATGTGGGTTAACCACTTTATTTATTAACTATGGCCCAATTATTTATCATTCTTATATTATTACATCATATTATTCCCTTGGGTACCTCCCTCACTACCTGTATCCCTCTAGGTACACTACAGAGCTGAAGTCGAACATTTTATGATCTTATCTGATTGAGGAAAGTGCATTTTACATATTTGCCAAAAACTCGGATAGTAACCATAGCTATCTGGAAAAATAGTGCCGATTGAGTAGTGGCGTGTTTTTGAACCACAAATTTTACCAATCAATATGCATGGGATTCACAGCGGGAGATCCTGGGTGTTTGCAACTTTGAGGTAGTGTTGATTGATTATTTGCTTCGATGCTGAAGGGAAAATTGACATTACCGGCATGGTTTTCCTGAGGTAATTTAGGAAAGCTTATGGAAAATTACACTGTGAATACTGTAGAGAATCCATATCACCATGTACAATGGCCTGTAGTTAGGTCAAGTTCCTAAAAAGGAAACTGTAAGGATTTGGATTTTGAGCCAGCAAATATCAGGGCTTGAACATAACTCCTTGCTTATTAGGCACCCATGTTTTCACCACGGCTTGGGAGGTCCACAATGGCCTCTTATGAATTCTCAATCACCTGAGCTTAACCCAATTACAGATCTGGGTCATCGGAAGGCTGAGCCACAAAGTCAACATCTAATGACTCGAATCTACAGTCAGTTTAAGGATGACCTTCTCAATCTGGTATTAATGGCTGATTTTTGAAAGAGAGTGAAATAATAGGTTTCAAATTTGAGGAAAAAATAACCGAACCTAAATCGAGACACACACCATTGTGTAAGTTTTTCCAGTTCCAATCTGCCCATATGCAAAAATACATACATTGTGGCCATCCAAAGCAGATCTAAGAATTGGCACAAATTCTGCATACACATCATCTGCACAAAAAGTGTTAGAATTTAAAAACAATTTTGACTTTACCCACACAAAATTTTGAATGGAAGTCAATAAAAGCAGTTCCGTGTACCTTCTAAATCCTTTTGAATTTAACTCATAAGTAAAGTACTTCCAAAAATAAATAAAAAAATTTGAATCTGAAATATCACCATACATAATACTTCATTTTCAATTTTATTCTAACTAAAGTGCAGTAGATATCTAAAATATCACTTCATTTACTTAAATAGAAAATGGAAATAATATGAAATATCAAAATATGAGAAAAACAACCAAAAGGAAAAGAAAAGAATGCACAACTAAAATGGAGGAAAATAAAAGAATAGAGTGCAGAAATGGAATTAAACATCATACAAGAGAGCCTACGCATGAAATGGTCGAAGGCGTAGAGGTACAGTAAAGAGTAATGACTGTGATGGAGGATGAATGGTCAAATTCAGATGGGAGAAAAGTAAATAAGTTACAGTAAAGAGATAACAACCATGATGGAGGATGAATAGTCAAATTCAGATGAGAGAAAATTAAATAGGTCCGCAACTAAAAGAAAGTTGGTTTACCATTACTGTCACAGACTTTTACAATGAAATATAGAATTGTAAAGGTGGGCCATCAAATCAAAGTAGTGCATTGAAACATGTAACTATACATTTTACATGAATGTTGCCTTGTGCTAATGAGGAAGAGTAGTAAATTCCATTTATCACATACTTGGTATGAATATTTATATTTATATTCCACCAATGCAAGTTAAACTGTTGCAGTCAGCACATGACTCCAGAGTTTGAATCCATTAGACTTGACCACTTTCAAATCTTGTTTTTCACTATTTCCACCATTCTCGCCTCTCGGAGTGAGTTAAAAGGTCGCTGAAAGAAGACTTTGATTCATGTGGGATCCTTTGACAAACTCAATTCATAGTGAAAAAGATCATTGAGCTTGGCAATGAGAACCATCCTCATAAATCTGTTTTTGTTATTATTTGTACCAGGGATTCATAGTGATCATTGTATTATTATGGAATATATTTGATTTAATTATGGGTATCAGTTGTTGAAGAAAAAATTCAAAACAATATGAGTGCCTTGTGCGTTCGTGCGAGTCATTTGTCATTTTCTCCCTTGTGTGTTTGTTCGGTCAGGCGGAGGGCATCGCACCTTGGGAGGGCGCCTGATGAAATGATTTCGGGTTGGGTCATTTCATTTGAGGGCGCTCATATAAGGTTTTCTAAGTTGCGACTGCAGAGGTTCCTTGTGCACATTCGTGCGGGCCAGCCATTTTCCATTTTCTCCCTTGTGCATTCCTTCAGTTAGGCAGAGGGCGTCGTGCCATAGGAGGGCACCCGATGAAACGAGTTCAGGTCGGGTCATTTCATTTGAGGGTGCATGTATAAGGTTTGCTAAGTTGTGACCACACAGATGCCTTATGCACGTTCGTGTGGGACGTTTGTCGTTTTCTCACTTGTGGGTTCGTTTGGTTGGGCGAAGGTCATCGTGCCTTGCAAGGGCGCCCGATGAAACGAGTTCAGGCTGGGTCATTTCATTTGAGGGCACCCATATAAGGTTTTCTAAGTTGCGACCGCACTGGTGCCTTGTGCACGTTCGTGCGGGCCATTTGTCATTTTCTCCCTTGTGCGTTCGTTCAGTTGGGCAGAGGGCGTCGCGCCTTGGGATGGTGCCCGATGAAATGAGTTCAGGTCGGGTCATTTCTTTTTAGGGCACCCGTATAAGGTTTGCTAGGTTGTGACCGCACGGGTGCCTTATGCACGGTCGCGTGGGCCGTTTTCAGTTTTCTCCCTTGTGCGTTCGTTCATTCGGGCGAACGGTGTCGCGCCTTGGGAGGGCGCCCAATGAAACAAGTTCAGGTCAGGTCGTTTTGTTTGAGGGTGCTCGTATAACATTTTCTAAGTTGCAACCACACGGGTGCCTTGTGCACATTCGTGCGGGTCATTTGTCATTTTCTCCCTTGCGTGTTCGTTCGGTCGGGCAGAGGGCGTTGCGCCTTGGGAGGGCGCCCAATGAAACGAGTTCGAGTCGGGTCCTTTCGTTTGAGGGCACCCGTATAAGGTTTGCTAAGTTGTGACCATAGGGGTGCCTTGTGCACGTTCATGTGGGCCATTTTCCATTTTCTCCCTTGTTCGTTCGTTCAGTCAGGCGGAGGGCGTCATGCCTTGGGAGGGCGCTTGATGAAACAAGTTTGGGTCAGGTCATTTCGTTTGAGGGCGCCCATATAAGGTTTGCTAAGTTGTGACTGCATGGGTGGATTTTTCATGTTTGTGTGGGATTTTTGTCATTTTCTCCCTTATGCGTTCGTTCGGTCAGGCAGAGGGCATCGCGCCTTAGGAGGGCGCCTGATGAAACGAGTTCAGGTCGGGTCGTTTCATTGGAGGGCACTCGTATAAGGTTTGCTAATTTCTGACTGCATGGGTGACTTGTGCACGTTCATGCAGGCTGTTTTCCGTTTTCTCCCTTGTGCATTCGTTCAATCGCGTGGAGGGCATCGCGCCTTGGGAGGGTGCCCGATGAAACGAACTCGAATCGGGTCGTTTCTTTTGAGTGCGCCTGTATAAGGTTTGGTAAGTTGTGACCACATGGGTGCCTTGTGTGTATTCGTGCGGGCCGTTTGTCATTTTATCCCTTATGCATTCGTTTAGTCGGGTGGAGGGCATTGTGCCTTGGGAGGGCGCCCGATGAAATGAGCTTGGGTCGGGTCATTTCGTTTGAGGGTGCCCGTATAAGGTTTGGCTAAGTTGTGACCACACGGGTACCTTGTGCACGTTCGTGTGGGCTGTTTTTCATTTTCGCCCTTGTGCGTTCGTTCAGTTGGGCGAAGGGCATCGCACCTTGGGAGGGCACCCGTATAAGGTTTGCTAAGTTGTGATAGCACGGGTGCCTTGTGCACATTCGTGCGGGCTGTTTTCTATTTTCTCCCTTGTGTGTTCGTTCAGTCGGGCAGAGGGCATCATGCCTTGGGAGGGCGCCCAATGAAACGATTTCGGGTTGGGTCATTTTGTTTAAGGGCACCCATATAAGGTTTGCTATATTGTGACCGCATGGGTGGCTTGTGCATATTCGTGTGGGTCGCTTACCATTTTCTCCCTTGTGCATTCGTTCAGTCAGGCAGAGGGTGTCGCGCCTTGGGAGGGCGCCCGATGAAATGAGTTTGGGTCGGTTCGTTTTGTTTGAGGGCGCCCATATAGGGTTTGCTAATTTGTGACCGCACGGGTGCCTTGTGCATGTTCGTGTGGGTCGTTTGTCATTTTCCCCCTTGTGTGTTCGTTTGGTCGGGTGGAGGGCATCGCGCCTTGGGAGGGCGCCCGATGAAATGAGTTTGGGTTGGGTCGTTTCGTTTGAGGGGGGCCGTATAAGGTTTTCTAAGTTGTGACCGCACAGGTACCTTGTGCACGTTCGTGTGGGCCATTTTCCATTTTCTCCCTTGTGCGTTCGTTCAGTGGGGTAAAGGAAGTCGCGCCTTAGGAGGGCACCCGATGAAACGAGTTTGGGTTGGGTCGTTTCATTTGAGGGCGCTCATATAAGGTTTTCTTTGTTGTGACTGTATGGGTTCCTTGTGCACGTTCGTGCGGGCCGTTTGTCATTTTATCCCTTGTGCATTCGTTCGACCGGGCGGAGGGTGTCGCGCCTTAAGAGGGTGCCCGATGAAACTAGTTTGGGTTGGTTTGTTTCGTTTGGCGGTGCCCATATCAAGTTTGTTAAGTTGTAACTACACGAGTGCCTTGGGCATTATTATATATATACATTTAACTAAATAATCATTCATCACCATTATATCCATGCAAGAAAAGGGGTGAGTTAAGATCATCTAGGAGTAAACATGATGGACACATTAAATCACCATTAAATCCATTATTATTTATATACATTTACCTAAATATTCATTCATCACCATCATATCCATGCAAGAAAAGGGGCGAGTTAGGATCATCTAGGAGTAAACATGATGGACACATTAAATCACCATAACTTAATTATCTAGCAAAGCACCCTGATCCAGTAGATTCATAATATATTGTTCGTACCGACACACATCTATGCATCCACATGTCAATTTATTTGAAAGAAATCCACATTATAGTCTTAAACTATATAATATTCAACGCATTGTAGCAATTATAATTTCTAACCCTAGAATCAAAGTTCATTGTTCATCTTGAAAAATGTGTTCCACTCATATGAAATGTGCTAGTGGAAAATTTTATAGAATGGCATCATGATCATCTATCGATAACCTCCATTGTCGCTATTTTTTTCTACTCTTCACTTGCTTCAACTACAGTCAAGTTTCTATGACCAAGTGACTATATTGGGCATAAATAACCTCTGGCTGGTAATCTTGAAAAATAATATGATTTTTACATTTCTTTACTTCTTCAAAGAAATGTCCCATTAACACCATTGAACCGATTGGTTATGTATAATTTGATGGATCATTATACTCTTGCAAAAACGTGGATTTAGACATAGTGCATCGTAATAAATAATAATGCATTTTTTCTTGATTATTTTCTGGTGCAATGACAGTGAAGACATCACCTTCTCTAACCATTTCAGAAACATGATCATAATCATTGTCAATCACAACCAGTTCATTGTCCATTTCCTTGTCAGTCACGTTTCCAAATGGGGGAAATGGTGTCAATTCTTCATGTTTCCATGGTTTAACAAATTTCGTAATTTGGTTTTCACAGTCATCTATGGACTCCGTCTTATCAATACATGTAGAACAAAAGCAAGATCACTTTCGTTTCTCAATGCAATTTATATTTGTCATGTTCTTACTCCTAATTGAGTGTAAACTTATTGTGTGAGGGATTCCAATTCAATTAAATGGTAACGATCTATAAAAATCACCCATTGCAATATTCCAAAAGTACCTGCTTGAGAAAAACATGCACACATGTATGAGTCAAATTTTGAACAATATTTAATATTTTTTTGATAACAAAATACACACATATATGTATACACACATACATATATATATATATATATATCTTGACATGTATAATATATTATTAGTTAAATGTGTATGCCTACCTGTGCACATCAGCCACCCTTGGGTTCAATACATGACTTAAATTGTCCTTGCACCAATTAACAACATCTAAAGAATTTGCAAGTCGGGAAGCTAAGTGATTCAATTGATGCCTCCTAAGTGCACATTTTACACATGCCCCGGCACCATCGTGCTCTCCTTTTCCATGCCCTGTCTCAAATAAATTCCATGTATCTCGAATGTTGGTTCTCTTATGAAGACGAGACAACCAAAAGAATGATCTTGCTGATTTAAATTGACCATCACAACCATCTGACCATACCCAATGTTCTTTAAAAGCGACTCTTCATTTCAACAATTCATTATAAATAAAATTAAAACAATGCAAAACAAAACATGTGTCATGTGTTCGATCATCACTGATGTAGAAATGGTACTCGTTAATCACCTCACGATTATTTTCATCGCTATCAAAGCCATCAATAGCAAGCTCTGCGTGTCTATAAAAAATATGCACAGATATAGATACTTGGTCTGAATGATAATACTCACTTTGCATCTCCTTTTGTGGACTAAACGTGTAATTCTTAGCGAAATCAACCACTGATAATATTGTTCCTTTCTGGAACACATCATGTGATTTCTTGAACTGTAAATCCTGCCATCATGCTATATGACAATGCTTAATATATTTGTATATTTTCACCCTGAACTTGTCCATAAAAGATGTCACTAGAATATCTTCATCAAGTAAAGTGATATTTTTTGATGTTGTGCTTGAATCTGCAACAGGAGTGTAAGTAACATTTTCATATCACTTCCAATTCAGACTGATATTTGACAGTCTGGGATCATTAGGATCAATTGGATACTTTGCATCGTAGAGTGCCAAATGAGAACATTTGTCGCATTTTCTTCCACCAACACATTCCTTTTTATAAAATAATTCATTATTATCTCGTGGACATAATATATTCGATAAAAATTCACGAACAGTTGAAGAAGTGGATGTCATTTGATCAATATTTTATGCCAAAATTTACATATGTCTCATAAAATAATTGCAATTATACATGGTATCGACAAAAACATGTGTCTCGAACAATGATAGGCCTGACATACCATGGTTTAAGCTTCATAAATGTGCTAAGGGAAATATTCACATTAGTATTACTCTCCATAAAGTTCTCAAATAATTCTACTTGAATGACCTGTGTAAAATGTTTGGATTGAGATTCATAAACTCCCTTAGATATACGACATCGCACTTGATCCTTTCCATTTGGCGACACATGAGAATTCAAATCCCAAATTTTTTTTACCCTATCCCTCACACCATCAGGAAGTCTATCATGATATGGACTCCTCCAGATATTATCCCAACATGCAAGTTCATCATTCTCATCTAATTGAATTCTAAATTTTGTACGCCTCCATAAACTTTTTCTTGATGTTTTAAACAAATTTGAAGTTGCTAACATCAACTGACTTGATGAGGTTTGTTTCGTGATTGCACCTGTTAAAAGTGCTCTATGAGCATTCTTTTCAACTTGAGATCACCTTTTGGCTAGTGTGGCAAGCACCGACGTCACATTTTTTGTTACCATTTCATTTTCTAAAACCTATTTTTCATTTTTAATGCCCAATAATTCCATGGTGTTTTTGAGAGATTTGTGCTTTAAAAATACACGTAACATTTTAGCTTGTGCTATGATAGATTTAACTTCAAAAATATGTTTCAATACATAATTTACTTTATCTCGAACTATCGTTTCAGCCATTGGTGGTCCCAATTCTTCAATTTTAGTTGGATCCATATTTTCTAGAAACTTGTAGTTGTATACAACGTTCTTGGAACTTCCAATTAATTGCAGTGAAATTCAAGGTGTGGTAGTATATTCTTGTGGTTCTGATGTTGTCCCTGCATAAAAAAAATATTAAATTCTAATTTGAAATTGACATATACATATTTTTAATTTTAAAACTATTTTGAACTGCAATGTTTTAAAAAAAAAATACAAAATTCAAATTGAAGAAACTATTGACTCACCAGTGACATCGATATCAATATTCTCATTGACAAGCTCTTGAACATTTCTCATTTCCTCGTCATTTTCATGTACCTCTACATCAATTTCACGATGCTCTACCTCCACATTTATTTCATGGCTTAATCTTTCCCTTTCCTCTCGCCTTCTTTTTTTTAATCTCTAATTTTTATCCGCTGAATCAGTTCTTTATTTATCATGCCTTGATAGGAAATTCCTTCTGTTTCCATGTTCACAAAATTGGAAACCTAAAATCCAATTCTATTTGGACCAAATACCTAAAAAACATAAAGACTTTAGACTAAGTACTTCATGCTTTCAATAAGAGAGAAAATTAAAAAAAAAAAAAAAAAATTCATAAAGACATTTTGCTAAAATACTTCATGCCATCATAGATTGCAAGATTGCAAAAATACTCCATGTATTCATAGAGACATTATGCAAAAATAATTCATGCATCCATGCACCCAAAAAAATTTCAAAAAAAATTTTTGCACACAGAAAATATTCGCACCTTTACAGAAAAAGAATTCGGACCCTCGCACCTTCGCAATTTTTGGACCTTCGCACCTTTGCAATTTTCGTTGGTTCATAATTGTGTGTGGAATTAATCTTTCGAACAAGAGTATTTATATACAACTCTCGCCCGATAGATTGCATCGGCTTTGGATTAAAACATTTAATAAACTCTCATCCGAGAGTTTGTTATACTCTCGACCTAGAGTTTTTTGAACTTTCGGTCGAGAGTTTGCCCGCGTGGTTAAAATTAACTTGTGGTGGGTTAAACTCTCGGTTGAGAGTTTAATAAATTTCTCGTCCGGGACATTATCTCGGCCGAGAGTTTCCGGTCAACGAAAAACTCAGAAAATTCTGCAGTTTTCAGGAACCTACAACTTTGGAGGGTGGAACACCTACAAAAACAAAATGTTATATTTCAGACTAGGTACCATTAGATTCATCTCTGAATCTAGTTTCTGATGATGTAAGATTTGTGGAGTTTCATTAAAATTTCAATTTGTTATTAATTTTTTAATAAACTGTGTCACTGTGGAATTTCATTGTTCGGAAAATTGCACTGAATGAAAATTCAATAACTTTAAAATGAAGACACCAAAAAATTCAAAAAAATCATATTGCATTTCCTCTCCCTGTCTGCTTCAAAAGGGTACTCTCATTTTTCTTATTGACGATCACATTGAAAAGAAAATCTAGGGCTCATAAAATGTACTGAAACATCACCATTTTTTTGTCTTCGTCCATTTCAAAAAATAATAGAAAATAGTAATTTAATCTGAAAACTATCGAAAAATAGTCAGTGCACTAGTGCAATATATGCAGATTATGATGATATGGTTTATTTCCAAAAAATGAATAACCTTCCCTAAAAACATTTAGGGTTCAAAAAGTGACTATTTATGTTTCCCTAAAAATTTAAAGTATATGCAGTTAGTAAACAAAAAATTTACCCCTCCATATGTCAATATTAAAAAAAAAAAAATACGAGTATGGAGGTAAGACAATTCTCTAGAATTCTTGTTTTTATGTCAAAGCATAATTTGCATTAAAAATATGATTTTAGTGGAGTTGAAGTTGAAAAAACATAGAAAATTACAATTTTCAATGTCAAAAAGGGGCAAAAAGTGTTTCCCAACTTCACATTTTCACTATTTAACAATGGAGTTGTTGGGAGGAATTGGGGATTTCAGGACTATGGTATAGAGAAGCCTACGAGCTGTGAATCAGAGGACCCCTTTTTACACCTATACAAATCTTGTAATTAATCTTTCTATTATTAATTGAATATACAACAGCTCGTTGTTTCTCCTATAATCCTTGAGTTTCCGCAACCCTGATCCAAGAGTTGGGCCCACTCTTGTGATTAGGTGTTGCATTCTTCTTTATTTTCTTGCAGTGCTTTGTTTTGTGTGATTCTTTAATCCCGTTACAGTTGATTTAATTGTTGTGTATGATTTTTATTTCTATAGTTCATTTGATTGTTGTTACAATGGTATTTATGTTATAGATCAAACCTGTGATTTACAGTAGACCGTGTGCTTGTATCTGCATATACTTTGTCGTTAGTCTTGAAATAACTAACGCCCTCGGGTTGATAATTTATGTGGAAAAAAGATTAAATATTGTTATATCTAGACATCAAAAGTCACCAAAATTATATCATCGTGGCGGTTGACTATTTCACCAAATGGGCTGAGGTAATGCCAACATTCCATAACACACTGGCTACCACAACCCTCTTTTTCTTTAACCATGCTATCGCTCAATTCGGAGTTCTATAATAATTGGTCTCTAACCATGGCCAACATTTTGAAGATGAGATATGGTGTGATTTATCCTCTCTGTTGGGCTTTGAGCACCAATATTCATCATCTTATTACCCCCAAGGTAATGGCCAAGTTGAAGCAGTCAATAAAATCCTTAAAAATATGCTTCAATGGACGGTGAAAAAGCATAAAACCAACTAACACCTTATGATTTCTTTCTTTGTGGGCCTATAGAACTTATGTTAAAAACACCACTGGGTTTACTCCTTTCCACCTTGTTTTTGGCAAGGAGTTAATCTTATCGATTGAGCGTGAAATCCCTTCCCTTCACCTAGCTGTCGAACTTCTCCTTGACACCCAGCCGTTAGAACAACAACTTATCATGCTTGAACGCACTTCCGAAGACCGTCATGTTGCATTACAAACCAAAAAAGCAGCTAAGAGGTGTACCAAAGCTCAATGTGACCGAAACGTCCACCCTCTTACTTTTTACAAAGGCGTTCTTGTTCTAGTGTATGACTAGGCTCATGATATCCTCGGTCATGGGAATTTTGAGCCATTATGGCTAGGCCCTTACATCATTAGTAAGGATTTGGGTAAAGGGGCATACCTTCTAGAGGATTTCGAAGGCCACCCTGTTCCTAATCCTCGTAACATGCTCTATATTAAGAAATATTACCCTTAGAATTTCCCTCTTGAAATGCATGTTTTATTTCTTTTACGTAGCTAGCTTTTGTTTTTGGTGATTTGATACGTCACTCAGACGCCTTTTTTCCAAGAAGGGTCACTTCACCGATTCACAAAATCGAATTTCTTCACTTGCAACACTTGTACTTGGGATACCACATTTCTTTCTTACTTGGCGATGCTCATGTCAGTTTTCTTCATGATTAACCATCTCATGCTCATATTTTTATGGTCCCCACTGTGTCTCGTCTGTGTGGCCGCATCATTAGGTCGCCCTTGTTTATAGGATCTGAATTGAGTCATTATTGCATCCTTGGAATCTATCCCAAGTTCCATTTGTTTCCCGTCACAGTCTTCCATCCTTCATTGCTTTAGAGTACCTCTCTTGTGTCGCACATTTTGGCCCCCAGTCATATTGTCCCCTGTCCCCTCTGAAGTCGACTAAGTAGCTTCTGGGTCATCCATACCCTTTATGCTCTAACAAGGGAAGTTTTTAGCCCACTACAAAGTACCCCCAATTCCACCATCATCCCCGGTGTTAGTTTATTAGTCACTCTACTATTATATCTCATGCCTTAGTTGAGGATCCCTTATTTCCTCACCTATGGTAGACCTCCTTCTATCGACATCAAATTATTCATTCTAGAAGAGAGATATAGAGGGCGGTGTACCTTGGTTCTAGATTCCACTCTTGTTCGGTGCCTCGGATCAGGAAAAGGGACCCTTTATTTCCCTTTGACTTGATTGTTTCTCAATTACAACTCCTTATGGCATGTTGAAGATCCGTATACTTGATGGTTCGGTGATGCAACAGATTGTACCAATGTTTCCTGGGTGTGTGTGAGATTTTTTCAAACCTCATGAGGGGGTGGACCTTCAGGTATCCCCCCACATGCTCGGATGACCTCTTTCCTACATACTTGGATGCAGCTCTACAGATTTGATTTTTTTGGCCTCAGTCGCTTGCAACACCTTTTTAATTTTCATGTATCATTCATATTTTCAGAGCCCTTTCCTGTTTTACAGGGAATCTTTGGTTGCACTTATATCTCATGTACTCAAATATTATTGTATAAGTCCTGACTGTTGTCCCAAGATGAATATGTATGTGGGATTTATTATCTTTTTTATCTGGCCCATATTTATGTCAGCATGTACTATATAGATCACTCCCATGTTTGTTGGGTGCACCATTCTTCTTTGTACTTTGTTATCTTGCAGGCATAGGTATGCCTCCCCCGCCTCATTCAGATCAGGTACTCACTCATAAAAGAGACTTTTCACACCTGTAAGTCTCGCCTCCTTAGGGTCTTGTCCGATCTTGCTTTAGTCTATCTTACATTTCTCTCTCTCTGACTCCCCTTTGGTGTCTATTGATTGTGTTCTTACAACATACTTTGGTCATACGATTAGCTCTTAACGCTCACACGTTGAAGGAAATATCTTACACCAATTTTCGGTCATCTAACCTGTTACTATTAGATGGACTAAAGTACACCATGTAAGACCAATTTTACCATAGTACAATTTGTTTACTATGAGAAATAATTTAATAACCCATAGTTTATTAGGTTATTTATGGTATAAATAGGAAACCCCATTAGGAATAATTAAATAAATCCTTATTTGTTTGATTTTCCTCTAGGGATAATTAACTAAACCAATGTTTAATTAATATTCGTGGTCATATTTAACCCAAAACAGGAAAATAAATTAAATAAATCATTATTTATCTTATTATTTTCCAGGAATAATTATTTAAATCATTGTTTAATAAAACTCATTTTTAATTTTGACTAAATCATTTATATTTTTTAAGATGCTTTCCGGATTATTAGAAAAGCATCTTAAAAAATGATCACCACAAGAGTTTAAAAACCTAAATCATTTATAAATAATTGAATAAACCATTATTTATTTAATTATTCTTTAACCACATTCTTAAAATAATAAATAAATCATTTATTTATTTATTATTTCTAAATAAATGAATTTGACCTAATTTAAATCCCTTTTCCCTGCAACAAAAATAATAAAATATTCCATAAACGTTGGATCTAGATTTGGTTAATAATATTTTAATTATGCACCAATCTCTAAACTAACTCAATATTTTGTTATAAATATAAAGGGTTTCCATTCCTTCACTACCTTTGTTTCCATCAAATCACCTTTTGATCTATACTTCTGGTATGAATTTTATCCTCCATCATTGTCATTTTTTTCTACTTTTTGCTCGTCAGCTCCCTTTGAGTTCCATTTTTTTTTTTTTCTACACCATCAAGAGAGAGAGATATTGGATCTGAAGCACTGAGGACATACAAGAACCCATACCATTGAATGGGTTTGGTAACATCTTTCTATGTTCCCCTCTGAGGTTTCATAATATAAAAATCCTTTATAAATTCTTGTCTTGTCCATTGCATGTATGGAGCACACTCTTGCTTATTTTTATTGTTTAATGTCTTTAACTGCATAGATCTAGATTTTTTTAGCATTTATTTTGATTTCCTACTATAGATCTGAGGAAATTGACAACCACATTTTATGTTAGGGTTGTTTGTTATGCACAGCAAAAGTGAGCTTTTTTCATACGCTTGCAATTAGAATTCACACTAAGACATGTGTCATGCGCTAAGAAATTTACAAGAAGAGTTCCAAAATGCATTGTATATATGAATTATCACACATAAAAAAGGATTGTGGTTTCAACAGGGTTGATATCATTTATAATGAATTAGATATTGAGTTGACCAATTTATCTAAGAGAAAAGGGTTCTTCATGATGGAGTATCTCATAATAGCTTTGATTTCAGATGATAGCTTTAGTAGCTTTCCATGTAATCCTAAATTCAATGTGAATCAAGAACCAATGCCACTTTTTTATATTATACTATGGAAGAATAATGCTTCTTTAAACTTTTGTCTAATTCAATATGTTTTTGTAAGGTAATTCAACTACATGATAACTCGACAAGAGCTCATTGTATATATGAAAAGACACAATCTTTCCTATGGGGAAAAGGTATGCGTGAAGAAAGAGAAAATAATATGCTAGTTTGAATATATGGGTTTCAAGATAAGCCATTTCTATTGTCGAAATTTCTTATAGACATGTATTTTTTTACTTAAGTCTGTAGGAAATACATTGACTCCCTAAACATGTTTGAAAGAAAAATGAAAAACATAATCATTCCTTTGTCGTTTTCTATTGGATAAATCATAGTAAAAATTGTGGCTATTGTTACAGAGCTTACATAGACTTTGAACCCTTTTAACTTAAGTAAAGTTGAAGCAATTAAATACATTGATGGTGAGGGTCTATTTCGCACACACTTGGAAAGAATTAGATATAGAAACTTGTTTCCAGAAATTAGGGAACAAAGAATGCAAAAATGCATCGAAAAATAAATCAGCTAATCATAAATGTTGAAGATATCATTGAAGTATCAAATCGGTATTTATGGAGATCAATTTTTATGTTTCATAAATGATACTAATGGAAATAAATGGCTAACCATATATGTGGAACAAATAATCCATATACAAGGTATCAATATTTCTGTAAAGAAATCTGTATACCACATAAATCATAGTGACGTGAGTTCCTCATCAAGTGAAAATAGGACAAAATATACTACAAATATGGAATTGATTCACAACAGGCTATCAAATAATGTGAAGTAAAAAGAGCATGATCAATGTATTTTTAAAAAGGTGTATGTTTTTGAGTTATCCAATTTCAAAAGTCTTATGAAAATAATAAATGTTGATAAAACTAAAAACATAAAATTTGAAAACATTAAGCTACCTTGTTGGATTGGTGTTTGTTTTTCTGAAAATCAAGAAAACATAGCACAAATTGCGAAGGAATATATTATTTTTTATGAGGGTTCTGTCACATTGAAAAATTAAAACTCTGAAAGTAGAAACATAGGGTGATTCGTCTGGTGTTGCAACCACATTTCTCATGGATTTTAATCAAGTTATCAGTAGCATGCTTGCAGAGTCTCTTAGTCAATGTGAAGTAGAAAACTTAAACATAAAAACAAGAATAAAGGACATAGAAGATGTTAAATAGATATGGGTACTTTGTTGATGGCTTCATTAGCAATATGAATAAAAATTCCCATTGTTACTATTTGTGGCACATCATCTATATCTGCTAAATATATCAACTTTCTTAATGTTGTGAAGGTATATATTATTAGAAAAATATGTCAATAATTACAAATCATTGAACATGGATGATAAGAAACTTCAGATCTAGAACACTTAGGATAAAGAGCTAAGTCATTTTTCGATTGCATTCAATGTGATATCAAAGGAGACGTAAAAAGTTAACTTTTTTGTTTACTAGTGATGAAATGTTGATTTTTTTATGTGTTACTATAATTTGAGTCAATCACTGGATCATTTTTTTCGCATTTCATTGAAAATGGATTTTTCATAAAATTGTTTACAGGATTGCAGTGCATTTACTGTTGTGGCTAGGTATAAAGGTTTTGATAAATGTTTTAAAAATCGAATGTAATTTTTTGTATGGAAAATTACCAAGGTGGTTTACATTTGCACATGGTTTTTCTTCTTCTTCTTTTCTTCCCCACTTAGTTTTTTTTAGAGTCACGTTATCATTTATTGTATGTATTTAATTAATTGTAGATCAATTGTTGCTATTTTTCCAAAATGGAGGAGTGCAAAGTAAAAGAAACAAAAGAACTGAAATGACAACCATCAATATGATATTGAACTACGATATGAGAAAAAGTGTTGCTATCGACATAATAACTATTATCAGTAGCCATATCATATTATTTATATTCAAATTTTACACCTTATTGTTCAAAAAAGCATTTCTTTGTCTAAATTTTGACATTGTTTATCCGTTTTGTGAAAATTCCAAACATAATTGTTCTTTTACCGATATAAATGAAGAGGGATATTCATTAACTATTTTTTGATTGTTGAAATTTTATTTTTCCTTTAACGTTTATTTTAATCATAGATATGGTAACTACAATTTGAACTTCAATATTCTTGTCAGTATATGAATGATGTATTTTAGTTTATTATAACACCAAAAAAAAATTCCATTTTTACATTGAATATTGACAAGTACGTTTGACCAACATTTTCAATTTTCTTTGTTCTCTTACTTGTTGACTATAGAAAATGAACATTAATAAATTATTTTCACAAACAATAGGAATTGACACCTAATTTATGTAATCATTTTGTATTTCGTATAATGAAATCTCTCCTTTCAACTCTGTGGCCCCCAACTTTCCCAACCCTTTAGGTCTCGTCATTCTTATTGAAAAGAAATTGCAACTGCCTTAATCTCATCATATATCACATGAAATGACATTTAACTACTATCGATGTTAATGATTTAAAATTACATCAAGCTACTATCAATTTTAATGGTAGTCATTAAGCATTGATTGTCATCAATATTATAATTTTTGTAGTATTGATTGTAAATATGTTTCGCACACTTTAGAAATAAATATCAAAATAAAATTTCATTAATATGTTAGATCATGTAACTCTAAATAAAAGTTCCTTTTGTTATTTATTGAACAAACTAACGCGTATTCAGGATATTCACTGTGTGAAATTTTTTTCTATTTGAAAATTCTAGATTAGATAATTACACATTTGTCAATTGTACTCATATTATTCAATATTAGAGGAACATGGTTCATGAGATAAATAATAAAAAATTCATTTTGTAAAGTTTCCTTCGACAAAGTAAAAATACACATCTGATTATAGAAGTACAATTTATCATATTTTCTTGTCTGCAAATTTTTTGATGTCCTTGAATATAAATGCACTGATAATATGAGCTACTCATTACTGGATCAAAAATACCGACACCAACTAAAAAAGTAAGGGGCACACCAACAATAGCACCAATAACACTTGTAGAAAATACTTATAACTTTTTCTCTACTACATGATGACCCAATCGAATGCTAAATATAGGTATTTTAAAAGAAATATCTAGCTGAATTCACTAAATAGATATCGAAAAGAGAATTTTATAATATCGATATATACGACCTTATTGATAGATTTGCAACTAGCATTGATAATTTCATTGTGTGTGGATTTACTAAATGGATTTTAATAGCAGTACCTGCTTTTGATTACTTTTGACATGTTAAGTGTGAATACCAAGTTTCTACATTGAAAACATAGAGAATTATTTCAACATTTTATACATTATTTGTTATTATTATGATGATATGAGATAAAATATGTCGTAAAACATTAATTTGGCTGGAACCTGCTACAATACGCAACACTAAAATTAATAAATGAGATTTGATGTTGTATATGGCTTTGATATTGTATATTTTTTGGACAAAAAATACCGACTGTAAAGTACTTCACGCAAAACAAATTTTTTTCACTTAAGAGCATAAGAGAATAAAATGTATTAAATTTAGCATGCCTATTCTCTATGAGGCCTTATGCAGGGCTTTCATTGTGTAGAGCGACTTCACAGTATGGGTGTATGTGAATGCATAAATTTATGTTACTTTTTATTCACACCATCCTTCTACACATATTTGAAACAACATCCTTTGACACATATTTGAAATCGTTATGTATTCGTTTCAAAGAAATAAGGCCAAAATCTGATCAAAATGTAATAACTATTATTTAAGAACATTGAATGTAATGACTATCGTATAAAGTGAAAGTTGTTAAAATTTATTTTTATTATCTTGAGAATACTGAATGGCCTATGTTTTGTTCAGAGGAAGCATGTGTGAAGGATAAATGCACATACTGATTTCTTTAATTATGTCCACCGAACCACATTATTGAGTACCGAATTATCTATTTAGAAATGGTTGTGCATATGCAACAACACATGCATGTTCATCAATGCTTTGACTGTACGCAAGTGAAGGAAGGTATATGGAAATGTTTAGAAACATGCTTACTGTCAATAGAATATATGTGTGTGTGTGTGTGTGCGTGTGTATGTATGTATTTTTTTGTAAGATAGGCTAAACTATATTATTTTGAAGTAAAACATTAGATAGGCTACAGGCTGAGTTGGTAAGCTACGCTTAGCCAATCCCAACCTTTATTTCTTTCTAAATAGCTGGGGTATAGGGCTGACTCCTTGGAGGAAACCAACCCTATAATAACATCAGACATAAAATCACAAAATGTTTCATGGAACTTCTACAAGTAAAAGTTCTATAATATGAGCTAAAATAACAGAAAACTAAAAAAAGCAGAGCGACCACGTAGTCATGGTGTTTCTAAATTGTCCTTATTGTTTGGATCCTCCTCCTCGATACAGAAACCGTACTCCTGCACTATGGCCTCCTCCTCAGTTGAAGGTCGGCGCTAAGGCTGAGAAGAAGATGCGTATAAAATGGGATCGACCAAGTACTCAACTTCCAGTACTCACATCAAAATTCCCTCTGAGTCAATAACCCATACATAGGTGTCTTCCCCTAGAGCCTCCTGAATCGCAAGAGGCTCGGTTTTACGGGGCATGGGTTGCTCTTGGTGTGCAATGGTGGATTTCTTGGGTCCACTTCTACCTCTCTGCATTTCCTAAGCAGGGGCCTCCTTGTCCTGGTCACGCACAGGGCACTACAGAGAATCCCTAGGAGAAGAGACCTCAAAGGATTCCAAACAATTATCAGGCCCTCGCTGGTTTCGTTTGGGCAATGTGTCTCTTTGCCTACCCCTGATTTTCCTTTCAGGTAGACATGAAGCCATGGGAGAGTGAAGAAAAAAAGGGGCAGGGGATTGAAGGGTATTGGAAAATTACTCTTTCGGGGGGTGCTTAATACATGAGCAAAGTCGGGAAGTTTGCAACTGAGTGCTATTGGGCAAGGTGTCATGTAGGTGTGGGGTGTGCAACAGGAGGAGCTTTTTGCAGGGAGCATGCAGTCGAGAAAAAATAGTTAGGTATGGGGAGAAATGGGGAGGCTGAAAGTCAGGAGGTGCGCAGAGAGGGTCCCAGCGACCAAACACTGGGGGGAGGCTGCATAGCTGGTGGAGCATGAAAGAGCACTGTTACTGAAGTAGAATAGATAAGGGGGTGAGGAGGACTTTGGAGACCAGAAGGAAAAAACTATGAATGACATAATGTTGTTCATTATTGTGACACGCTCTTAGGTGCATGTTGGGACAATTATCATGTGGTTGCATGTGCTTCGAGTTATGGAAGTGAATCTTGTTCATCCGGGAGCTCATTCAAATGATTGTAGAGGAGAGGTTAACCACGAGGTCATTGCTGCCATTAGGTATCATTTTCATCTTGTGCCTCTGTTAGCCACCCATAAATTCCGTCATATTAGGTGATGGCTAAATGATGTTGGATAGCCTTCAAGAAAAAATTTCATTACTAAAATTCCTGATGCTTAAAGTCTTTTGATAATATCCTATCCTTTGGATAATCGTCACTGTTGTTTCCCTTCAGAACTTAGAAATCCTACTGATTTCCAAGCTAGAATACTACTGCAAGACCCTTTTCCCCCTTTTTCCTTTTCCAAATCTAACCTCATTTTTTATCCCCCTATTTCCCATGAAAATCCCTCATTTTCATGTTTTTCCCATTCCCCCTTCATCAAAATATCTTTTACAAGGTTTGAAAACTCCTTTTTTGCCTTATCGGAACCCCTCTAACCCTTTGAAAATCATTGAAAAACCATAAAAACCCACATTTTTGGCATATATGGGTCCTAGCCCTTTTTCCCATTAACCCTCGATCACATTATTTCCCATGCGCCCACGGCCCTACAGTCGGGCGCCAAGCCGCATTATAAATTAATAAAAAACCTCTGTTTATATTAATTTTCTGATTTTTTATTATCTTATAATTTTCCGCCGGTTAAAATATCAGTCAACCCCCACCGTCGATCTGATCTGCAAATCGACAGAGCGGAGCCTGTCACCCTGGTGGTCCCCGCTATCCACTAACCCATTCCAAAAACCACACGGTATTCATCGCACCGCCTTTGGGCGACGACGGTTTTTTCCCAATCGCCAGCGATTCCACTCATTGGTTGACGCGTGGCCTGGGCACTGTTCATAAAACTGCCGTCCATCACACGTTAACGTTTGAACGTGAACCCCCCGCGATATCGCTGTACACTGTCCAATCTGGGGCGGGCCATCCAACGGCTATCGCTCACCGAAGATGCCTGACAGTTAACCGTGCTACAGTGTGGCATCCAATTAATTTCCGCCGTCAATCTTATCTGCAGATCGACGGTTCATATTTCATCACCCACTTCCGTCGCCCAGTCAACATTTCCCGTTTTGACTTTCCATTTTCCGGTCTCGACCGTCGATCTCTGCGCAATCAATGACCTTGATTTAAACATTTTTTCCGCCTTCGCTATGCCTTCTCCCAATCAATCTCGACCATTGGATGATGCCATCCAACGGACACGCTTCTTCCATGTGTCCTTCGTAGCAATAAACCTATATATGCAGGATTTTTTAATATTTGTTTGTATTTTGCAGGGTTTAAATGGTTTTCTCACCATTTTTGAAGAAAATTCGAAGGCAGAGGATGACGATCTTCCTGCTTTCAATTCACCAAATAAAATCATCACGGGGTGTTAAAAACACGTTTCATCAGTGTTTTTTCAGGCATTGATGCCATATCACCCCTGCGCAGCCCTGTACATCAGCAAAAACCATGAATTGGGCGCAGACTGCATATCAGTGACGAAGACAAAAATTTATCAGAACAGAGGATTAAAGACAGATTTTGTGGGGATTACAGCTAAGAACAATTATTAAAAGCCTAAACCCCCAAGTAAAATACAGTTTAAAGACAATCTTGAGGGTTTTTATCGACAGGAAATCCTCCACCGCCACATCTAAGGCAAATTGATTCCTCCCAGCTGCTGAAATGCCACATGTGCCTCAAAGTATTCAATCAGAAGCCAAATTTATTGATCAGGATCAGATATTTGTCTCAAAATGCAGCCCAAGAGTAAATTCTGCCAAGAAAATTAATGAAAAAACATCTGCAGAGTTAATTCGATGCCACACAGAGCCTCAAAGGTCAACAAAAGCTCCCACCAAGCTTAAATATTTATGTAAAACATTTAATACAGAGTACACCCATGTAAGTTTCTTCATTGAGCCCCCCAAAGGCCAAGAAGCCATTAAGTCTGTATCAATTGTAATTAGAGATATTTTATCAGATCTCACCTCCTCATTCTTCTATGTATACTTCTGTAGAAGATGAGTGAGGGGTTGGTTGGTTGGTTGTTGTTTGATCGCCAGTTGTAATACTGAAACTCTCTGAAATTAATACATAGTCTATTAAACTTGAAGAACAAATTCAAGTCTTGGAAGCCCTGATGATGTTGTTGCATGCTTGTGACTGAGAAGGCTCTATCATTGGATCCATGAGCTTGGCTGTTGGTGAAGTATTATGAACTTTTTATTGTTTTCTCCTGTTTTCATTCTGTACCAAAACTTTTTAATACAATAGGATAGAAATTATTAGGCTAAGAAATGACTCCTGGAAGCACCTTAGACCTGTTCATCCTTCACTGTTTTATGTTTTCTTCTGCTGAGGTATTTTAGAGTCTTTAATCTCTCTATAGTCCTCATGCTTGTTTATTTCTATAATAGCTCAAATAGTTGATTTCAGCATGATTTATGGTTCTCCCTGATTTTTTGCTATCACTTGAAATCTCTTATTGAAGTCTCCCTTTGAAGTACCATTGTTTTAAGTTAGTCAAAGAGGTCTGTTTCGATCTTGCCCTTTTTCATTGCTTGAAAAATTGTTTTGAAGGTATTTTATAGTTGTAATCATATATGTATTTGGTGTTCCCTCTTCTATGACTGCAATTATCAGTGAATCTTTATGTTTTCTAAGTCATTTAAAATAAAATCTTTGAGGAAATAGGGTGTTCCCCGAATCTTAGATTTCATTTTAAAAGTTGTTTTGAAATCATTTTTTGCTTAAAGGTGTGATTTGTAGAATTTATGGTTAGCCCTGTCTATTAGAGAAATATTTATTGTTCAAATTATGCTTTCGAATTCCCTTTGTTGAGAATTAAACCTCTCTTTCCAAATCATTAATGTTCATCTCATTCCAAAAACAAAAGGATCCTGTGGGCAAGTTAGATTTTCCCTCTGATATCCCATATCCATTGATGAGTATGTTATGACCTCTTTTTGAATCCATTGCCCAATGAACCAGATGTTTCTCCATTCTATATATCCTTCCTAGACCTTTCATGTTCTGTTGTATCAATTCAATCCAACCAAACAAACAAACAAACATTTGCACTTAATAACTAGTCTAAAATCCATATGCTAAGCACACAAGATAAACCTTTGCAAACAAACATTTGAGAGATCCCTCTCTGAGAACAGGAGGACTAGATCCTGGAACTCTAAATATTGGTTATGATGTTGCCTTGTCTTTTGATTTGCGAAACTATCAAAACATGGGACACCAACATAATGGCGATCATGGTGGGACGCTGAGTAAAATCTTCAAAACAAAACACTCACTATCTAAGTATAACATAAGTAACCTCCCTCAAGCACTACCAAGAATGGTAATCATGATAGGACTTAATTGACTTAGTGACAAACTAAGTAACCCTTAGGATTCTCATTAAACCTTATCAAACCTTGAAGGAAGCAGTTACCAAGCCATAAGAGTGAACTCTGTATGTTTTGACAGCCTAGCTAAGTGTTAAGTCATATTTAGGACACTCTCATAACCTATAATATCAAGAAACTCAGAAAAAACCCAAAACATTTCAGTTTGGCTTCATAATAAACATGGTGGTGGAACCATTAAACATTTTACCTTTACAAAAGCTAAAATTTTCCACCTCGTGACTCCACTGGCCTCCGGTAGGCCTATTTCTTCATTATTCCTTGTAAGCTCTCCTGGGAATGCATTGAGCAAACCCAATCATGTTGTTTGTGGACAAGAAGACTTCAAAATCTTCCACCTGGCGACTCAATAATTCCAAAAGACCTAATGACTCCACTGGTAGAAGACTCTCAACTGGTTGAATAGACACAGTGACCTCTTTCTTGATTTATAAAATGATTCCAAGGATACAACGAAGGTATGCCCCAATGAGCAGGGACCATATCCTTGGATTCCCACAAAAAATGCCTGAAGTAGATTGGTTAAAAAAATTACCTACCTTTCAGGGCAAAAATTTTGATAACCCCTTGCTACATCTCATCAAGTTTCATATACATGTGTGAAAGTTCAAGGTTCAATGGCACGAAGACTGCCTAATGAAAATTTTCATGGAAACATTAGAAGGAAAAGCTAGGAATTGGTATGAATGGTTAGAACCCAAAAGTTTGTTTTCTTTAAAAGACATGCACCAAGTATTTTACAAGAATTATAAAGGAAACTCTCCATCCTTGTCATGGGATTGTTGTGAACAATCTTAGGATATCATACAGTACCTATTAGATATTGATGTGGATTTGGTTAATATACATCCGGAAGATCTGTTAACAGCCATTCAAGAATTTCATATGCATCCTAGATATCACAAGAACATGGATGAAACAGCTGAGGAAGAAAACAGTCAAGAGACCGCAGATATTCCTCAAGATATTCCTGAAAACTCAGATGTTGATCCATCATCCCTTACAGCCGAGGCTCAAGAAGACATCCAGCCTCAAAATCAGTCTTCACAAGAGACAGATATCTGCTGTACTCCTATTCAAAGGAACATAGAAACATCTTCCCCTTTGACAGAAAAAGAGATAGATCAGGCTATTTATAAACAGTCGCTCTCTGAAACTTTTTGCAGAACAAACACTCCTGCCCATTCACATAATGAACTTTGTTGTAAAGATTCAGAAAGTTCTTCTGTAAATCAAAATAAAGAAAGACCTACTAAAAAACCAGTATGTTTGATTGGTAGTATTACTTATATTTATGATTCTCCTAACTTTGATCTATCTAGTGATGATGCTTCCCAAACAGAATTTAATTTTGCAGGGTCATCATTAGTAGATTTATGGGAGGAAGATCAATTCCTTCGAAAAAGTAATGAACCAGTGCAGACTGTCTATGATACTAATGACGAAAGTTTTAAAAACTTAGAAACTTTCAGCTCAACGGTTGAGGGGGAAAGTAGTGAAGAAATTTTTGAGCAAGTTGAAACCAAGAAGCCTTCTCTTGAAAAAGAGGAAGCAATAGAACAAACCCCTGCTCCAGAATACGTTGATCTTTTCACAGAGCTCAGCCTATTAAATCAGAATATCTCAGAGCTACAAGAGGACAACATTGTAATATATGATGAGTCCTCCAGTTCAGATAATAATGAAGATGAGGAAGTTTGTCTTCCTCAAAAGAATCTTTGCCTTAATCCAGTGGAGAAAAAAGAGATGATCCTGGTTGAAACACATCTTCCAAACACTCTTGACCAGGCACTATTTCAAGATCCCTATGCTCACTTCTCGAAGGCATTTGAAGAATGGATAAAGGTTATTGGGAGCAATGTATTACCAAAGGCAAGAGGATTATTTAGCATTGCTGCTAAAAAACAAAAAGAATGGGAGTGGCACTGTTTGTCCAGCCTGCCCAAGGAGATGAAGAACGACCAATCATGGAATCCTTTTTTGGATTGGTTTTACTGGAAAAGAGAGTTCATCAGCTAAAAAATGTAAATGTTCCAAGTTATATTAGGTTAGATAGGAAAGAAATAAAGCTCAACTTTGAGAATTTAGTTAGTTATTGATTTTTGTATTGTAAGAAAAAGAAAAATCTAAAAACAATAGAAAAGAGAAAAGAGGGCAGATTTTAAAACAAGAAAGGTACAACCCCATACCAAAAAAGAGAAAGAAATTCTGAAAGTGTGCAAGCTTAAATTCCACTCCTAAAAAACACACTTCTAGTTAGTCAAATAGTTTAATCTTGACTAATTAGCTTTAAATTTTCTGCTGATAGGATACTGAATTCAATCTACCAAACTGTTTAATATTGGCTTATCAGTAGATAGTTTAGGATAGAAATTAGAGGTTCAAGCATGCTCAAAAATCTGAACCTAAAGTTTCAAAGAGAAAATGACTCAAATCTGTTTCAAATTCTGAGTCAAATGATGTAAAAATCTGGTTCTAATCAAATTAAAACCTGAACCAGAAGAAAAGAAAAGATAGCTCAAAACGAAGATCAAAACAGAGCTGTAGAAAAGAGGAAGGAAATGTTTTCAAATTTAAGATCTCAAGCCTTCCATTTTTGTTTTAAATTTTGTGCAAAATAAATGTCTATGTGCAGCTTGTCTTTTATGCCATAGACCAACATCAAGTTAGACTGTCCAATCCTAACTTGAATGCTTTTTAAATTTTTGTTGTAGAAATTAGAGAATAAAGTCTGTTGGACAGTTTAATCCCAACAGAAAGTAGATTAGGTAGAGAATCATATGGACTCAACTGTTTAATCTGACTCCATGGAGAAATAAGGAGTAGAATTAGATTAGTTTTCTTGCTTTCAAAAGAATAAAATGTTGTGAAAGAGTTTGCCAATCCAAGTGCACTCTAAAGAAGAAAAAATGTTAGATCAGTAGGATTGGGTAGGTAGACATGTTGTATTGATGAAGTTCCATTGTTGATCCATGAATGCTAATATGTTTCAGAGAAAAAGAAGATCATCCAAAGAAAGGAAGGAAACCCAATGGAGGAGGCAAATGATCAGCCTCCCAGAGAATGCAAGTCTGAAATTCTTGATGCCTTCAAAAAAAGGCACCATCCCCAAGTGGAGCCACTGTTAGCCACCCATAAATTTTGTCATATCAGGTGGTGGCTAAATGATGTTGGATAGCCTTCAAGTAACAATTTCATTACTAAAATTACTGATGCTTAAATTCTTTTGATAATATCCTATCCTTTGGATAATCGTCACTGTTGTTTCCTACTGATTTCCAAGCTAGAATACTATTGCAAGACCCTTTTCCTATTTTTTCCTTTTCCAAAGCTAACCTCATTTTCTATCCCCCTATTTCCCATGAAAATCCCTCATTTTCATGTTTTTCCCATTCCCCCTTCGTCAAAATCTCTTTTACAAGGTTTGAAAACTCCTTCTTTGCCTTATCGGAACCCTTCTAACCCTTTGAAAATCATTGAAAACCCATAAAAACCCACATTTTTGGCATATATGGGTCCTAGCCCTTTTTCCCATTAACCCTCAGTCACATTATTTCCCATGCGCCCACGGCCCCGCAGTCGGGTGCCAAGCCGCATTATAAATTAATAAAAAACCTCTGTTTATATTAATTTTCCAATTTTTTATTATCTTATAATTTTTCGTCAATTAAAATATCAGTCAACCCCCACTGTTGATCTGATCTGCAGATCAATGGAGCGGAGCCTGTCACCCTGGTGGTCCCCGCCATCCACTAACCCATTCCAAAAACCGCGCGGTATTCATCACACCGGCTTTGGGCGACGACGGTTTTTTCTCGATCGCCAGCGATTCCACTCATCGGTTGATGCATGGCTTGGGAACTGTTCATAAAAAATCCATCCATCATGCGTTAACGTTCAGAAGTGGACCCCACGCGACATTTCTGTACACCGTCCGATCTGGGGCAGGCCATCCAACGGCTATCGCTCACCGAAGATGCCCGACAGTTAACCGGGCTACGACGCGGCATCCAATTAATTTCCACTGTCGATATGATCTGTAGATCGATGGTTCATATTTCATCACCCATTTCTGTCGCCCAGTCAACATTTCCCATTTTGACTTTCCATTTTCCGCTCCCGACCGTCGATCTCTGCGCGATCAACGACCCTGATTTAAACATTTTTCTGCCTTTGCTACGCCTTCTCCCGATCAATCCCGACCATTGGATGATGCCATTCAACGGACACGCTTCTTCCATGTGTCCTTCGCAGCAATAAACCAATATATGCGGGATTTTTTAATATTTGTTTGTATTTTGCAGGGTTTAAATGGTTTTCTCTCCATTTTTGAAGAAAATTCGAAGGCAGAGGATGATGATCTTTCTGCTTTCAATTCACCAAAGAAAATCATCACGGGGTGTTAAAAATACGTTTCATCAGTGTTTTTTCAGGTTGATGCCATATCGCCCCTGCGCAGCCTTGTACATCAGCAAAAACCATGAATCAGGTGCAGTCATAGGGTATCAGTGACAAAGACCAAAATTTATCAGAATAGAGGATTAAAGACAGATTTTTTGGGGATTATGGCTAAGAACAATTATTAAAAGCCTAAACCCCCAAGTAAAATACAGTTTAAAGACAATCTTAAGGGTTTGTCTCAACAGGAAAGCCTCCACCACCACATCTGAGGCAAATTGATTCCTCCCAGCTACTGAAATGCCACATGTGCCTCAAAGTATTCAATCAGAAGCCGAATTTATTGATCAGGATCAGATATTTGTCTCAAAACGCATCCCAGGAGTAAATTCTACCAAGGAACTTAATGAAAAAACATCTGCAGAGTTACTTCGACACCACACAGAGCCTCAAAGGTCAACAAAAGCTCCCACCGAGCTTAAATCTTTATGTAAAACATTTAATACAGAGTACACCCATGTAAGTTTCTTTATTGAGCCCCCCAAAGGCCAAGAAGCCATTAAGTCTGTATTAATTGTAATTAGAGATCTTTTATCAGATCTCACCTCCTCATTCTTCTATATATACTTTTGTAGAAGATGAGTGAGGGGTTGGTTGGTTGGTTTTTGTTTGATCACCAGTTGTAATACTGAAACTTTCTGAAATTAATAAATAGTCTATTGAAGTTGAAGAACAAATTGAAGCCTTGGAAGCCCTGATGATGTTGTTGCATTCTTGTGACGGAGAAGGCTCTATCATTGTATCCATGAGCTTGGCTATTAGTGAGGTATTCTGAACTGTTTATTGTTTTATCCTATTTTCATTCTGTTCCAAAAATTCTTACTACAGCAGGATAGAAAGTATTAGGCTAAGAAATGACTCCTGGAAGCACCTTAGACCTGTTCATCCTTCACTGTTTTATGTTTTCTTCTGCTGAGGTATTTTAGAGTCTTCAATCTCTTTCTTTAGTCCTCATGCTTGTTTATTTCTATAATAGCTCAAATAGTTGATTTCAGCATGATTTATGGTTCTCCCTACTTGTCTTCTATCACTTGAAAGCTCTTATTGAAGTCTCCCTTTGAGGTACCATTGTTTTAAGTTAGTCAAAGAGGTCTGTTTCAATCTTGCCCTTTGTCATTGCTTGAACAGTTGTTTTGAAGGTCTTTTATAGTTGTAATCATAGATGTATTAGGTGTTCCCTCTTCTATGAGTGCAATTATCAGTGAATCTTTATGTTTTCTATGTCGTTTAAAATAAAATATTTGAGGAAGTTGGGTGTTCCCCGAATCTTAGATTTCATTTTAAAAGTTGTTTTGAAATCATTATTTTCTTAAAGGTGTGATTTGTAGAATTTATGGTTAGCCCTGTCTATCAAAGAACTCTTTATTGTTCAAATTATGCTTTCGAACTCCCTTTGTTGAGAATTAAACCTCTCTTTCCAAATCATTAATGTTCATCTCATTCCAAAAACAAAAGGATCTAGTGGCCAAGTTAGATTTGCCCTCTGATATCCCATATCCATTGATGAGTATGTTATGACCTCTTTTTGACTCCATTTCCCAATGAACCAGATGTTTCTCCATTCTATATATCTTTCCTAGACCTTTCATGTTCTATTGTATCAATTCAATCCAACCAAACAAACAAACAAACACCTGCACTTAATAACTAGTCTAAAATCCATATGCTAAGCACACAAGATAAACCTTTGCAAACAAACATTTGAGAGATCCCTCTCTGAGAACAGGAGGACTAGATCCTGGAACTCTAAAGATTGGTTCTGATGTTGCCTTGTCTTTTGATTTTCCAAACTATCGAAACATGGGACACCAACAGCCTCCATAACCTCATGTGAATTATTGCAGAGAGGTAGATCCACCTTAGGTGAAGGCATGTGTTGTAGATCTTCGTCAGCTTGCACGTGGGAGGGAATGTTTCCATGTGTGCGCATCATGTAACCCACATTCAGGGATTCCTAATAGAATAATTACTTAAGGGCCTTTATTAGAAATAGTAAATGTAAATAATCTTGGAATTTTTCCGATTGATTGTTTTTTCCTTGTGTTTGTACATGATATTCCTCTACCGTCATATTGAATACATGTACAATAATGTACATGTTCACAATGAACTCATATTTATTTTATTTTGTATATCACTTATATTTAGTACACGCATATAAACAAAATTAAAGAAATAATTTTTACCAAAGTTAAAAAGCAAATAATTTTCAAATTTCAAAATTTATTTGATCAACTATTCTTAACATTAACTTTGAATTTTGCAATTTCTATTTATTGAAAGTTTTAAATGTGCCAATAAATCAGTGAATAACATTTGAATACTGATATTGCACTATTAATCATGATTAATGGCTTTAGTAAATGTAAACCCTTGTTGCAAATCTAGGTTAGAAACATCAAACTTCAGGAAATTAGCTTTGTTAGTATTAAAAATAAAAATGAATCGTTAGCGATTTAGTAGAGGGGGGCATCTAACTAAATCAAATCATGATATTCATTTATGAATGTTAATATTTATTGTTTCCGGTTTCAAATTTGATTTTCATTATTTTCATGAGCCTTTTGAATATTGCATATATCCACTTAGTAGTTTTGAAAACTTGTACAACTATAAGATTATGCAAAAAATTCAACCTAGAATCCTAAATCGAAAAAATCATGGATATATTTTTGGAAATTTAAGCCGAAAAATACACCAAAAAACCTTTGAAAATTTAATATAGATATAAAAGGACCTTATATTGTATTTCGAAACCCTTTTTGTATGACATGTATTTCAATGATATTAAGTCAAGAGAAAAATACATAGTAAGCGAAAACGATGGTTTGCAATATCCCTACTTATTTCCATTATTTTCCATAAAATTTGCCTTTGATATTTTCAATTGTTATTTATCAAGAGTGTTGTATGTGGTAGTTTTTGCATGAAGAATAGAAACAAATTATAATTGCGACTACAACAAAAAATTGCAAATTTACTCGATGTTGAAGATGAATACAAGTAGCAGATAAACAAGCCAAACTATTTGCACTTATACAAAAACCACGTGATATTTGAATCTTCCAACCAAAAAGAAGATAAACATAGATATTTGCAGTAGTAAATACTTTCTTGGTCTCACTTCACAGTGGATTTAGCAGTATTCAACCATTCATTTTTTCAACTTCTTAGGTTCATTTGCATTTCTCTCTAAAAATTATTTATTTTTCTTCATAATTGTTTAGAGATTTGTATTTTCTCATTACATATTTGTTGTAGAAAAACAACCCACCATTTTCCAAATAAGAATGGGGACCCTCCATTTAGCTTGGTGAGTGTCAATTTTAACATCCATTCTTTTACTTTGAGTGTTTTTAACCGAGCCCTTCTTTTACTTTGAGTGTTTTTTACTTGTTCCATTTTTTGTTACTTATGGTTCCATTATGCTCGTCTTCCTACTTGTTTTCGAATGACTCAGATTTCATGCAAATTCGTTGCATGGCTTTAAAGATATGAATTGAAAAAATTTGATTCTTTTTATATAGAACTTGTATATATGCAATTTGTAATTTGTTCTCTAGAGTTGTATATATTTTAGTTTATTAATTTAAGCTAGGTAAATGTAATATTAATTTATATTATGTATATAATTAATTTTACTCACTTTTAAAACTCAATATTTCATATATAAATTATCACAACATTATTAAATTATATATATAAGCCACATATATGAAATAAATATACCCCATACATGTATATATATTATTAAAAATATATATAAACCATTCTTACATAACCTAACCTTATACCAAACATTGTATATACCTCATTCTAAATAAAAAAATAAAGTAAAAGAGAATCTACATAGGGTAACCATTCTTGTAAATTACAATATTTTTAAATATTACATATAATCACACTTAACTTTAATATGGGAATGCCACAATTAAATATACGACATAGCTATTGCTAAATTAATGGTGAATCAAAACTTCCACAACACATGTGATTTTAATTTCATTAGTCAACCCGTGGCATATCATAATGAATAAGCACGACCAGTCAAGTTTAAGAGCCAATTCATTGTTTGTGAAATATTATTGTTTATATCTCCTATGTCCACATATTTTTTAAATTCTTTTGACCGATGCTTGGTGTTGTTTTGTTTTCTTTAACTCCATTTTGGAACGTCGGAAAACAGAGTGAATGAGAAAAATGTGGAGAGTATGCTATAGGTGGTGAAATATAGCCAAAGCCAATCGAACTCTCACCATTTTGGAAACATTGCTTGCGTAGAAGAAGATGGTTGAAGATCTCTCTCGAATAGATTAAGGCTTTGCACTGCTCGGACCAGAACGTGATTCCAAGTATCAAGTAAATTCAGTTGTAAAATAACCGAAGGTTTCTACAGAACATATAAATCATAGCCATACATTCGAATTACACCGGACGAATGGAATCCCATATAGTTTGGTGATGTAATGCTCCTATGTCTCAACATAAATATATTATGTTTTTAGACTCAACTATTTTTCGATTGATTGACTAAGAAGCCACGGTAGATTTGACTCAAATAAACAATAGAGTTTGATGATGTAATGCATGATTTTTATTAATGGACAAAGAAACTATTAGAAACTAATTGGGAAAGAAACACTTGAGTAAGATATGTTTTCCAAGATATGAAACCAATGTGGTGGATAGGATCAAGATATTTTTTCCTTGGAATTTCTTAGTTGTAGAAAAATATTGAGAAAATGGAATCTAAAGCGCCGCGGGAGAGAAACTCATGCTTTAAAGGAAAAAAATATAAGAAGAAGAAAAAGCCTAGACTAGTGGGTTGGCAGACCCATGGAAAACAGGATGCTGCTAAGGAAAAATTTGCTCAACAATAATGTATATGATCCAGGTGTATATTGGTGGCCACCCACCTATTCCACTAGGACCCCCACCATTGTTTATTTATGTTTTTGAGTTTCCTTAATTGTAGTACAGCTAACTATTTTTTGTTGTTTTTCTGGTCATGAACTTCTCGAGTTGTTTTGACGCCCTAAACATTGTCTTTTGAGAAAACTGGTATCAAAATGGATTTCTGATCGATGTTGATCAGTAAAACTTTGTATTCCTTGGATAGGTCTTTCAAACGAAGCTTTTTGCGCGTCAAACGTAGATCATATGCCAAAGTTATGCCCCAGGGAAGTTGATGTACCAATTTACCCAAACATGGCTCATAGTTTTGGTGCTTCATCTCCTAGGGTTAGGTTTTCCCATGTTTATGGTTTTCCCATGTTGTTCAATCATAAAAAGGCCCTTGAACATCATTGTAACATAGTTCAAAGGTAGGTAGCTGCAACATCTCTTCTTAGAGTTAAGATACCATAGCCCTAGTTAGTTTATGTCAATTCTGTCTATAAGCATACTTCAGATATTCGATATTAATGAATTGAAGTTTTATTTCTGATGCATTTCTATGCTTAGGATTATTTTTGTATTTTATTTTGTTCCTACATAAATCTGCATCAGTGGTATCAGAGTGGTTTGCTCTTTCTCAATCCTTCTTTGCATGTACCCAATGAGGTCGGGGTATAAGGAGTTAGGGCATGATCTGGTTGAACCTTTGCAAGATCAACCTCGCAAACCCCGATGAATACCCATTGTGGAAGAAAAGAAAGACAAGGGAGCTTGAGATCCTATCAAAATATTTCTCGAGGAGGCCCTCGAGAAACAAAGGAATATGATGATGGATAAATTTTCCTAGATCCTTGAACCGCTGCCCACCAGTGGTGCATGTGCCAGCCACTTTGGAGGTGCCACTCCTTTCAAGCTACAAGTCAACTTCAACATTCTTGCATTTTAATGGCAGATAGATGCAGACGTTGTAGATAGATAGTTGAATTTCTTGGAAGAGTATTTCTCGGTCCATGATTTCACTGACCGAGAAAAGATTACTTTTGCACTCGTCAAAGCCGCCCATGATGTCAAAGACTGGTGGGAAACATACTGTGACAAAAGGACGAGAGGGAACTCTCTCTGTTATGGGTTGCGCCCACTTGGAATTCCTTCTGAGACAACGTGAGGGAACAATATTACACCACGGGGAACTATGAGGAAAAGTACATCAAATGGGCCATGCTGCGGCAGCAAAGGGATCAAGATGTGTACGAGATGATGAATTTGTTCCATACCCTATGCACAAAGATGAGTATTAAACATTCAAAGAAAATTTTGGTGCTCGATTACCGCATCGTTTGGATAGATACAATTAGGAGGAAATGGAGGTCCATGGAATTACCTCGCTTTGCACGGCATATCGATATGCCTCCAAGATCAAGTAGAAATTTAAGCAGAACAAGTGAGAATTTGGATCCGCTAATAAGAAGCTAGGTAAAGGCACCCCTAAACTGCAAGACAAGGGGAAAATCAAAAGCGAGGTGACTCAGAACAACACCACAAAGCCAAATAAGGACATGGGGAAGTGGTGTGAATTTCATAACAACACCCCTCACAACACAAGCGAGTGTTAGTCCAAACATGCGCTAGTGGCCGAACTGAAGGTATCTAAATCAAATGCATGTTTTGATTTTGAGTTAGAGCTAGACAAGGGGAATGACAAATGGAAGAATATCATTGATTCAGAACCCAGTGCCACCATTTCTACCACCAAGCTCTATAGGTAGGAGCCTGAGAATCCACAAGAGGGGGAGAACCTCTTCCATTCCCAAATGTGGGTAAAGGGTTCTCTACTACAATTCCTTGTCGATAGCGAAAGCCAAAATAATCTCATTTCAGCAAAGTTCGTGAAGCGGCTCATCCTACAGACCAAAACACACTTACATTCATATACCATATGGTGGCTTCACAAAGGAATATATCTTTGGGTCAGCTATCATTATTGTTTTACCCACAACATCAAGCCCTTCACAAATGAGGTACTATGTGATGTTTCTCCTCTTGACATGTCTGATGTATTATTAAGCCAAGCATACTTGTGGAAACGACACGTTGTGTATTGTTATAGGCCTCGTTCTGTTATTATTACTTTAGGAAATAATTTTTATAGGATACTAAAGGTAGTACCACCTTCCGCCACCTCTTTGAGTACCGCAAAGTGGTGCGGTAAGATTATTTCACAAACTAGGAAATATTTTTCATTATGATTCACCTAGAGGGAAAGAAGAAGATTGTGGTTGCAACCTCCAAACAGGGCTCCCCTCTATGACAATAACATATGGATAAAGTCATGGAGTAATACAAGGACATTTTCTCCTCACCCACAGGGGTTCCACTACTCTGTTAGGTCGAACACTCCATTGATCTGACCTCAGGCGTGTCACTACCTAATGGGTTGACCTATCGACGTTCTATTCTGGAGAATGATGAAATCAAGAGGAAGATCCAACAACTGTTGCAGAAAAGGTGCATCAGGCCAAGTTCCTCACATGTATCGTCTGAGTCTCATAAAGGAACCAAATTTATTGAACGCATCTAGCACATTCGCAAGTAGGTCCACGATATCCTATAGAAATCCAAACCCAAGTAAAATCAATGAAATTATAAACATTGAGTGCCACATAACTTCTATGTGGGTGGAAAATTTTGATTGATTTTGTAGAAAGAATGCCTAAATAGAGTTCATAGGAATATCATACCACTCTGATATGGCCCTTACACCATTATCAGGTTGTGGGAGACAATGAATTTGAGCTCAGAATTTTCCCATTCCTTGGTAAACACCTTGCGTTCAATATGGATCGCCTTCAACAATAGTTTCCACCATTACTGGACACATCGTACATTACAAAAAAACTCACACCATTTGAGTTAGACCCATACTGCACGGAACATGACACCACGGATCGTATCATGGATACACAAATCAAGGATTCTTGCTAACAGAATATCCAACTTTATCGGGTTGTCAAAGTTGGCAAAATCCTCCACCAAGGCAATTCGCTCACCAGGGACCAAGTTCAGCAGAAGTTTCCTCATCTCATGGAGAAAATTAACGTAATGGAGACCATTACTTTCTAAGAAAGGAGCAATGATCTAGGTGGATATTCATGGACACCCACCTATTCCACTAATATCCCCACCATTGTGTCTTTCAGTTTTCCAGTTTCCTTAATTGTAGTACAGTTTACTATTTTTGAAACTTTTTCGGGTCCTAAACTTCTAGAGCTGTATTGAGGCCCTAAACGACATCTTTTGGGAAAATTGGGACCAACATGGGTCTTTGAATGATGTTGGTGACTCAAAAGTTGTAGTCCTCGGGTCTATATTTCTCCAAGCTATTGTGCACGTCAAACGAAGATCATATGCCAAAGTTATGTCCTACGGAAATTGATGTACCAATTTACTCAAATGGGCCACAAATTTTTGGTGCTTCATCTCCTAGGGTTACGTTTTTGGATGTTTAGGTTTTTCCCATGTTTTTCAATAATAAAAATATCCTTGAGACTCATTGTAACACAGTTCAGGGGCATGTGGCCACCACATATCTTCTCAGAGATAAGCTACCATTTCCCTAGCTAGTTTATGTCCACTATGTCTATAAGCATACTTCAGTTATTTGATATTAATGTAATGAAATTTTGTTTGTGTTGCATCTCTGCATTAATGTGTATTTCTGTATTTTATTGCATTCGTGCATGAATCTGGATTAGTATAAAGTAACAAGAGTTTTTTTATTCCAGGCAAGTGCATCTCAGCTCAAGGGGAACCTGATGATTGGGTTCGAGGTTGGGTGGAAAAGTGATTTCCTAGTTGAATTTTCAGCCCGGAGTCTATAAAAATTCTTACTGTTAAAGTGAGGATTTTGGAAAATTTAAATCTCAATTTGAAATTATATGTTGTTGTTTTCAGATTATTATTAATGTAGATTTCAAGATATGAAGTAGATATCAGAATGGGTGATTTGATATTAATTAGTAATGATTTTCTGTCAGTATGGCCTCTCGATATATGGCCAATAGAATTTTGAGAATGACCAAAGGAAATATTGTACTAGGAAATACGAATGCAACATATTTGTTAGTAATTATTCTCGTTCTATTTATTTATAATTAATAAATAAGTGTATAGGCTTGAATATGAATAAGTTATAAGAAATTTGGTTCCTAGTAGAAGGTGTAGCAATTAAGATACCTATATGAGCGAGTTAGTGTCTTTATTCCATACTAAATTATTGATTGAATGTTTATGCTACAGAAATCTGATTTAATGGTTAAGATGTTTGGGTATATATATGACTACTTGTGACATCGAAAATATATTTTGTAAACATTTATTAATATTGATGTATTACCAGATTCTCCTGATCTAACATTATTTATCTTCTTGCTAAATACAGATTGCTTCCACTATTAAACTTGTGGAAATTTAAAACTCAATTGCAAACACGTGAATATATTCAATCACACATAACACAGTTGCTTAACAAGAAATCTTAAAGCTAAAACCCCAACTATCATATATATGTATATCAATGGAATCATGTAATAATATCATACAAAGCTTAGTACATCAAGCTCTCTGTACAATTAACAATCATTACACACTGTCATGCAGAAATTTGAATCTCCATGCACCAATTTCTTGCCTCTTGACAGCCTTCACCCACTGCACAATCCCTACTAAAGAAGACCCCTGAATGAATTCGAATTGGCCTTGCCTTGACTGAGCAATCCTCATTGGCAACTCCAATGTGTGTCAGATGCATTGAATGCATCACTATAGACACAACAGATAGTCCATCTCACCCTTTCACCTATCTCTCCACTGGATCTCCACTGGAACTGACATGCACTATAGTTAATTGTTGTTTCTGTTCAGTTGTTAGTGAGTTATTAGTTGTGAATTAATTAACTAATTAATTTACTTAACTCTCACTAGTGTATCTTTCAGTTAGACTAGATACAATTAGCTCAACTGAGTTTAACTCACTTAACTAAGCTAAACTGAATAACAAATCCTGTAACTACTCTTCCAACTCTGTCATAACTTTGCCACTTCAGTTCTAACTGAGTCCTCCATGCATGAGCCACCAATAAACCCTAGAAATTGCATAAGTTCTTCAGCCCACCAATTTTCCAAATATGTTTACTGAAATAAAGTGCTCCAAGAGAATAAGTTGATTTTTATTGTTGGATTATTATTAAGGGTTAATAATAATCGACATCGACCTATTTTTAGATCGACGATCTATAAATAGACTTCACCCAATATTCTAAAAATATAATTTCATCTATTTTCCACATTTGACCAACCATCTACAAATAGCATCCTGCAACTTATAGATTATTCTCACCATGTCTAAAAATAGACATATGACATACACCTAAAAATAGCCTATGGGCCCCACTTAGTGAAGGTGCTTACTTTTCACTAAGTTGGTCATCTTTTTGATTCTCAACACTCCCTCTCAACAAGATAGGGATTATCCTTCACCCCGATCCTACCTCTATGGTATTCGAATTTTCTCCTACCGAGCATCTTCGTTAGAATGTTTGCATCCTGATCTTCTGTAGGAATGTACTGAAGCAACATGATCTTACGTTGCACACAATCTCTGATATGATGATACTGAATATGAATATGTTTAGATATATCATGAAACACAGGATTAATAGATACTTAATGCAACTCTGATTATCACAATGTATCACTGTAGGATATAAATGTGAATCGAACAAACTGACCAGGATCTTCCTCATCCAGATAGCCTCACATGTAGCCTGACTTGCTGCCATGTATGCTGCTTCTGCTGAATTGAGTGCCACAGATCTTTGTTTCCTATTGTACCAAGAAACTGCTGTAGGTATGATACTAAAAACTCCTCCTGATGTGCTCTTTCTGTCCGTTGGGCTGCCTGCCCAATCTACATCTGTGAAGCCATGCAAATTCACTTCATCCGTGTGTCTATACCATAATCCATACTCATATGTGCCCCTGAGATACCTTAGGACATGCTTTCCTGCCTTCCAAAAGAGCTTGGTAAGCTTAAACATTTCTTGTGAAAGTTGGTCACTGCATAGCATATGCCCAGTATTATATTAACTAAATACATGAGAAAACCCACCAACTATTGATAAACAGTGGCATCCACCACCTTTGCCGACGTAGCATCCTCTTTCCTCCAATTTCCTGGAAGAGGAGTATCCATGGGCTTGCAGTCCTCCATGTGAAACTTACCAAGTATCTCTTGAGCATACTTGCCTTGAGACACAAATAGTTCACCTTCTTGCTGCGATATTTCCAATCCAAGGAAATAATGAAGGAGGCCCAAATCCTTCATCTCGAACTCCTTTGCAAGATCTGCCTTGCATGAGTGTATCAAATGCTCATCACCCATTAGTTTTAAATCATCAACATAATTAACAATTCAGAGTCTCCATCTTATCCTGATGATGAACCACACTGGCTGGTTCGAAACGCATTGACCTATTCTATTTTGATGTGATTTTCACTGAAAGATTTTAGTCACAATTTATGGATCACAGAAGAAAAATTCCTAATAAATAACAATGATTAAAAGCTTACCATCCACCACAATTTGGTACAGGTTTGCATCCGCCTCACTCTTGGTGAAGCCAAGTCCAGTGAAATAGGTGTTGATTCGTGTGTACCAAGAACATGGTGCTTGCTTCAACCCATACAACACTCTTTTTGGTCTTCACACATGCAAATCCCTGCTGAAGATCCAAAATCCTTCATGCTGCTCAATGTACACCTCTTCCTCAATGATCCCATTGAGGAATGTAGTCTTCACATCCATCTGATGAATGTGCCAACCCATCTGTGTTGACAGAGAAAGGATGGTCCTTATGGAAGAATACCATGCGACAGGTGCAAAGGTTTCTTCATAATCAATCTCCTCGATCTGTGAGAAGCCCCGAGAAAAAAAATCTTGCCTTATACTTCTCGATGCTCCCATCAACAACTTGCTTTACCTTGTAGATCCATTTTAAATCTACCACTGATTTACCCACCGACCTTGGAACAATCTCCCAAGAACTATTTCTGACAATGGAGTCATACTCCTCCACCATGGCATCTACCCATGTGGGCTCCTACGTTGTTTCTTCGGAAGAATATGGCTCTGTCATGATACACTTGCTCATAAGAGCCATGTGTCTAGTAAATCACTCAGGTAACTGTCTTTGTATGCGCTGTGATGTAGGGACTCCTACATTCAGTCTCTTAGCTTCTGTGGTATGCTTTCTTCTTGTTCTGATTTTTGGTTATGCATGAGTGGACTCCTCCACTCCATGAATCTCCTATTCTGGTTGATCCACATATAGAGGCTCATATTTGGGAACAAAAAGTTCCTCCTTTGCATGCAAATGTAGCTCCCTCTCAAGCAACAACTTCATGCCTTTCACCTCATTGAATTTTATATTCCGTCACACCATAGTCATTTGACTGTTTGGAAAATACACATGAAAATTATGGGGTGTTTCTGTGTACCCCACAAATATCCCAACTTCTGCAGTTGGCTCCAGCTTCTTCCTGGTGTCCTTTGTCACATGAATGTAAACAGATGAGCGAAAAATATTCAAATGAGAAATATTAGGCTTCTTACCGGTAAAATATTTTTCAAGTGTACTCATGCCAAGTACTCTATGAGGACAATGTTTTTGCACATAAACCACAGTGTTGCATGCTTCCGCCCACAAGTGCATCAGTCGGCCCTGGTCATGTAGCATAGCTCGTGCAGCACCCACGATCGTTCTGTTCTTCCTCTCCATGACCCCATTCTTCCATGGGTTATGAGGCGCTATTATTTTTGTTCAAATTCCTTCTTTGCTATAGAATTCTTTGAATGCATTCGAGATATATTCACCACCATTATATTTCTACAGAGCCTTCACTTGCTTCCCCGACTCCTTCTCCACCAATGCTTTAAACTCATAGAATTTTTAGAATGTTTCACACTTCTTCTGCATGAAGAAGATCCAACATCTATGAGAATAGTCATAAAAAATATAACATAATACCTGTGTTTTTCTGTTGAAGCAACCGAGAAAGGTCCACACACGTCTATGTGAATTCTCTCCAGGATCACCGAAGCATGGTTCTCCTTCTTATCAAAGGTGGTCTTCACAAAATTACCCATAATACATCCCTTGCACTGATCTGACTGTGCAAGAGTACCCTTTGGAAGTCCAGTCGAAATCTGTTGCAAAATATTCAAGGTGCCATGGTGACGATGGCCCAATCTCTTGTGCCATAATTCGCCCTAATCCGGACTCACCACTTCTTCTTCTTTGCCCATCATTGCAGCGCAGCAATCTACCTCCAGCTTGTAGAGATTCTTAACTTGAATCCATATCCTCTTGGTTTGACCCATTGTTTTATGTTGAAGGAAATATTTTCCCTCACTGAAAACAACATCATAACCTTTGTCTTCCAACGTTGCAACCAAGACCAAGTTCTTCTTCAGAACTGGGACATGCATAAAATCTTTCAGCATAAATGGTTTACATGACTCCCTCTCAAAGGTAATGGTTCCAATTCCAGTTGCATTGTATCTACCATTGTTGCACATCTCTATATGCATTTGGATATCCTTCTCCTCCAAGTCACTAAACAACTCCTTGTCTCTCATCATATGGAAAGACACACCACTATCAAGATACCACACTGATCCCATTTCACTTGAAACCAAGCATGCGATCAAAGAGAAATCAAGTTCAAATTGTGAGGCTAAGGCCTCTCCAGCTGTAGCTCCAACAACCTTCTTATTCTTCTTTTTCTGTGGCCAATTGGTGGTGAGATGCCCATGTTCGTGATAGTGAAAACACTTCACTTTGGAAAAATCCAGCTTCTTGCCTTTAGCCTTGAATTTTGGGTGGGATTTCTTCCCCTTTCATTTTCTTTCTTTACCAACCAAATTGAAATTCTCTTCATCATCATTCTTCGATGAAGAGCCATCACTGGTACTTCGCCTTATCTCCTCCTGCACAAGATCTGACCAAATTCGCTCCCAACTTGACAGTTTCTCCCGTCCATTGACAGAGTCTTCCTAGCTATGCCAACTCTTCGAGAGCCCAGGAGAGCAAAGCTCACCAATTCTCCATCATCAAAATTAATCCCCACACTTCCCAGTTCATCCCTATAATGGACAAACTTCGTGAGATATTTTGGAATAATATCACCCTTCTCCATTTTTATTTTCCTGAGCTTATCTTTGAGCACCAACTTTCTATGCTCGCTGATGCTTTGGAAAATATCTATCAAAGCCTTCCACATTGAAATTGAAGTGGCTTTCCTATGAAGGCTTGTCACAATATGGTCATTCACACCTTCCAACATAATTCTTCTTGTCTTTGCTACCTTCTTTTTCCATGTGTGAAGTCCTGCAGCATCGCTAGAAGCAGGCTTAGGAACATCACTATCGATGAACTCCTTTAGTCCATTATCTTCAAGCACCGCCTCCATCCTATCCTTCCAGGTTATGTAATTCGATCTACCCTCAAGGGCATACTCCAATCACAACCCATTGAAACAAAATTTCAATGGATACTCAACTATCGCACCAAGAAATTTATGCAGCAAATTCGAATTGTCCACCAACAAAAAAACTCAGCACTTATTCACAATTGCAATCTCCAGTAATCAATACTTCTCTGATACCATGTAGAAATTTATTAGCAATGGTGTATTACTATATTCTCCTAATATAATAATATTTATCTTCTTGCTAAATACAAAATCCTTCTACTGTTAAACTTGCGGAAATTTAAAACTCAATTGAAAACACATGTGAATATATTCAATCACACATAACATAGTTGTTTAACGAGAAATATTAAAGCTAAAAAAACCCAACTATGATATATTATGTATATAAATGGAATCATGTAATAATCTCATACAAAGCTTACAATTAACAATCATTACACACTATCATGAAAAACTTTTCCTCTCCATGAATCAATTTCTTGCCTCCTGACAACCTGCCTCCACTACGCAATCCCTACTGAAGAAGATCCCTGAATAAATTCGAATTGGCCTTGCCTTGACTGCGCAATCCTCATTGGCAACTCCAATGTGTGTCAGATGCATTGAATGCATCACTATAGTCACAGTAGATATTCCATCTTACCCTTTCACCTATCTCTCCACTGGTTCTCCATTGGAACTGACATGCACTGTAGTTAATTGTTGTTTATGTTCACTTGTTAGTGAGTTATTAGTTGTGAGTTAATTAACTAATTAATTCACTTAACTATCACTATTGTATCTATCATTTAGACTAGATACATCTATCTCAACCAAGTTTAACTCACTTCACTGAGTTAAACTGAATAAAAACTCCCGTAACTACTCTTCCAACTTTGTCATAACTTTGCCACTTCAGTTCTAACTGAGTCCTCCATGCATAAGCCACCAATAAACCCTAGGAATTGCGTAATTCCTTCAGCCCACTGATTTTCCAAATCTGTTTATTGAACTAAAGTGCTCCAAGAGAATAAGTTGGTGTTTATTATCGGATTATTATTAAGGGTTAATAATAATCGACATGCACCTATTTTTAGATCGATGATCTATAAATAGAATTCGCCCAATATTCTAAAAATAGAATTTCATCTATTTTCCAAATTTGACCAACCATCTACAAATAACATCCTACAACTTATAGAATATGCTCATTGTTGAGTCACGAAATGGGTATGTATTTACTATTGAATTCACCATTGTTTTCCATAATTCTTATCTCTTTCATATCCTAATATCCTAATATGCTAGAACTATTAGGGATAATGAAGGAATCATGTGCTGTTATGGTTTAACTAACTTCTATATTTTGTTATACAGGGAAATGGTAAGGGATGATTGTTGTTCCCTAACATTGGAGCAAAGGAACCCGACAAAAGAAAATTAGAACAAAAGAATCTGATTAGTGGAGAAAGAAACGCGTCAGTTATAGCCAGAGTTAAGAATACATGAAGAAGATCAGAGCAGGATATGTCTTAAGTTAGGAATTGGTTATGAATCCCTCAAGATCATAGATCCTAAGGGATCGTATTTACTGTTTAATTTTTATCTCCGCTTGACTATAAAAGAAAGTGATGATAGAAAGGATGTGGAGAATCTCTATTATTTTCTAATTTGTAAAACATAATTACAGACTGTGTTTTGGAGAGAACGACTTATTGTATTGCTAATTTAGTTCAATGATTAATACATAATTGAGTTTTTGTTCTCTCGCCATATTTAAAGTAATGTAGCAGTACCTGCTGGTGGCTAAGGGCTCAGCCTTTGGTGGAGTTTTACTGCTTCCTTGTATCATGTTCTGATATTTCCTAGTGCTTAATCAATTTGATAATTTCTTTCTCGTGTGAATCTATTTTATTTAAGCTGTTCCTTATTTCTTGATTTACATTCTCTTCATGTTTTGCATTACTATTGGATTGATTACATTCTTCTTGTGATTCATATTGTTATGCTTTGTGAGATTCCTTAAATAAGCGCATTATATTCTGCAAGAGTTTGATTACTGCTTTTGGACTCTCAGAATGATATTACCCTTGTCTTGACTGTATTTCACAATAGAATCTAGATTTAATCAGCTAAAGTAGAGGTGAGTTATTGCTACTGTGCTCTCATATGATGATATTGTTATCTAGATTGGTGTAAGCTTTGATTTCAATAGAAGACCACACTTTGATATTTATTAAATAATTTCCATTAGAGTCTGTCAAATATTCTCATTTACATTTGTGTTAAGATCTATGATACAAACCATTACTCTTTAAATAATAGCAGCCACATACTGTGTACACTCTCGAAAGTAGAGGATTTACTTGGATTGATGATTAATGTGAGATAATTAGGAGTTTTAATAAGCACCTTTTATCAGCTAACATTTTGGTGACATTGCCGGGGAGAGTGCAGCCATTTAGAAAGAGTGATGCATATTTGATTTTTTTCTGCTAAGGAAGAACTGGGTATTAAAAATGGAAGGCAAGAACCCGCGTAACGAACGAGGAACATGCTCGTTCATTTGCCCACTTTATAGCAGAACTGCGTAGAAGTATAAGGTAAGAATGTATGCTTGCGTTTCTTTTGAATGAATAAGAGATCTAAACAAAAAAAATTCCTCCTCCTAGACCTAAAAAAACTACGGGACCGATGACCCTTGGGCGAACAACCTTTATCAACAAAATCATAAGAAAAGTTGAGTCTCAGCCATCTATAGGACCCCGAATTGTTGCTACCAGACGTCCTATTAACTTCCTTCAAGCCACATGATCACCATCTATAGCTAACACTGAGATTCACGACGAAACTGAAGGGATAGAACAAAGTTTTCAGGATACTGAAAATTTACAAACAAGCCCTTCACAAGAAGGAAATTCTAACAACCTCCATGAAGGAGAGGGAGAAACAGGTGATTTTGAAATTTATCTGTCAGAACCTAGATTTCTGGAAGAATTAACTGAGCAGAGTTTCCTAGACATTGATAATTTACAAGCTGACCCTTTACAAGAAGGAAATTCTAGTACTCTCCGTGAAGGAGAGGAAGAAACAAGTAATATCAAAATTGAACCATCAGAACCTGGATCTCCCGAAATAATATTTGAGCAAAGGACACCCAATATTCTAGATCAAGGTAGTACTATTAGGATTATACCAGCCTCTCCTAGAAATCCTAGGAAAAACCTGCCAACTCCGGAGATCCCTGAAGGATATTGGCATATTTTTTATCAAACTCTCAGAACCAGCTAGCTCAAACTTCTAATTAAAATATTCTATCATTGACACAGCTGTCAACGCTCCCATGAAGTCTATTCCATTTCAAAATATCCATACTTTCCATGGGATAAATTTAGAAGATCTCGATGCATTTATTTTTGAGTTTGATGTCTTATGTAGAGGATATGATTGGGCTACCGACCCCTAAAAGCTGAAGCTATTCCCATCTACTTTGAAGGGAGCAGCTCTGCATTGGTTCATGGGACTTGGTGGAGGTACCATTAATGATTTGGACCAAATGAAAGCATATTTTCTTAAGAAATATCAAGATTATTGCTAAACGAGAGAATTAAAAGATGATTTTTTTCAAATGGTAGCCAAACCCAGCGAGACCTTGGAAGAATATGTAGAATGTTTTCAATATAATTTGAAAATATGCCCTTATGAAAATCTGCCTGATAATTTTCTAAAAACTACGTTAATTAGAGGTATGAAGGATGAATGGGTGGAAACATTAAATATAATGGGGAAAGGTGATATTTATCAAGAAAATTATAACAATATTGTGGATTTGTGCATTAAATGTTCCAGGGGAAATTCAAGACTCAAACCAGCTGGACGAGAGGTGAACTCTAGAGATAGCAAGGCTTCAAGAGAAATCATTACACGAAGTGAAATCGACAATTTGTTGGAGGACATCAAAACTAATATCCTGGGAAACTTTGATAACACAACTAGATGTTATGCAAGCAAAGAAAAAGTGGGCCATAACAGAGCATAACTTGGCTATCTTCTGCCTGGGTTGCAGACAAAAGCACAATCATAAGGAATTCCCCCTAGATGAAAAAATAACATGCGCCATATGAACCCAAGAGCACACCACAGAAAGCTTCCCATCACTCCCAGGACTAAAAGCAATTTTTAAGGAGGTAGAAGAAGAAGCGGAACCATTGTATCAGTTAAACCAATGTTGACAATGGCAAGCATGCTAGACAGGTATTCCCATTGATCCATCTTCATTTTTTCCCCTTTCACAATATAATTCTCAACAATATTCAGGGGGAGAATGGCAGAATCAACCACCTTTCTTCCCACGTCAAGCATTTTTTATGCCACCTTGGCCAAATGAATCAAATTTAAACAATAATAGTTGGCCAAAACAATCAAATTCAAAAATAATACTTGGCCGAATTTTCCTTACCCACCACAATTCTAGCAGAATAACCCTTATTCATCCCAATGGTCCCCCTCCACTTCAGAAAATTCAAATTGGAAATCAAACTGGCAAAGAGCCACAAACCAGCCTATGGGCACAAGCCCTCTACCTCAACCAATGTTAACGTTGCAAAAAATCCTCAAATGAACATACTACCGCAACTCCCATCTCAACTGAAACCAAACCCAAATAAAAGACCAAATCAGTCCATACAAATCATAGAAGGTCTAGACCCTGAAACAGAGTTGAGAGATTGTAATAATCTTAAGTTAAGATATGGATGTATAATTACTCCAGAGCAGGATAAATATACCCAAAAATACATTCAGACACAAAAATTCTGAACAAATTATACCCACTTCCCCCCCATTCCCAGAAAGATTGTTGATACCGCGTCCACTTGAAACCCCTGACTTTGATATTATGGGAGAATTGAAAAATATTTGTATAAAAATCCCCCTCCTCTAGGCTATCCAGGACATTCCAATATATGCTAAAACTATCAAAGAGTTGTGTATAAATAATCCTGTGAGGAAATCAAGAATAAACCCCACCATCCATGTTGTTGGAACTCTGTCTGATTTATTATTAGGCAGAGAAACACCAGTGAAATATGAAGATCCTGGAAACCCCATCATTATAGTCTAGATAAATGGTTGTTCTTTTCCCAATGCATTATTCAATTTAGGAGTAGGCATTAATATTCTCACGACAACAACCTGTCAAAATCTTGGCATCACAACCTTAGATCCAACCACGACTCTACTGGAATTGGATGACTGCTCGGTTGTCAAACCAGAGGGGACATTATAGGATGTAATGGTGTCAGTAGATTCTTGGGAATACCCAGCACATTCCTTGATCATTAATCCCAAAATTCGGCTTGATGGGCATCCTTTAATATTAGGAAGACCTTGGCTAGCAACTGCTAATAAGTATATCAGTTGCCGGACAGGAAATATGACAATAAGTATGGGAATAGATGTAAAACATTTAGCTTTATATCCCCCTGCTCAGCCGAGTCCAAATATTATACAAACCAGGAAACAACCCGCAACATATTTCACAGAAAATATTCGATCACCATTAACTGTGGTAGATTCCCTTGAATTTAAAAATAAAACAGAAGATGATGTTATTAATACCTTTATCAATCATCCAACCTCCACATCAAGCTTCAAATATCACATGATTGAAGTAGTTCTTGATAATGAAATTGAAGAGGATCCCCTCTAAGAAAATAGTGACCACACGATACCAACATCCACTGTTTATCACAGCAAACCTATAGAAATCGAGCGAGGGAAAACCCTAAACATTAACAGTAATCTAAGTCATGACCAACATCAAAAAATTACTCAAGTTATTTTAAAACATAAAAAAGCTTTTGCATGGGACTACTCAGACATGAATGGGATAGATCCCCAGCTATGTATGCACCATATCTACATTGAAAAAGATGAAAAAAACATTCAACAACCTCAGCGAAGATTAAATCCTCATTTAAAAGGCATTGTTAAAGAAGAACTTCAAAAACTGTTAGATGTTAATTTTATTTATCCTATATCTGACAGTAAATGGGTCTCTCCATTAGTTGTAGTTCCTAAAAAGAATGGAAAATGGAGAATATGTGTTGACTATAGAGAACTCAACAAGGCCATGCAAAAATACCACTTTCCCCTTCCATTTATTGATCAGGTTCTGGATACGCTGGTAGGAAAGAAATTTTTCTCTTTCCTAGATGGATTCAGTGGCTACAATCAAATCCAGATTGCTCTAGAGGACCAGGACAAGACTACCTTTACCTATACCTGGGGAACATTTTCCTATGGGGTATTACCTTTTGGATTGTGCAATGCACCCGCCACATTTCAACGAGCCATACTCAGTATTTTCGCAGACCTGATAAGTGAAGGATTAGAGGTATACATGGATGATTTTACACCCTATAGAGATGACTTTGACCAAGCATTACAAACATTAGAAAAGGTTATGGAACGATGTATTGCTACTAGCATATGTTTAAGTCACTAAAAGTGCCATATGATGATGACAGAAGGCCGGATCTTGGGACATTACATTTCAGTAGCTGGAATTCAGGTAGATCCGGCAAAGATACATGTAATTATTTTATTAGCTACTCCATACACTCAGACAGAGGCACATAGCTTTTTAGGATTTTCTAGATATTATCGTAGATTTATCAAGAATTTTTCACAGATTGTTGCACCACTATATGCCTTAATAGGAAACATTGATTTCATATGGACTGACAAATGTGATATTTCTTTTTCCTATTTGAAATAGCTTGTACCTACAGCACCAATACTATGAGGACCAAACTGGGATATACCCTTTCAAATCTCATTAGATGCATTAGATACAGCCATTGGAGCAGTTCTTGGCCAAGAGGAAGAAAAGAAACCATATGCTATATATTACATTAGCAAGAACTTAACTCCTGCTGAGTTAAATTACACAGTAACAGAGAAGGCGTTTTTAGCAGTCATTTATGCTATTAACAAATTCAGACACTATATAACTGGATACCTTGAAATTCTTTATACGAACCACTCTGCCATTAAATATTTAGCTAATAAACCAATTACGAATGGAAGAGTGACACGTTGGTTGCTTCGTTTGCAGGAATTTGATATAACTATAAGGGATCGACCAGGGAACGAAAACCTTGTAGTTTATTTCCTTTCCCGAGTACCAAGAAAAAATGATGCAATAGCAGTGGAAGATCAGTTTCCAGATGAACACTTGTTCATTGTTACCATAAAAACACCATGGTATGCAGATGTGGAAAAAAATTTAGTAGTAGGAAAGCTACCTAAACATCTAACATCCAGAGAAAGGAAATCCATAGTATAGTGCAGCACTCGGTTCTCCTAGATTGCAGGATATATTTTTCACATAGGGGCTGATATGCACATCCACAGGTGTATCAAGGAAGATGAAATATATGACATCTTAAAAGCTTGTCACAACGGACCATGCAATGGAAATTTTGCAGACCGCAGAACTGGACATAAATCTTACAAATGGGCTATTATTGACCCACGATCTTTAAGGACGCTAAGAAATTTTTCCAAGTCTATGACAACTGCCAACGGATGGGCCGCCCTAGCCAATCTGATGAGATTCCCCTGCATCCACAATTGGTTATAGAACCTTTCGAGCGTTGGACACTAGATTTTTTTGAGTTGATTAACCCATCATCCAATCAGAAATCATACATATTGGTTGCAATAGAATATGTGACCAAGTGGGTGGAAGCGGTTGCATTACATAGGGCCACAAAAGAAACCGTAATACATTTTATTTTTGAAATTTTTGTACAATATGGCTTACCTAGAGAAGTAATCACTGATGGAGGACCACAATTTTTGGGCCACAAGATTGCTGCTACACTGAAAAATCACCATGTTATTCACAGGATTACCTCTCCATATCGCCCGCAAGCCAATGGGCAGGTAGAAAGCGCCAACAAGGTAATTGAAGCTATCCTAACAAATACAGTCTCGTCACACATACGAGATTGGGCTACTCGACTACCAGAAGTCTTGTGGGCATATCGTACAACATGGAGGAACACTACTGGATACTCCCCATATCAACTAGTATTTGGTAAGGAACCTATATTTCCTATTGAATTTGAGATACAAACGCTAAGGACAGCCCTGGCTGTAGGACTGGATTTAACTGAAGCCCAGATTAATCGATTACAACACATAAATGAATTAGATGAAATTTGGCTATCAGCTCTTCAGCATACTGCACTGATCCAAAAACAAAGAGAAAAATGGCATCATTCCCTCATCAAGAAAAAAGCCTTCCATGAAGGTGATTGGGCACTTTTGTATGATTCTAGGCTCCATGATTTTCTAGGCAAACTTCAAACCAAATGGTTAGGCCCCTATGAGATACAAGAGGTGCATGACAATGGTACCCTTACATTAACAACCATTGATGGGTCTGGCAACTCTTTTAAAGCAAACAGACATCGAGTACGCCTCTATCACAAACCACTTAGAAGGGAATCCTTTTGCCAGCAGATACAGGAAGATTCCACAATACAAATTCTTGCTGAGGAGGGTAACCCTTCCACAGTAGTAGCCCAGTGAGATGTATTCTTTTTTGAATTCTGTACATAAATTTATTTTTTTGATTGATTGGATTTGTTTGAAAAATAGTTAGTTTTGTTTTTCTTTTTTTGTTCCCTACAAGGAACATCAAATTTCCTTTACATACATTGATCGTTTCCTAAAAATAACATTACTTTTTGTATATTTCGTTTTTTTGTTCCCTACAGGGAACAACGATAGTTCCCTCTAAGGAACATCAATTTTTTGTATGTATTTCTATTTTTCCATACAGGGAACAGTTTTTGTTCGTTACATTGAATAGAATTTTTTTTTTTTCGTGTGTGCTTTTTTTTTTTCCCTACAGGGAACAACTGTTGTTCCTTACAGGGAACAACAATTTTTTTTTGTATGTATTTTTGCGAACAGTTGTTGTTCCTTACAAGGAACAACCATTTTTTTTGCGTGTATTTTTTTTGTTGTTCCCTACATGGAATAGCTGTTGTTCATTCTAAGGAACAACACTTCTATGTTCATTCTTGTTTTGTTGTTCCCTACAGGGAACAACAATTGTTCCCTTTAAGGAACAACACGCTTTGTGTGGATTTTTCTTTTGTAAAACAACATCTGGTGAATATTTTTGAGAACATAATGGCATGCAAGCTATAATATGTATAGAAGATCAGTAGACCAGAGAAAATACCATGTATATTATCATATTTAATGTTCTAAAAAATAAAGGACACAGTATCTATTTCATTTTACTGTCCTCAGTTCTACTCTGAAACACATTGATTGATTATCTTTACCATGCTGGTTTCCCATTTATTATATAAGTTTCTCTATATATTATCAATAAGATGATGGGTATATTTCTTTATATATTGATATCTCAAAACTTCTTCGACCATCCCTACTCTTAAGGAGTGGTGAATCACCCGCTATGTATAAATGGGGGACTGAGTTTAAAAATAATAAAAATAAAAGAAGAGTATGTTTCACTGATGAGTTTATGATTCTTTTTCCACAGATGGAGGATAGGGGGTCTCATCACGAGCCAACCTACCATGATCATAAGGAAGGAGCGAAGTGGAATTCCCATTATGGCTACCACACTAGGGTTATGATCCAATAGATGTAATAATCATCCTTGGAAACAAGAGGTCTCATCACGAGCCGGCCTGACCACTTTCGCTACTTCCCAGTGAATGGAAATGTGTTCACCTAGTCACCAAACTAGCACATTGGTCTCTACTATGGATATCATCAGACACTTCCCTAATTATACATAGAGGACCATGGTTCCCAAAGGTTTAAAGAAACTATGTCGAGGCTATGGATGCCTGCAAGTAGAAGAAGCTCTACTGATGGCATTGAAGCTTTACTCTACATGAATAATCTCTCATACCCTCTTCTTATAAATTTTTTTCTATAGAGAAATTGTAATCCCAACATACCTTTAACCTTTATGCACGGACATCTTTTTAATCAATCACAATGTTTCATTGGAATAACGGCACTAAACGTTTTGATTTCTTGTGTTTTTGCGCATGTTCTTCCTTTTCATTTCATACATCATATCACGATAACTTATCACTTATTTATAAATCATGGTACAAGCCTTGATATTATTTCTCCAATAAAATTTATAATATTTTCATGACGGTGCGTACCTCATTACTTCATTACCACTTTACTTTTCCACCCGCACCTTACCTTTTCATTTATTTCGGTCGAGGACAACCTATGATTTTGAAGGGGGGCGGGGACCTCTAGTTTAATTTTATGTGCGCTGCCAGTTTTTCATTTGATTTTGCAAGAATGATATGATTTTCCATGATTACAGAAGCATGTGGTATGATAATGATCTCAATAACAGTATTTACATTTATAAAATATCACATAACCATTTGTTGTTCCATTATTCTGCTTTGTGTGTCCCTATGTTCTCCCTGCTACTTTTATCAATTGCAGAGTTTCAGCGCCATGGGAGGAATATCTGTACGCAGAGAACCACTATTATTGGTTGTTTCTGATGCAGCCAGGGCAATTTTAGCTGAAGCTGGGTGGATAGTCTATTTCACACGATTTTAGTCATCCAACGAAGAAATTGCCATTGAGTTTCTACGGAACTTGCGAAATGAAAAAAATACACTAAGTGGCAGACAAATCTCTATATCGAACGCAGTGATAGTGGACATGTCTCGTTTACCAGTAGAATGACCTGTGTGGACTGGAAAGCGATTGAAGTTGCAGGATGTCATCGAAATATTCAGAGATGAAGGACAGGAGCTGGTCAAGAAAGGAAAAGGTATTCAACCATATTCTCTTGGAGATCCATGGGGAGAATTAGCGATAATTGTCTAGAACTAAATCACCTGCGATGGGCGAAAATATGTGGTAAGGTCGCGCCAACTTAAACTTCTGGAAGTTTTAAAACAAAAATGCTCTGTAAATTTACCAGCATTGTTGAAATATTTATTGCATGACTCTTCTGAGAGGTTGAGACGGTCCCAACATGTAGAAATAGTGGTAAGCCACCACTTCCTGATTATACTGATAATTAGCCATAATCTTGCTCAGCAGCAACTAAGCTGGGATGATTTAGTATCAGCTCGGGATGAAGGCTTAGCCTTGCCTGCCCCTATCCCAGTTCAGAAAAGGAAAAGAACTCCCCTTTTAAGAAATATACCTCTCAAATGCAGATGATCCACAAGGATAAGGTCAATGCTAGGGGCAGCTGAAAACCCTCAAGGTAGCACGAGCCAACCCATATATATATCAAGCCAGGTTAGAGAAAAACTCTTGCAGCTAGAAGGTGAAGGCCCGAATAACCCCAGTGAAGAAACAAGACAGTCCGGGGAGGAACAAAGGAATGAATTAGGACTCACCCGGACACCAAGTATGAGCCCCCAAGGCGATTTATTGCATGATTTTTAATTTTCCCAGGTTCTGGATAATATGAGTGATTATATGCAGCAGGAAAACCCACTTAACCTGAACGAAGAAACAATCCAATCTCCCGAGAATACCGGCAATACTAAACATCTATCTCCTTTAAGGGAAGCAAGCCTCGAAGTTGAAATAAATGAAGAAGCTAGTCAGGAAACAATGCACCAATCTGGTGACACACTTCCGGTGGAAAATAGCCAGATAGGCCTAACTACAGAAAGTATAGGCCACGAAGAAGAAGTAGAAACAGAAGTGCTTCAGGAAGCCGAAACTCAGTTCGGAGACATAGTCCTATTAAGACGAAGCCAGGATGACCAACTAGGATCATTGGAAGCAGAAGCTAATCATGAGACTGACAGTAGGATAGTGGCTCTGCTAAGAAACTATAGAGATAAGTTGAAAAATATTAGGAAGGAACAACAGAAGCTGCGTAAAATAGTGAAAAGACTTAGAAGAAAGATCAAGGAAATCACCATGGAAAAGGCACTAGATAGAACTTTAGAGACAGCCAACATGGTAGTCTAAATAGAAATATATGAAGAGAAGACTATCAAGACTCAAATTGAGCCCATGTCCCCTCAACTTGCCATTATTCGAGAAGAACGACATGTAATATTCATAGATACAGCAACTCATACAGAGGCTTGGACCTCTAATAATAAGGAAACTCAGACATAGCACATTTTCTCCATTATGTGGGCACCCAGACTAGTTTATTAGCTAAAGACATCATACTGTACCATGACCCCACTATTATGAATCTTCAAGAAGAATTAGCTCAGGCACGACTTGCATTAGAATAGATGGAACAAGAAACTGTTCCGTGGAAAAAATATCAAGCATTGTAGAAACAACTCCAGGAAATGAATAAAATAGAGAGTGAGATCTTCAACAAATGCAGGAAGGCAAAAGAGAAAATAGAAAAAATCAATCTCATATTCGATAAGGCCATATATTAGATAGATTCTATCTTCTCGTTGTATATAGATGTTTTGACATGTAGGGCTCCTGCCAATAATTGTGCTTTGTTTCTGTTAGATCGATACCTGCTGTTGAAAATCATAGCCATAAGGGCCGGAAAATCGATTGAATTGAACCCTGCTGAAGATTTGATTAGATTTTGAAAACAACATGGTATAAAGGTTCAAATATTGCTCTGTGAATTCTACTTGCACAATTTTATATTAGCAGATGAGGTAGAGAAGAATCCCATCCCTTTCGTGGGAGACATCCAGTTCCAGGCCTTTATCTCATTTGCAGCCAATCAAATCAAGTGGCTCAAATCTCATAGTGCCTTCCAAAGCCAAGAGCATGGGTTGGAACTTTGGGTAAGAAGCGAACCCAAGCACCCTTTGCAAATGCTTGCTAGTGAAAGGAGTTTGATGAAAATAGTAGGCATAATTCAAGTCTTGGGGCCTATTCATAAAGGAATTATATAGAACAGAGTGTCATACTTCAAATCCATTCAAGAAAATGCGATGAATGCGTGCAAAATAATGTGGGTGGTCTCTACCCGTAGTGTGCAGGACAGGGAGCCATTTAATTACAGAAATTTTAAAGCAGTTGTAGCCCGTTTTATCACCTATAGCAATCTCATTTTGAGAGAAGGACCCTTTTGGTTAGGCTGTCGATTTTGTAGCCCCATCATTTGGTACCCTCCTGAAGGTTACTGAGCCACCTATGAATTACTCGAGGGAGAGGAAAGAACTGCTTTTGCACTCTTAGCCCATCACCATGGTTTCAGACCAGCCTATGATATTCCTTCTCCAGTTTAATCTTTAACTGCACTTCATCGTAATTATTTGTTTTCATGAGGACATGAAACATAGTAAGTAAGGGAGTATGTTGAGTCACGAAATGGGTATGTATTTACTGTTGAATTCACCATTGTTTTCCATAGTTCTTATCTCTTTCATATCCTAATATGCTAGAACCATTAAGGATAATGAAGGAATCATGTGCTGCTATTTTTAACTAATTTATATCTTTCTTTATACAAGGAAATGGTAAGGGAGGATTTTTTTTCCCTAACGTTCAAACAAAGGAACCCGAAGAAACAGAATTAGAACAGCAGAATCTAACCAATGGAGAAAGAAGCGCGTCGGTTACAGCTAGAGTTAAGAATACATGAAGAAGATCAGAGCAAGATATGTCTTAAGTTAGGAATTGGTTACAAATCCCTTAGGATAAGAGATCCTAAGGGATCATGTTTACTGTTTAATTTTTATCTCCGCATGACTATAAAAGCAAGTGATGATAGAAAGGATGGGGAGTATCTTTATTATTTTCTTATTTATAAAACATAATTACAGACTGTGTTTTGGAGAGCACGACTTATTGTATTGCTACTTCAGTTCAATGATTAATACATAATTGAGTTTCTATTCTCTCACCGTATTTGAAGTAATGTAGAAGTACCTGCTAGTGGCTAAGGGCCCAGCCTCTGGTGGAGTTTGGTTGCTTCCTTGTATCATGTTCTGATATTTCCTAGTGCTTAAATGATTTGATAATTTCTTTCCCATGTGAATCTATTTTATTTAAGTTGTTCCTTATTTCTTGATTTACATTCTGTTCATTTTTTTCATTACTATTGGATTGATTACATTCTTCCTGTGATTCATATTGTTATGCTTTGTGAGAATCCTTAAATAAGCACATTATATTCTGCAAGAGTTTGATTACTGCTTTCGGACTCTCGGAAAGATATTACCCTTGTCTTGATTGCATTTCACAATAGAATTTAGATTTAATCAGCTAAAGTAGAGGTGAGTTATTTCTACTGTGCTCTCAACTAATGACATTGTTATTTGGATTGATGTAAGCTTTGACTTCAATAAAAGACCGCACTTTGATATTTCTTTAATAATTTCCATTAGAGTCTGTCAGATATTCTCATTTACATTTGTGTTAAGATCTATGCTACAAACCATTACTCTTTAAATAATAGCAGCGACATACTGTGTACACTCTCGAAAGTACAAGACTTACCCAGATTGATGATTAATGTGAGATAATTAGGAGTTTTAAGAAACACCTTTTATCAGCCAACACTCATGATGTCTAAAATAGACATACACCTAAAAATAGCCTGCAGGCCCCACTTAGTGAATTTTCTTACTTTTCACTAAGCTCATCATATTGTTGAATCTCAACATATTTTAGTGGCTAAGATGTGTTGGGTGGAGGAATTTCACTTAAGCAAGCTCCTTCAACGCTTAATTGTCAAGCTGGGGGTTTCGTAAACTTAGAGGCATAGCATAGGTAGTGCCATAAGTGGTATGAAATTTTCCTATTCCTATTCTTTCTTAATTGAAATATTGCAGAATCAAACAAATTTTTTTTTTGAAAGGAATTTGATACCAAAGAAATACTAGTGCTGGAAAGAAAAGAATGCATTTACGAAGAAGTGAAGTAAAGGAACTTTCACATAGCTAGAAACAATATTAAATTCTGAAATGAAACTCTATGTGTTTCTTCAATATAGATGGTAGTAGTTTAAAAAGTGGGCCCTTTAAAAGATCTTCCTTCTAAATGATTTTCCTTTTACACTAAGAAACCATTCTTGTACTCTTGCAATGTGCTTGCACTAGTGCAGGTACATAACTTATGTGAAAAGTATATTTTACCTTCTTATACTAAAGAATTATGTCTTTGTGTAGGTGCTCTAAGCCTTAAGGCTTAGAGCACTTTTTTCCTGTGACAAAATACCTGCTCTTGCATAGGGATAGAGCTTCTTTCACCAAATTTTCCTATTTACTTTCGAAAGAATCAAGGACGTGTTGAAAAGAATTTAAATTGCGAGCTAAATTCTAAGATAAATTACACACATAAAAGAATGCTTTTAATTACCTGAACTTGTAGTAATAAAAAACTTATAAAGCAGAGAAATATTCAATAATGAAAAAGAAACTTTCAGTCAAAGGAATTTGCATGCAATCGAATTTAACTCTCGACAAGTTCACTAATGACGTTTCATATTATGTTTAATCTCTTTCCTTAAATAGTCTAGTACATAAATTAAAATGTTGTAATAGTGTTCTTTCTTATTTCACGAAGTCATTCTTAACCTCCAAGAATTCAACTTATAAAATTAGGAATGCCTTTCTTGTGATGATAACGCTTTCTTGCAAAAGTAAATTAAATCTGATGCGAGAAAAGGGAAAGAATACTTGTTGTAAATAAATGAGCAAACCGGAGTGTAGAATCCTACATGCACTGGTGTAGGAAGAACCTTCCTGCACGATCCAAGCATAAGAAAACTAGGAAAGAAATTGCGGGAAATAAATGAATTTAATTTAAACTTACACACAAGGGATCCATTCACACCTTAACTATTAAATGAAATCAAATCAGAATTCTGAAGCAAGAATGAAATAAATATTTAATTCACACCACCGCAAAGAAATAAATCAACACACAAACCTTTGAGATAACAAAAGCACGAGGGTAAACAAGCTGGGTTGGCTGAGCCCTAGCCAACCAACTCATTTCTAATTTTTAGGAAATGAAACTCTTCATCACTTTAATAAACACATTAACCAAATATCAGATGCACTGTGGAAAATCACAGCGCAAGTCCTTGTATTATCTTCAGTCAACAAAAATACATTATAGCTTCAGTCCAGTCCTAGAGTGAGGGCGATAAAAAAATTACAAAACAATATTACAGTCACGCTAGTGTCAATGCCGCTTCCCTAACCTTGTTCTACCTAAGATCTATGTTTTATACATTCCTTAGGCCTATGTTCATGATTTCTAATTACATATCCATTCCCAAATCAAGCCTTTTGGTTGAATCGACTAACAACCAAATTTACTGAATTGGGCCGGCATCTATGATAAGTCATGAGCTAATCGTTGGTTGTAGATCCTATCTTTGGTATCATCCCTCGCTGACCTCCACTTCAGTTTCAATTAAGTTAATTTGCAACCAAAATAGAAGACGTGGACCATAACACCCGCGTGGAGTGATTGAACTACTGCGGAGATCACAGAATGTTGATTGTTGGCGGTGCAGAAATCTACATGCACTTAAATCACGCTAACATAATGATTAATACTTAGCTTAACAAATACCTTTATGAAATTAAATATAAGTTACAAGGAATATTTAAAGGCATGAAATCTATTTCAAATGATTAATAAAGAACCTAATAAACCTTAATAATGAAATATGAAGTTTATGTAGGAATAGACAGTTTCTTGGACTAGTGCAGGAATGAAAAGGTTTATAGAGATGAAACAGAGGTTAATGGTTATAGGAATAGGGTAAAAATAGGGAATTTTGGCACACTAATATCCTCCCATCCCTAAGCTATTGTGTGTCCTCACACAAAATTTTACCTGCTGCAAAAAATATTCAAAAATGGGGGCCATCTTTCAATCATACACTTCATTGTTGATTCCTTCTTTCACTACCTTTGTATTTTTACCTCAAGCTCTATTTAGTTGTTTGGTCACCTTCTTGATGCGATTGTAACGTTTAGAAGCCCGAAACTTCCATACTCTCACTTGGCATTTCTGTTCTTCGACCTCTACAACTGACCCTACCTAGCCTTGATTTTTCCAGTTCTGCTACTTCATGACCTGGTTCAAAGCCTCCATGTCGTGGAATTGCTCTTCTAGGTCAACTATCAAGTTATTGAGGTAGAGGGTAGAGGTCTCTATATTCAGATTATTTGGTGCAAGCACCATTTCTGAAAAAAATTCAAAGCATGTACCATCATTTCCAAGATCAAAATTGCCTTGGTCATCCAGCGTTTGTATTATGATATCGCTAAGGGTTTCTATGCAAAGAATTTCTATGTCATAAAGGTTTCTAGTACCCTTTAATTCCTTTATGCCAAGGGCTTCAGTATCTTGTGCACCTAGTTCATCATGGACTTCTATATCCTATTAATCCAACTAGTCAGGGGTTTCAGTACCATGTACATTCAAGCCATCAGGGAATTCAATACCCTATTCATCAAAATTATCGACGATTGCTATGTATTGTGCCTCGTCATCTTCTTGAACCTCTGCCATATCTTCTCTGGCACACAATGTCATTTCCTGTTTCTTTAATTTGTGAATGAAGGCCGATAGAGATATTTCATTCTCCTTCTCTACATTCTCTTCATTAACCATGGTTTGGGTTGTTGCATCCGCAAGAACTAAAAGGTTATTATCTCCAGGAGAAACCTGAGGTGATTTTTTGATCACAATCAAGGAAATCAATCGATGCTGAATTTTCTTCAAAGAGACAGTCCTTTTCTTAGTCGGGGTCCTGGTCGCTTTTCTCTTTGTTGAGGGTGGAGTGCCTTTGACAGACTTTCCCTTTGCTTGCACCTGCTTATTGTTGCTCTTCTTCTTAGCTGGGGATGAAGTCTCTCCCTTCCTTTTCTTGAATTCACTCGTGCCGATTGACTTCCTCGCACTTCTCGCCAAAAATTATTTCAGGAATGCTTCCCAGGTCGCTTGCTTTTATTCCAATTATTTCTTGACCAAGATTGTAATGAGCCCATGATGATATAGCTTACATGAAACCTATCTTGCATTTCCTTTCTGCACACCTTTAGCCATATTCTCTAAAATTCAGAGCATATAATAAAGGAAATCGATACGTTTTCCTAATTGGAAGTGCAACATTAACAGAATGTGGTATACAAATATTAAAGAATAATGCCCTTCACAGGTCAAGAACTTTTGCAATATGAAGAGGAGGTCTTGTCATTTTCCAAGCAAGGCACTGCATGGAAGTCCCTTCTTCCAATCAACCTTGAGCCTTCGATCAACCATGAACCAATGCCATATTTCCTTTTCAATCCTCTCCTTTTTGCACCATTGTTCACCTATGGTTGACAAGCCTGTAGCTCATTCTACAGATTCCTCTATGACTTCAAATTTCAGCGAGCCAACTTTAGCTCGGCCTCCCTTAAATGTCTTTGCGAACTCTAGAGCCACAGCCATATCAAACCCATCAAATTTTTGCAAGAATGGGAGAAACCATGATTCTGGAAATAGTGCAAGACTGCTGCGATATTCTGCGATCTACTCTATCTCTCTCAAAGACGATGGTTCATTCCTTATGGGCACCATATTTTTGTGAATTCACCTTAATTCTCTGTCACAATCTTAATAGGATATCAAAGTGAGAAATATCAAAGGTTGTCGAGAATTTTATGCCGAAGTTTCATATGGTCACCACTTTTTTGGTCCCATCCATGTAATCACATTCATTCATTAAAAATGATGCCTCATATCATATGTATACATGTATCAAGCTACTATGGGAAGACAATAATAATTTGAGGAGCGGAGGTTTTTACGACAACAGTGTAACGGTCATGGTGATCGGATCATGAGGTGAAGTTACGATGAAAAATTGATGGTGAATATTTCAAAGGAGGTAAGCATGGGGTTTTTGGGTAGATCTGTACTATCCCACATTTTTCCTCATAATTCATTTAAGATGTACTTCGAAACTTATTAAAGATATTAGACTTTAGAACTAAAAAATATCTTGCACTTTAAATAATTTCTCCCTAAGTTAGTAAATGATAAAGTAGAGCATTAACAAAAATATAAATAATGTAATGTTATGATCTATTAGTGCAATAGTCATTCATGTATAAAAAATTTCATAAGCATTTGCATCAAGCGTTCCTGTATTGTCTTAAATACTTTTACACTTGTGCTTCCTTAGTTGGGTGCGTGCTTGCACTAGTTGTGCCTACACTGATCTTGCTTGCACTGCAATGTGCTTGTAGTGAACCTGATTTCACTGTGTGTTTTGGCACTAGTGACTTGATTAGAATAAGAAAATTCTGATAGAACACAGTTCTTTGGATGGAAAAAAAAAAAAAAATCCTGAATATACAAGAGACGTTTTATTCACCATCCTTTGGTGTTTCATGAGCATGCCTTCTGATTTTACTGCATCAGATCCTGAAATAAATTTATGAGGGAATAAAAAAGTGGGAATAGAGTCATTTTGAGAATGGGAAGGAACATTATGGCAAATATTCCAAGAATAGTACCACCGAGGGGGACAAACGAAACAGGATGTGGAAAAATAAATCAAGGGAGAAAGAGGGATTTTACAAAATTGAGTAAGGGTAGGTTTCTTAGAAGAAAAAGGAGTGTAATTCATTGTGGGATTTAAGAAAAGAAAAATAGTGGGAATTTATGAAATGGGAAATATAATAAAACAAAACTTTTACCTTTGAAAAAAATGCACTGATGCTGGAAAAAAAAATGCAGCAGGAATTAGGCGTTACTTGGATAAAAATGTCCATGCTAGTTATCCCAGACTTGGGTAGGGGCTTGTTTCCATGAACCTGCTTCTTCTTGGTGATAGCCAACATATCTAAAAATCAATCAACATTCCCTTTTTATTGAAATTTTGATCTTCCTGCCAACATGCTGGTTTTCAGGTTGATCCGTCTGCAGTCATGTCAGTCAACTAGTTTTCATAATTACATGATATATATATATATATATATATATATATATATATATATATATATATATATATATACACACACATATACATATATCATTTTTTCTAAAAATTTTATTATATAAGGAAAAGACAGAATCAAATCTTCAACAGGTCAGTTTCGCCACCCACCATCTCCTTTTTAAATTTTTGTTGGACTTGCTGCATAAAATCTCCTTTAGTAAGGGGCTGAAAATACACCTTTAGTCTATGCCCATTTACCAGGAAGACAAAAAATTTTCCATCAATAGTTTTGATTTCTATGGCTCCATTCTCAAACACTTTAACTACCTCATAAGGTCCCATCCAGTGTGTATCGAATTTCCCTTCGAAATATTTAAGTCGATAATCATAAAGGAGTACCCAATCACCTGGTTGGAACTGCTTCCTTCAGATAGACTTATCATGCAACTTCTTGCATTTTTTTTAACCAATATGTTCTTCTGAAAAAAATCCCTTCAGAATTCATCTAACTCATTCAATTGTAGGAGACGTTGTTGTTGTGCCTCAGAGAGATCTAGCCCCAATTGGACTAAAGTTCTAAAATTCTTGATCTAGAACTCTATTGGCAAAAGGACTTCTTTCTCGTGCACCATCTCATATGGTGTGTGTCCTATTCTATTCCTCTATGTGGTTCGATATGCCCACAAGGATTCTGGTAATTTATTAGCCCAATCCTTTCTATGGATATTTACTGTCTTTGTGAGGATGGACTCAATTACTTTATTTATGGAATCCACCTCACCATTTGCTTGCGGGTGATATGGTGTAGATTTCCTATGCCTAATTTTGTATTGAACCATCACACCCTATACCATATTAGAAATAAAATGAGGAACATTTTCAGAAATAAACTCTCTAGGAACACAAAATCTAGTAAAGATTTTAGCAAAAACAAAATCAACGCTTCTACTGATTTTGTAACGAAATATTTACAAACCAAAATATTCTTTTTATTTAATGATGTTGGATTTATTGTTTGTACAAAATCAATGGCTCATTTTTCAAAAGGCTCAATCATAACCCGAAGACATAAATGCATTTCATTGGTTTGATAAGGTTGACCAACTCATTGACAGTTATCACATCGCTTGACATATTGTTTGGCATATTTGAACAAGGAAGGCAAAAAATAACCAGCTTGAAAAACTTTGTATGCAGTTCTCATATCAGCGAAGTGGCCTCCATAAGGTTCATCATGGGAATATTTTAAAATATCAAACACTTCTTCCTTTCTTACACATCTATGAATAATAAGGTCAGGTCATGTATAAAAGAGGTTACCTTGAACCCAAGAATATGCAACACTCTTTTGTATGATACTGTGCTTCTCACAAGCAGATAAGTGAGGTGGTGTTTTCCTAGTTGTTAGCCATCAGTAATAATTTTTCAGAGCAAATGATGGCTAAAAATGAGTCCTAAGCCTTCAAGAGATTGTTTTCATGCAAAAATGCTCATTCTTGAAGTCTTCTTGTGCTGCTTAAACTCGTCCAGTAATCTTCACTACTTTTCATCAAGAAAACCCACCAAGAAGCCATGCTAATATCCAAAATATTGTTTCTTAGACCTTTCTCCATCATTATCTAAACCTATTTTTCACTCATTTTTTAGTCCACATTAATCCTCTATTTGAATCTGAAAAATCCCCTTTACTCTTTATTCTATCCTCATTATCCCAAGGAAACCTCCAAAAATTCCTTTTAAAACTCACAAAAAATCCCTCTGTATTGTTTAAAAACGCCCATTTCATTTATCGGAACCCCCAAAAACCCCTTAAAAAACCCCTCTTTCTGCCTAAGAAACACCATTTTATATAAACACAGGCTTTAGCCCCCAAGGGCTTAAGATCTTTGACCCTTCTCCTCCATGTGTCCAAGCGCTATGAACAAGTGCCCAAAACACATTGAATCGGCTTTCCTCTATAGGCCTACTTCATCTTTCAGAAATTTCCCCCCACCAATGCGATTAGCTCCTCTGTCTTGGCCCTTCGTCACATATCCCTCCACGGGACCATGCCCCTGCGCCTTTATCTTAAGCCCCCATTGCATCGACGTTATTTCTTTTACAATGCATTGCTTCACCTTCCCCCCGCTGATGTGATAAGCGCCTCTTCCCTTGGCCCCAGTTTTGTGTTCTTCCATAAAGCCACGCCTTTTCCCTCTCCCCTTATCCCGCCTTATCACTTTATGAATTAATACCAACCATTAATCTTTAAACATCAATGGATATTGCGCCTCCTTTCTTACCTTTCCTCCATCTAAATCTTGCCATCGATTTACCTTGGCCGAAGAATCTCCTCCATCGATCCATTTGATCTGACGGTCCTCATCTAACCCGATGACCCAACTCCACCAGGGCCTACCATCCACCACATACAACGACCGCCCTATCGAATGATGCCACATGTCTTCCACTTTCACTCCCTTCGTGCAACTCTTTCATCGCGCCCTATCCACTCCGTCGGATCTCGACCCCTTCATCTGACAGTTGTGGTGGCATATCGCACAAATTTTGTGCCCAGAGTTTAGAACTCTAGATTCAAGCGATACCGACGGTTTTAAAAAATATAGGTGTCACGTAGTGTGTGGAATTGCATTCAAATGCGTTTAAACCACTTACCACCTGAATCGAACACGATAACGGCTCGCGGTATTTCCAAACCGCCTTTGCCCATTTTCGCTCCAAATATTCAAATTTAAACCTGTTTTTGTAGGTTATTCCCACAAAACCCCTTCACCTGAATATTCACCCCCTTCACACTGCTCCACCACTCCACTAGCCTCCTAAGTAGTTTTTCCCAAGCTCGCAGGTTTTTTGTAATATATCTTGTGGTTTTTGTTGGTTTTTCGTGGTGATTTTTAAGGTAGAAGCCCTCATAAAATTAATAAAGAAACATGGCCGAGGATTGCCTCATCCGAAGCCCAGAAAACATAGAAAATGAGTTCTTTAAGCATAAACCCAGGTTTTTATAAATTACTATTATATAAATCAAAACCCCAGTGTGCCAGTGCCTCATGCCCACAGCAAAAGGAAAAGCAGTGCAGATAAAAGTAGAATAGGCCTCAAACCCGACACCAAGGTCTAAATATATTTAAAAAGGGGCAAAGGACATTTCAAAACACAAAAACAAAGGTTCCTAGGCTTAAAGCACACAAATATTGAACAAAGTGTAGAGGTTAAAGGTTAACACAGTGAGTATAATCAGCAGAGGGCCCAAAGTATAAAGACAAGGGATAAAGGCCCATATAAAGGATTAAAAGAGTTAAACCCTGTTGCGTTAAGGTTAAAACATAGTGAAAAGGGGTACACAGTCAGCATATCAGGATTAAAGAATCTCAGATGATTATAAGGTCACAAAGTAGAATCAAAGTTATAACAGTGTTTAAAGCCGCCAGATCAGCATAAAATCAGTGAAGGAGCCTCCGAATGCTACATCAATGAGGAAATAAAAGCCAAAACTGCCACCTACAGGTTTATTTCCTTAAAAGAGGGCACCATGAATGCATAATCAGGGATATTTTTAAAAAGACAGCTCAACATTAACTGCCAACCTACCAAAAACCCTCAAAGTCAAAAAAAGTGACTAAAGGTGATGAAATTTAATGTAAAATTTATTAAAACAGAGATTATCATTCGAAATATTCTCCCTTAGGCCTCCCAAAGGTCAATACACCATTACTCTATATTAATTGAACAAATGAACCCCTCTTACACTCCACCTCCTTATTCTTCTATAAATACTTCTGTAGAAGACAATATAGGGGTTGGTCTCTCGATATCTGTTGTATGTAAATAGATTTTGAAGCTGCTATAGGTCTATTAGGAATTGAATATACATAGGTTGATATGATAATTTTGTAGCTATAGAGACCCACTGGACTTGAAGATTGTAACTGGTTTGAACATCAAATACAAATAGATGATTTATGGGATCCTGGTCTATGTCAATGGTGATGTGTTTCTAACTATAATTTTCATTTTCTTTATGTTTTCATTCTGTCCACTATCCTCTGATAAAGAACAACAAATATAGATTAGGATTTACTTCTGAAGTACCCTAAATCTCACTGATAAATATTTATCCTTTATGTTTTCTGCTGATTGTTAATTTTAAGTTAATTCAATAGATTATAACCAGTGAAGTGTTGGTAAGCCCATATTTCCTGAGTACAACTTGAGAATTTGTCTTTAAATGTTCTTGAGAAGTCTTCTAATTAAATTTGATCTAGAGAAGTTTATGGTTAGCCCTGTCCTCTGGTTTATCTCCAACATTTTCTTTGAAAAGTTCTCTTAAGAGTATGTTGAAAGCAGGCTAGTTTAAAATTACTTACCTGATCTTAGACTACTTTAAATGTTATCATGAATGTTTTCCTTTGAGAATATGCTGAAAGAAGGCTAAGTTAAAAGTATTTACTTGATCTTAAGCTATTCTCTGTTTTTAAATGTTTTCCCCTTAAAGTACATCAAAAGCAGGCTAGTTTAAAAGTACTTACCTGATCTTAGACTATTCTTTGTTTCTTCATATATTTTACTTCTTTCACTTCATTTCTTATTGTTTCATTCCATAAAATCAAATTAAAGACATTCTTTGACATAGATGACTTGCCCCATGGACCACTCTTGAACCTTGTTGTGCAATTAAATCTTATTATGACTCCATAGCCCAATGAATTAATGTTTCCCCTTACTTATCTTATCAGCTAAACCATTCCTTCATTTACTTACACCTTCACCCTTCATACATACTTCCTTCATCTTCATGTTATCCTGCCCAACCAAAACAAAAACAAACAACCTTGTTCTTCATAACTATCCTAAAATCATACTTAAAGTCTTAAAGATCATATTATTGAACACATGTAAAGAGAGATCCCTCTCTAAATCTAGGATGGCTAGGTACTCATATTCCAAAGTGATTTTATGTAGGCTCTACAGCATTTGTACTTGCCAATCTTGCAAACTACGGAGTCCTAACATACTGGCGACCATACTGGGGAACTTCTGAGTAAAACCCTTAAAAATAAACACTTAGTATTCAGGGGAGTATAAGTATCTTTCTTCAAGCACTACCAAGCATGTTGGTGATCATGATAGGACTTTTCTGAATCAATGGCAATCTAAGTACTTCTTAGGATTCTAACAGACCCTTATCAAACCTTGAATAAATCAACTAGCTAGCCACATAGTAAACTCTGTTTGTCTCATCACCATAGCTAAGTGCTGAAATAGATATAGGATACTCTCACAACCTTAGGACTGTAAAAAACTCAAAAAACCCAAAAAAATTTCCGATTTGTATTCAAACCTTTTAGTGGTGGTGGACCATAAGACATTTTACCTTCTAAAAGATAAAAATTTCCACCTGGCGACTCCACTGGTAGAAAACTCTGAACTGGTTGAATAGACACAGTGACCTCTTTTCTTATTTACAAACATGATTCCAAGGATACAACGAAGATATGCCCCAATGAATAGAGATCATATCCCTGGTTCCCACATAAGATGCCCCACGTGAATTGGGATGAAAACCTACCTATTTTTCAGGGTGAAGAGTTTGATGACCCTTTGTTACATCTCATCAAATTTCATATACATGTACGGAGGTTAAAGGTGGAATGGCATGAATACTACCTTATGAAAATGTTTATGTTAACATTAGAAGGAAAAGCAAGGGATTGGTATGAATGGTTGATGACCGGTAGTTTGTTTTCCCTAAGATACTTCCACGTGATATTTTATGATCATTATACAAAAAAATCCCGGTATTAATCGTTGGATCAAAGTTTTTGTAATCAATCTGAGGACCTCATAGAATACCTTGCAGGAATTTATGAAGATTTGGGAAATTGGCAGCCTGAGGATCTCTTAGCAGCCATCCATGAATTTCATACCCAAGACAACTATCATAAAAACCTAGATGAATTATTTTAGGAAGAATTTAATCAAGAAATAGAAGATAATCCTTAGGATCCAACTAAAAACATGACTAATGATGATTCATCATCCCTTGTAGAAGAGGCTCAAGAAGACATCCAACCTCAAATTCAGTCTTCACAAGAGAAAGAGGACTGATGTACTTCTTCTCAAATAAACATAGAAACATTTTCCCCTTTGACAAAAGAAGAAATTGATCAAATTATAAAAAAATAGCTAGCCTCTAAAATTATTTGCAAAATAAGCACACTTGCCCATTCACCTGATGAACTTTGTTGTCAAAATTTAGTAAATTCCCTTGAAGATCATAATAAAGAAAGACTTGCTGACAATCCCATATGTTTGATAGGTGACATTACTTACATTAATGATTTTCCTAATTTTGATCTGTCTGATGATGATGCTCTCCAAACAGAAGTTGATCTTGCAGAACCATCATTAGTAGATTTGTGGGAGGAAGATCAGTCCCACCAACACCAAGAAAGTAATGAGCCAAGGTAGACTATTTATGATACTGATGAAGAAAGTTTTAAAAATGCAGCATATGGAGAAGAATCTCTAAATCCTTGTTCTGCTTCATTAAAACTCATCAGTAACAGTTTTCATGTGATTGGGAACCAGCAGTCTTTCATATCAGAGGTTGAGATTGAAAAGAAAGAAGAATTTCTTGAGCATGATGAATATAAAGAACCTTATCTTGAAAAGGTTGAGGCAATCAAAGAGGCCCCTACTCATGAATGTAATGACCTCTTCACTGAGTTAAGTCCATAAAATTAGAACATACCAGGACTGCAAGAGGACGACACTACCAAATATGATGAGTCCTCCAGTTCAGATAATAATGAAGATGAGGAAGACTTTCTCTCTCAAAAGAATCTTGGTCTTGATCCAGTGGAGAAAAAAGTAATCTTGGTTGAAACCTATCTTCCGAATATGCATAACCAGGCTTTATTTCAAGATCCCTATGCTGATTTATTGAAGACATTTGAAGAAGGGATAGAGATTTTTAGGAGCAATGTATTACCAAAAGCAAGTAATTTTTTTAGCACTGCTGCTAGGAAAAAGGTGAGATGGGATATGCCCTGTTGTCTATCCAACATGCTCAAAGAGATGAGCAAAGACTAGTCATGGAACTTTCTGATTGACTGGATGTACTGGAAAGAGAGTTTGTCAGCTAAACTTCTAAATATTTCAAAATTAGAATAGGTTAGATAAGAAAGCAATAAAGCTCAGCCTATGAGCATTTAGTTAGTTTATTGTCTTTTGATTTGAATTTGAAACAGAGAAAAACACAAAAAACCATAAAAGAGAAAAAGAGGGCAGAAATAAAACAAGAAAGGTACAACTACATACCAAAAAGAAAATAAAATTTGAAAGTGTGCAAGCTTAAATGCCACTACTTAAAAAAACACTGTTATTTAGTCATACAGCCTAATCATGAATAGATAGATTTCAATTTATTGTTGATAGTTTAATAAACTAGATTATCCAAAAAATGAAATCTTGGCTTATCAATAGTTTAGATTAGGATAGAAAGAATTGGTTCTAATCCGCTCAAAATATGAACCGAGAAAAAGGAAAAGAACAGCTCAAAAAGATTAAAACCAGAGCTGCAAAAAGAATGAAGGAGACCTTCTTTTTTTTTTCAGATCTTAAGCCTTCACAATTTTGTTTCAAATTTCTGCAAATAAATTCTATGTTCACCTTGTACATACAGCCATAGACACCATGGAAAATCAGACAGTTTAATCTTGATTTGACCAGGTTTAAATTTCTGTTTTAGAAGATAGAGAATAAAATTTTCCAGACAGTCTAATCCTGGAAGATAGTAGCTTAGGTAGAGAATTTATGAGTTCATCAGTCTAATCTGAACTCATGGAATAAATAAGGATAGACTTAGATTAGTTTTTCTCACTTTAAAAAGAATAAAATGTTGATGTTTAAGGTCTGCAAGTCCAAATGCACCTGTTGAAGAAAAAATGCTAGGAAGTAGGTTGTGTAGGTAGTTGTTTGGGAAATAACTTTGTTTGGTATAAATGTTGATCATCTTTCAAAGATGCATGATCAAAGAGTTACAAGTTTTCAATGGATAAAGGCATAGGTCTGCATCCCAGAGATCAAATTCTGAAGATTCTTGACATCTCCAAGGAGCTGCCATCCCCAAGTGGAGGCACTGTTAGCCATCACTAATAATTTTTCAGAGCAAATGATAGCCAAAAATGAGTCCTAAGCCTTCAATATATTTTTTTCATGCAAAAATACTCATTCCTGAAGTCTTCTTGTGCTGCATAAACTTGTTAAGTAATCTTCACTGTTGTTCATTAAGAAAACCCACCAAGAAGCCATGTTGATATCAAAAATATTGTTTCATAGACATTTCTCCATCATTATCTAAACCTATTTTTCACTCATTTTTCAGTCCACTTTCATCCTCTATTTGACTCTGAAAAATCCCCTTTACTCTTTATTCTATCCTCATTATCCCAAGGAAACCTCCAAAAATTCCTTTTAAAACTCACAAAAAATCCCTCTTTATTGTTTAAAAACTCCCATTTCATTTATCGAAACCCCAAAAAAACCCTTAAAAAACCCCTCTTTCTACCTAAGAAATGCCCTTTTATATAAATATAGGCTTTAGCCCCTGAGGGCTTAAGATATTTGACCCTTCTCCTCCATGTGTCCAAGCGCTATGACCAAGCACCCAAAACACATCGCATCGGCTTTCCTCTATAGGGTTGCTTCTTCTTTCGGAAATTTCCCCCCACCGATGCGATTAGCTCCTCTCTCCTGGCCCCTCATTACATATCCCTCCATGGGACCATGCCCCTGCACTTTTATCTTAAGCCCCCATCGCATCGGAATTATTTATTTTACATTGCATTGCTTCCCCTTCCCCCCACCGATGTGATAAGCCCCTCTTCCCTTGGCCCAAGTTTTATGTTCTCCCATAAAATCGTGCCTTTTCCCTTTCCCCTTATCCCCACCTTGTCACTTTACGAATTAATCCCAACCATTTATCTTTAAAGTTCAATGGTTATCGTGCCTCCTTTCTTACCTTTCCTCTGTCCAAATCTTGCCATCTATTCACCTTGGTTGAAGAATCTCCTCCATTGGTCCATTTGATCTGATGGTCCTCATGTAACCCGATGACCCAACTCCACTGGGGGCTACCATCCACCACATACAATGCTTGCCCTATCGAATTCTGTCACCTATCTTCCACTTTCACTCCCTTCATGCAACTCTTTCATCGCACCCGATCCGCTCCGTCGGATCTCGACCCCTTCATCCGAGGGTTGTGGTTTCATATCACGCAAATTTTGCGCTCGGAGTTTAACACTCCAAAATCACGTGATACCGATGGTTTTCAGAAAGATAGGTGTCGCGTAGTGTGTGGAATCGCGTTTAAACCCGTTTAAACCACTTACCACCCAAATTGAATGGGATAACCGCTTGCGGTATTTCCAAAATTCCTTTGCCCATTTTCACTCCAAATATTCAAATTTAAACCTAATTTTGCAGGTTTTTCCCATAGTACCCCTTCGCCTGCATATTTACCCCCTCTGCACCACTCCGCCGCTCCAACAGCCTCCTAAGCAGTTTTTCAAAAACTTGCAGGTTTTTTGTAATATATCTTATGGTTTTTGCAGGTTTTTCGTGGTGATTTTTAAGGAAGAAGCCCTAATAAAACTCAGAAAGAAACATGGCTAAGGATTGCCTCATATGAATCCCAGACAACATAGAAAAGGAGTTCTTTAAGCATAAACTTGGGTTTTTAGAAATTACTGTTATATAAATAAAAAACCCAGTGTGCTAGAGCCTCATGCCCAAAACGAAAGGAAAAGCAGTGAATATAAAAGAAGAATAGGCCTCAAACCCAACACCAAGGTCTAAATCTGTTTAAAAAAGGGCAAACGACATTTCAAAATGCAAAAACAAAGGTTCCCAGGCATAAAGCAAACAAATATTGAACAAAGCGTAGAGGTTAAAGGTTAACACAGTGAGTATAATCAACAGAGGGCCCAAAGTATAAAGACAAGGGATAAAGCACCATCTGAAGGATTAAAATAGTTAAACCCTGTTGTGTTAAGGTTAAAACACAGTGAAAAGGGGAACACAGTTAGCATATCAGGATTAAAGACTCCGAGATGATTATAAGGTCATAAAGCAGAATCAAAGTTATAACAGTGTTTAAAGCCACCAGATCAACATAAAATCATTGAGGAGCCTCTGAATGCCACATCAGTGAGGCAATAAAAGCAAGAAATACCACCTACAGGTTTATTTCCTCAAAAGAAGGCACCATGAATGCATAGTTAGGGATAGTTTTAAAAAGACAGCTCAACATTAACTGCCAACCTACCAAAAACCCTCAAAGTCAATAAAATCGACTAAAGGTGATGAAATTTAATGTAAAATTGATTAAAACAGAGATGATCATTCAAAATATTCTCCCTTAGGCCTCCCAAAGGTCAATACACCATTACTCTGTATTAATTGAACAAATGAACCCCTCTTACACTCCACCTCCTTATTCTTCTATAAATACTTTTGTAGAAGACGGTATAGGGGTTGGTCTCTGGATATCTGTTGTATGTAAATAGCTTTTGAAGCTGTTTTATCTCTATTAGTAATTGAAGATACATAGGATGAGATGATGAGTTTGTAGCTATAGAGACCCATTGTAATTGAATATTGTAACTGGTTTGAACATCAAATACAAATAGATGATTTATGGGATCCTGGTCTATGTAAATGGTGATGTGTTTCTAACTGTAATTTTCATTTTCTTTATGTTTTCATTCTGTCCACTATCCTCTCATAAAGAACAAAAAATATAGATTAGGATTTACTTCTGAAGTACCCTAAATCTCACTGATAAATCTTTATCCTTTATGTTTTCTGCTGATAGTTAATTTTAAGTTAATTCAATAGAGTATAACCAATGAAGTGTTGGTAAGCCCATATTTCCTGAGTACAACTTGAGAATTTGTCTTTAAATGTTCTTGAGATGTCTGCTAATTAAATCTGAGCTAGAGAAGTTTATGGTTAGCCCTGTCCTCTAGTTTATCTCCAATAGTTTCTTTGAAAAGTTCTCTTAAGAGTATGTTGAAAGCAGGCTCGTTTAAAAGTACTTACCTGATCTTAGACTACTTTAAATGTTATCATGAATGTTTTCCTTTGAGAATATGTTGAAACAAGGCTAAGTTAAAAGTCTTTACTTGATCTTAGGTTGTTCTCTGTTTTTAAATGTTTTCCCCTGAAAGTACATCAAAAGCAGGCAAGTTTAAAAGTACTTACCTGATCTTAGATTACTTTTGTGTTTTTCCCTTAAGAGTATGTTCAAAGCAGGCTAGTTTAAAAGTACTTACCTAATCTTAGACTGTTCTTTGTTTCTTCATGTGTTTTACTTCTTTCACTTCATTTCTTACTGTTTCATTCCATAAAATCAACTTAAATAGATCCTTTGACATAGATAACTTGCCCCGTGGACCACTCTTGAACCTTGATGTGCAATTAAATCCTATTATGACTCCATATCCCAATGGATTAATGTTGCCCCTTGCTTATCTTATCAGCTGAGTCATTTCTTCATTTACTTACGCCTTCACCCTTCATACAGAATTCCTTCATCTTCATGTTATCTTGCCCAACCAAAAAAAAAAAAAACAACCTTGTTCTTCATAACTAGCCTAAAATAATACTTAAAGCCTTAAAGATCATATTCTTGAACACGTGTAAAGAGAGATCCCTCTCTGAATCTAGGATGGGTAGGTCCTCATATTTGGCCAAAGTGGTTTGATGTAGGCCATGCAGCGTTTGTACTTGCCAATCTTGCAAACTACAAAGTCCTAACACCAATGAATAAATATTTAGCTATGTCAGTGAACCACAAGGATTCTATTGACACAACAAAGAGATGTTCTTTAGGAAAATCATCATCGACAGGAATTGCTTCACCAAGATTATTTAATTGTGAAATAAAATCTACTTTCACATTAGATTTACCTGGTCTATCAACAATAGTAATGTTAAATTCCCGCAACAATAATAACCACCTAGTCACTCTACCACTAGTTAATGGCTTATTCATCACATATTTTATCGCAAAAAGATCAATATGTACAAATACTTCATATCATGTAATGTAGTGTCTGAATTTATTAATAGAAAATATTACAGCTAAAAACTCTTTCTCAGTAACTGTGTAATTCAATTCAACAAGTGATAAGTTTTTAATGATGAAGTAAATTACATAGGATTTGAGAGTGCAAGCTTCTGTGATCCATAAAATATTAGATTATAAATCTTCCGGGAAATCACATGAGAATTTTAGGACCGACGCGTTTCGAACTACCAACTGCAGTTCATCATCAGGATAATGAAGATTGGTTGATCACACAAACCTATTTATACCATGAGGAGAGAAGCAACGGTCAAAACCCAAGAACGGTTAAAATTAAAAATATAAACCTAAAATAACCGGTCAAAAATAAAAATAGAATTAAAAATAGAAAACATAACAAACCCAACCCTAAAAATGCTAGTCAAAACTAAAAATAATATAAAACCAAAACTATAAACTAAAAAGACACCCTAAAAAATAAATAAATAAAAATAAATTAAAAATAAAATAAAAACAAAAATAAAATAAAAGTCAAAGTCCAAATAAACGAAATTAATCTATAAAAACATTAACGTTCAATTAGGATTAAAAAATAAATAACTAAAAATAAATAAATAAATAAATAAGTTAAATTAAATTAAAATAAATATAAAATAAAATAAAATCATAAATATAAATATAAATAAATAAATAAATAAGTAAATTATTAAATAAAATATTAATAAATACATAAAATTAGAAATAACATTTTTTTAGTTAAAAAATAATAATAATAATAAATTAATTAATTAATTAATTAAAATAATAATAATAATAATAAATAAATAAATTTAAAAATAATAATAATAATAATAATAATAATAAAAATAAAAATAAAGGAAATAACCATAAATAAATTAATAAAGTAATAAGTAAAAACATTAAATAAATTCTAAATATCAAATCATATAATAAAAATAATAGGATAAAAACATAAAAAATACCAAAGAAAGGAAGGACCTTTACAAGGAGTGAAGAGACGGAATCCAACACCTGCTAACCTTCCATCCATCATCCCTATTCAACGTACAAGGCCTCTTCTCAATCTCCAACGCCTCCCTAAATTTCTGGTGATGGAAATGATCCACCCTAGCAAGGACTCTAGCGTCTTCCAAACAAATATGATGCTTCGTCTTCTCTGTGTGCTCCGCTAGCGCTGAGGACTTGGTTCTACCAAGTCTAATATCCGCAGAATGCTCCTGGATCCTCTTATTAATCGATCGACTAGTTTCACCAACGTAGGGAGTCCCACAAGAGCACGGGATCAAATAAACACCTTTCATGCTTTTTGGGTCCAACTTGTCCTTAACTGATTTAAGGGAGCTCCGAATGGTGTTTAAAGGCTTAAAATAAGATGAGATCTTATGCTTCCTTAAAATCCGAGTGATTTTGTCAGTAGTACTTTGAATAAACGGTAAATGAACTTTACCAATAACATCATCCATCAACATTTTCTGCTTAGGACCTTTGCTTGCATTCATGAAAGCCTTCAAACCTTGACTCCTACTATATCCATTTTCTTCGAAGACCTTAAGGAGATGGGCCTTTTCCTCATCTAAATGATCATCATCAGAAATTCTAAGAGCTCTCATAGCTAAAGTGTTTAGGACTCCAATTTTCTGAGCAGGAAAATGATGAGAACTAGAGTGAAGATACTGCTCAGTGTGCGTCTTTTTCCGAAAAACACGATGCGAGAAAGAGCCATTATTATTTTTAGAGATGAGAACATCAAGGAAAGGAAGGCCCCCCTCATTCTCCGTTTCCATAGTGAACTTAATGGAATCAGATTGATTATTCAAGTGCCGATGAAACACCTTTAATTCTTGTTGTCCATGAGACCAATTGATGAAAGTATCATCTACAATCCGCTTCCAAACCTTGGGTTTTAAGGGAGCAGATGCTAAAGCTCTAGATTCAAAATCTTCCATAAAAAGGTTGGCCACTACTGGCGAGAGCGGGGAACCCATGGCGACACCACAAGTTTGCTCATAAAACTCTCCTTCAAAACTAAAAAAGGTAGAAGTGAGGCAAATTTCCACCAAATTAGCAGTATCAGGATCAGTGATGCGCCTGATAACTTCTACTGCCTCCATGATAGGAATGTTTGTGTAGAGAGAAACAACATCAAAACTAACCATAGAGTCAATAGGTTCGCAAACCCAGCTTTTTAACTCATGAGCAAAAGAAGCAGAATCTTTCACGAAGGAATCTGTATGACCAACAAGAGGCTTAACCTTGCGGGCTAAATACTTAGCTAGGAGATAAGTGGGTCCACCAATAGTATTAACAATGGGTATTATAGGAATACCCTCTTTATGAATCTTGGGGAGCCCATAAATCCTAGGGGTGACAGGATTATTTTCAATAAGCTTTGAGCTCAAGGAACCCACAGTGCAACTAGATTTAATAGCATTGGCCACAATCTTCGAGACTTTATTAATAGGGTACTTAGAGAGCTTCTTATAACTCCCACTATTACAAAGATGGTCAAGCATCTTAGCTCTATAATCTTCCTTATTCAGGATAACAGTAGCACCACCCTTATCAGCCTTGAGGACAACAATATCAGGGTTTTGATTAAGGGCTTTAAGAGCCATAAATTCAGCTTTGCTAACATTGCTCCTCGGAGGCTTAGCTTTCCTAAGAGCCACAGCACAATCCTACCTAATGACATCCTGCAAGCTTTCTGAAAAATATTTAATACCATATTCTATACTACAAATAATATCATCACGAGGAATTTTTCTAGGAGCAAGAGCGAAATTAAGGCCCTTACTTAATAAAGGTACTACTGACAAAAATCGCTTGGATTTTAAAGAAGCATAAGATCTCATCTTCTTTTAAGCCTTTAGACACCATTCATAGCTCCCTTAAATCAGTTAAGGACAAGTTGGACCCAAAAAGCATGAAAGGTGTTTATTTTATCCCGTACTATTATGGGACTCCCTACATTGGGGAAATTGGTCGATCGATTAATAAGAGTATCCAGGAGCATTCTGCGGATATTAGACTTGGTAGAACCAAGTCCTCAGCGCTAGCGGAGCACACGGAGAAGAAGAAGCATCATATTTGTTTGGAAGACGCTAGAGTCCTTGCTAGGGTGGATCATTTCCATCACCGGAAATTTAGGGAGGCGTTGGAGATTGAGAAGAGCCCTTGTACGTTGAATAGGGATGATGGATGGAAGGTTAGCAGGTGCTGGATTCCGTCTCTTCACTCCTTGTAAAGGTCCTTCCTTTCTTTGGTATTTTTTATGTTTTTATCCTATTATTTTTATTATATGATTTGATATTTAGAATTTATTTAATGTTTTCACTTATTACTTTATTAATTTATTTATGGTTATTTCCTTTATTTTTATTTTTATTTTTATTTTATTATTATTATTATTATTATTATTATTATTTTAATTAATTTATTTATTATTATTATTATTTTTTAATTAATTAATTAATTTATTATTATTATTATTATTATTATTATTATTTTTTTTTTTTTTTTTTTAACTCAAAAAATGTTATTTCTAATTTTATGTATTTATTAATATTTTATTTACTAATTTACTTGTTTATTTATTTATTTATATTTATATTTATTATTTTATTTTATTTTATATTTATTTTAATTTAATATAACTTAATTATTTATTTATTTATTTTTTAATCCTAATTGAACGTTAATGTTTTTATAGATTAATTTTGTTTATTTGGACTTTGACTTTTATTTGATTTTTGTTTTTATTTGATTTTTAATTTATTTTTAATTATTTATTTTCTAGGGTGTCTTTTTAGTTTATAGTTTTGGTTTTATGTTATTTTTAGTTTTGACTAGCATTTTTAGGGTTGGGTTTGTTATGTTTTCTTTTTTTAATTCTATTTTTATTTTTGACCGGTTATTTTAGGTTTATATTTTTAATTTTAACCGTTCTTGGGTTTTGACTGTTGCTTCTCTCCTCATGGTATAAATAGGTTTGTCTGATTAGCTAATCTTCATTATCCTGATGATGAACTACAGTTGGTAGTTCGAAACACGTCGGTCCTAAAATTCTCATGTGATTTCCGGGAATATTTATAATCTATTACATAGGATTTTTTATCTTCTTCCTTTCCTAAATCTGCATCAATAGCATTATCTGAGGCATCAGAGGATATATGAAATGGTAAGGACTAGTTTGGTCCTCTCAAAACTAGTACCTGAACTAATTTTTCCTTTAATGTCTCAAAGTACTGTTTGCAAGTTGTATACCAAAATAACTCACTATCCTTAGCCAAAATTCAAAAAAGGGGAGTAGCTATCCTAGAGAAATTCTCAATGAATCTCCTATTATAGCCTGCATGTCCTAGAAAACCTCTCACTTCCCTTTGTGTTTTGGGTATAAAAAGACTCAAAAAAATTTATATTTTTGTAGGGTCAACCTGGATACCTTTGTCTGAAATAATATGGCCAAGAATCACCCCTACCTTGCACATCAATCTACATTGCTTGTCACTAAAGGTAAGATGAGCTTCTTGGCAACAAAGAAGCACTTTTTCCATATTTCTGAGGGCTCCCTGAAATGAATCACCAAACACATAAAAGTCATTTATATATATTTACACACACTCAAGGTTAGGAAAAATAGGCAACATTTCCCTTTGAAAGGTAGTCGGGGCATTACACAGCCGAAAGGGAAGCACTCGGTAGGAAAATTTGCCCCATTGGTATGTAAAAGTGGTTTTTTCTTGATCCTCAGGTGCAATATGTATCTAGTTATAACCACTAAATCCATCTAAAAAATAAAAGCACTTCTTACCAGCAAGAGTATCGAGTACCTGATCAATAAAAGGAAGGGGGATTTAATCCTTAAAAGTGGATGTGTTCAATTCTTTATATTCAATCAAAATTCACCATCTCCAATATTTCTTCGAGACTAATACCAATGGAGATACCCACTGGCTGTCAGAAATAGGATAGATAAAATCACAATCCAAGATTTTTTGCAATTCTTCTTTTACAACATCTCTTAGAGCTGGGTTCATATGCCTTTGGGGTTTTGGTACAGGTCGGGCTCCATCCTGAATATAGATATGGTGATTGCAAGTTTTAGGAGGGATGCCTTTCATATCTTCATAACCCCATGTAAAGGCATCAAGATGGTTTCACAAAAAATTCACAAGCTGCTGCTACTAGGATGAGTCCAAGTCCAAACTAATATGTAAATATTTGCGTAGACTAATCCCAAGAAGAGTAGTATTAGGCTCAAGAGTACATAGAAATGTTACTAACTATGGTGTTGAGGAAGGTAGGGAGTCATTACTTTCTTGAAAATCTAGACTAAAAATTTGACTGAATGACTCAAAAATGAGCATGGTGTCTAGATTGTTTAGGAAGTCTTGAATCTCACCCTCTTGTGAGGACTCTACATATTGATGTATCATGGAAACAAACTGAGCCTCTTCATCACTACTTTAGTCTAACCACAAAGTGTCTCGAAGCTCTTTAATGGATCTAACGAGTGGATACAAGGCGACCTTCTTCCTAGAATCTCCATGGGAAATATACATGTCACCACAATGGCATCCAATATAAGCATTGGTTGTAGCAAGCCATGGTCGTCCCAAGATCAAGGGATGTCCTCCCACATGGTTCTTTGGCTGTAGAGAAATGAATTCTACGGGGTATTCCTAAGAATCTAATGAAACGACCACATCATCTAACACCCCTTCCATCTTGATTTTAGATCTATCTTCCAATTCAAGCTCATTAGGAGTAGGATTAATATGGACCAACCCCAGTTTATCCATGGTTTTCTTGGTCATTACATTAATGGCTACCCCTAGGTCTATAAGTACATTATAGACAAGGACATCACCTATTTGAATAGAGACAACAGGGTTTCTGGGGTCAGTATATTTCTCCATGTGCATACACCCCATTATTAACTTTGTTGCTCTCCCAACAAATTGAATCGCTTGAGGTTACAATAATCTCCTTCATGGCTTCTTGAGACAGAGTTCCCTAATGATTTATTTACAAATGGGGATATCTTTGATAGCTTGGAGCAGAGACACCTTTATGAAGAGGTTCCTAAGTTCGAAGACCAAGCTAGCCTCGGGAATGGTGTTATTCTTGTCCACAACTAGCCTTGCTAGATAGGGAGGTCGGTTGGAAGAAGATGGTAAAGGCTCTAAGGGTACATGTATACGCTGAATGGTGAAATTATTTTCAGAATGGTTAGGATTTTCCTCCTAACCTTTCTCGTCATTAATCACCATAGGATTTTTCTACTTTTCTATGGCTACTATCTTCCCCGATATCAGTTGGAGATCATTGAATCCAACTGAAATTGACTAATATATCAATAAGGAAATCGGGCTGGGGGAATGGATCATTTGTACTGCTTTATTATCAGGATTGGGTATGGGTTGGGTAGGAAGTTGAGGAGGTCAAAATGTTGGGGGTAAGGGTAATGGTGGCATTGGTTGAATCAGCTGAGGTAATGATGGTTGTGGCATTGGGTAAGGTGCATATGTAGGTGGGTATGACTGCATAGGTGCAAGATAGGAATGGTCTAAATGGTTAGGCCCTTTCCATCCTTGATGCCAAGATTGGGACGCTTGTCCATAATGATACTAGTTCCCATGGTGCCAATGTTGAGAATGAATAGCGTTAGGATAGGAATATAGATGTGCATTATAACCAAAGAAATGTGGTGGGAATTCAGGAGCCATACCTGCACTTACCTGAGGCCAGTTTCTTCATGCTCCCATAGCATGGAATGATTCAACTTCAAGTTTCCCTCCAAATACATCTTTCAGCCCCGATATGGAGGGACATTTTTCAGTGCTATGGTTTTCTGCACAAATTTCACATTTATTAGTTCCTTTTATATCAAGGGTACATTCCCTTAAAAGATTATTTTTCCTACACTTTGGGCAAAAAATAGACAATGAATCCTATTCTTCTACAAGATTTTGTTGAAATTTAAAGGAGTCTATTTGTTTTCTAATAGTATTCATTATTTCAATTTTCATATTTCCGATTTTATTCTCCAATCTAATGATCATAGCATCAGTAGATTCAGTTTTCTTATTTATATTCGGAATTCCTTTACCAAATTTATAATTGTTCCTGGATAATTTCTTGCGCAAGTCAGAGATTCGATCAAAATATTTCTGAGAAATATCCCCTTGTCCTAACAAATTTAGATTATTTCTAGCATTATTAGTAAGCCCATGTAAGAACAAGGTTCTAATGGTACATAGATCAAATTTGTGCTTCGACCTTTGAAGGATGTACATGAATCTCTCTAAGTAGTCCTCTAGAGTCTCATCATCATTTTGCACAATAGTAAAGATCTCATCTTGAATATATATGCTTTTAAAATATTCATGATATTTCAACAAGAATACTCTCTTCATCTGTTCACAAGAAGCTATAGTGTCCCCCACTAGTCCCATGAACCAGGGTAAAGTTGCATCCTTAAGAGTTGTTGGAAACAAATTTAATTTTTGAGCCTAAGATGAATAATCATAACTTCTACATAGAATATCAAACTCAAATAAGAGATAGTCTAGATATTTATGTACCTTACCATAGAAATTATGAAGAGATGATGGTGGTATATTTTTCATTTGCATGGTTACATCGGGATCCACAATTGGAAATCCAAAAGTGGATTGTTCCTCATTTAATTAATTTTCACCAAATCCCTTGGCATGGTCCTCATGATCTGCCATTTTTATTCCTCCAATCAAACTACTCTAAATAGGCTGGGAAGGCTGAATATGGGTTCTAATAGTCTCCTTCCTCCCCTTCGTGGGTTATGTCACCCTTGGACTACTATTGCCAGAATCCAAGTGGATAGTTCATGCTTGATGAATCAGGGTTTGCTTGGACTTAATTAATGAAAACGAAGGCACAATACGAGATTTAATTTTATATTTATCAGTATTTTCTATGCCCTTAGTGGGCTTCGGATCCCTAACTTTTTTAGGCATTCATTTCAAAAAAATGACAAAACCAAATTCCAACAAAATGTTGTGAATTCAAAGAATAACTAAGAACCTATAAATTCCTTCAAACAAATGGAAGTACACTACAAAAAAAATAATAGAAGACTTACCTCTATTGCAAAAAAATGAAAATTCTTACCAATTCAAATCACCTCCCCGGCAACGGCACCAAAATGTTGGGTGCATGAATTACACTTAAGAAAGCTCCTTCAACACTTAATTGTCATCCTGGGGGTTTTGGAAACTTAGAGGCGAAGCACAGGTAATGCCATAAGTGGTATGAACTTTTCCTATTCCTTTTATGTCTTAATTGAATTTTTTCAGAATCAAATAGAAAACAATTTTCAAAGGAAATTGACACCAAAGCAATACTAGTGCTGGAATGTAAAAGAATGCATTTGCGAAGAAGTCAAGTAAAAGAACTTTCACACAGATGGAAACAATATTAAATACTGAAATGAAATTTGATGTTTATCTTGAATATAGATGGTATCATTTTAACAAGTGGGCCGTTGAAAATATATGCCTTCTAAATTATTTTCCTTTTACACTAAGAAATTGTTCATGTACTCTTGTAATGTGCTTGCACTAGTGCACACACAAAACTTATGTGAAAAGTATATTTTACCTTATTATATTGAAGACTTATGTCTTTGTGTAGGTGCTCTAAGCCTTAAGGCTTAGAGCATTCTCTTCCTGTCACAAGATACCAACTCTTCCATAGGGACATAACTTCCTTCACCAAATTTTCCAATTTACTTTCGAAAGAATCAAAGTACGTGTTGAAAAGAATTGAAATTGCAAGTTGAATTCTGAGATAAATTACACACAGAAAATAATTCTTTTAATTAACTGAACTTGTAATAAGAATAAACTTATAAAGAAAAAAAATCTTTAATAATGAAAAATAAAATCTTAGTCAAAGGAATTTTCACAATCGAATTTAAATCTCGATAAGTTCACTTATAACATTGCAAATTAATTTTAATCTCTTTCCTTAAATTACGAGGTACATGAATTAAAATGTTGCAATAACATTCTTTCTTATTTCACGAAGTCATTATTTAATATTAACCTTCAATAATTTAGCTTTTAACATTAGGAATGCCTTCTTCTGATGATAATTTTTTATTGCAGAAGTAAATTAAATCAGATGTGAGAAAAGGGAAAGAACACTTGTTGTAAATAAATGAGAAAAACATAGTGTAGATTCCTACATGAACTGGTGAAGGAGGAGCCTTCCTACACAATCCAAGCGGAAGCAAACCAGGAAAGAAATTGCAAGAAATAAATGGATTTAATTTAAACTTCCACACAACGGATTCATTCACACCTTGAATATTAAACGAAATTAAATCAAAATTCTCAAGCAAGAATGAAATAAATATTTAAGTCATGCAACTGCAAAGAAATAAATCAACACATAAACCTTCAAAAAAGCGAAAGAACGAGGGTAAACGAGCTGGTTTTGTTGGGCCCTAGCCAACTAGCGCGTTTCCCATTTTTAGGAAATCAAACTCTTCAACACTTTAATCAACACATTAAAAAAATATTAGATGTAATGTGGAAAATCATGGCGCAAGCCCTTATATTATCTTCAGTCATCAAGCATACATTATAGCTTAAGTCCAGCCCCAGAGTGAGGTCGATAAAAAACTTACAAAACACGATTAAAGTCACGTTGTTGTTGATGCCGCTTCGATAACCTAGTTCTACCTAAGATCTATCTTTTATACGGTCCTTACGCCTATGGCCATAATTTCTAATTATAGAACCATTCCCAAATCAAGCCTTTCGGCTGAACGGACTAACAACCAAAATTATAGAATTGGGCCAACAACTATGATAAGTCACAAGATAATCGGTGGTCGTACACCCTTTCTTGGGCATCATACCTGAATAAACTTTGCCTCTATTTGAATTGAGTCAATCCACAACCAAACTAGAAGACATAGACCATAATGCCCGCATGGAGTGATCGAACTATTGCAGAGATCACGGAACACTGATTGTTAGAGGTGCATGAATATGCCTGCACTTAGATTACACTAACATAATTATTAATACTTAGCTTATAAAATACCTTTAGGAAACTAAATATAAGTTATAGTGAATATTTAAAGGCACGAAATCTATTTAAAATGATTAATAAATCACCTAATTAACCTTAATAATGAAATATGAAGTTTATGTAGGAATGGACAGTTTCTTGGACTAGTACAGCAATTACAAGGTTTATAGAGATGAAACAGAGGTTAATGGCTATAGGAAGAGGGTAAAAATAGGGAATTTTGGCACACCAACAAGATGTTTGGTTGTATATGAGAACCGAGCATACTATGGCACTAGGTAATGGAATGAATTATTACTACTTTGAAACAAGGAAATTGAATATATTGAATCATTATATATAATCTAATGAATAGAACCAAATCATTATAATAAGAAAATATATCATATTTTTAACAAGAATAATAAACCTTGGGTGCTTATAGATAAGAGTTATGAGGATTACATGTAGATAGATAAGTATAACATGGATGTCAACCTCAATCCTATGATAATATTTTAATCATGTAATTCCCAAAGTGAAAGATTTACACGAAAATGTATTATAATTCATGTAGTGACATTGGAAATGCCAACCATCAGAATGTATGCACAAACAGGGTTGAGAGGTATTTAAAGTCTGAAGGCCATAAACATTAGAGATAAGGACAATTTATGTATATAATTTAATTAGTAGAGTACTAGATAAGGTTATTGTTTAATAATTTGAATACATTAACTAAGGTTAATAAAACAGACATTCGAAAGCACCATAATGGTTATAGGAGTAAGTAGCTCCTACATGAAAATATAAGGGTATAAGAATAATATATGTAAAAGGTTTTATTTTTTTATCCTATACAAAAAAAATATGGGGACATGAAAGATGGTATCCGAGCTCAAGGTTCAACCCTCGAACCTAATGGGATTTATTGTGAAACTGAGTATGAGTTCATGAAATTAGTATTATGTTATCATCGACAGAGTTTTGAGCATCACAATGTATATGACAACTATAAATTTTTTAATATGTGTATGTTATATCAGTCGCCTAAGAGATATTTGGTTTTTGTAAAAGTCGTTGGTCGTTGACAACTCCATTGTCCTTCGAAGTGTGACCAATTTCTGGGTGATATGTTTTTTAGTAATTCTATATAATTTTTCTGACGTTAGAGGAGTTCTCTTAAACCAAACTCTAGGTGCGATGGAAAATCTCCTCTTGGTTTGTAAATCCACAATAAAGTGAAGGTGTACGAACCATAGCTATTATTCAACAATCCATGATTCTGATGGTTTATGAAGAACCCGAAAAAAAACAAAGTTGACAGGGTCTAGATCCTGTAGTTGATCTGTATCCACTCTATTTATACCAAACAAATTTAATATAGGTGATCTCAATATGTTTTGATCGACTCACCATCTGTCCATTCAATATAATTTTGTGTGGGAAGATATACATGAATCAATAAAGATCATGTTATTTTTTTGCACAACATGCATGAAAGGTTATGTTCCATATTTTTTAATTTATATTGAATTGTTCACAAAGTGATCATGGTTTCCTTAGGAATGAGACACTTAGTGATCTAGGAATATAACATAGAGAATGACTAGCACTTTTTTCTATACAAAAACTTTAGGTTTGACTATGATCTATTATAAGCTTAATAATCTAGGTTAATGAAACTTTGTCTCTAAGAATTGTTCCTTATTACCACTCTGGAAATAAATGGCATAAGTAAGTTATACTACAACAATATACCAAACACATTTAATTGGTATCATCAGATTTTGATAATTGTGAAATTATTGTCTACATAAGTAGACTACTTAATGTGATTGTGAATAGGAGTAGGGGAAATTTAATAAGTAATTAATAAAATTTCACATCAGTAATGTCACTAATATATGAGATTAGATACTCTAATTTGATGACATAAGAAGATAAATAATATGAAACTATCATAACAACTTGCTTCTTAAAATAAAATATCGAATGGTAAGGAGAATCAAACAAGACATGATATGTGTAGATTGGTTAGAATATCCTGGCATGGAGTGGTAGTATATATATTAAACACTGTGATAGTGATTGATAATATATATTAAAGTCCTCGATTGGTTAGATATATCGGTTCAAGGTTTGAAATTCTTCGATGATGACATTTTTTACAACAAAGTTGAATTATACAATTTAGAGAGTGTAATATAAGAATATTGAAAAATTACACTTGAGGTCGCTTATAGTGGTATCCACTAGTGATCACTGAAGTACAGAAAATAAAATAACTCAACACTTTAAATTCGTGAAGATACTCATATATGGAGAAGTGGACATAGTATTCAAGAAAGATGACATTTCTTAATAGCTTCGAAGCAATGTTTTAAAGAACAAAGAAACTGGTTTTCAGTTTGGAAAACCAATTAGGTTGGCTATAAAATAAATTCTTGCATTATAATATGCTCTCGATAATGAAAACAAAAAAATCTATGCTAGTGTCCTTATGCATAAGAATATTTGAACAAATCATTCTTAAAAATATAGACATTGAAGTTTTCAAATCAGAAATTGATCTCAATAGATTGCTATACAAGTATAGAAGAATTTATTTTCTTTCCTAAACAAAGAAGATTTGGAATTTTCATCCTAGTAATCCTACTTTGGAAAATTTCTTATTAGAAACATAGCTGACTATATGAAATATGCATAGATTAGAAGAAGATGATAACATCTTAAGGCTAGTAAACCAGTACAAAGAGGAATCCATGAGGAAGTCGGAGCCCCAAAAACCTTGCTCCACACATAGTATGAGTAGAGGCGATACTGCTTAAAGAATCAAATAGAGGATTAAAAGTAGCATAAGTATGAAGTTACCTCAAATTGAGTGCATCAACACACTTCAAATATTTATTGGCCAATATTTAAGCCTATGCAACCAGAAAAAAAAAACAAGAAAACATGGATAGTTCTATAGGGAAATCCTCATGAGATTATTCTTACTACTAAAAGAATAAGCACTATTTAACAGATCAATTCCATGATGTTATAATGGAAAAAAAATACTTAAATAGAATTCTAGGATTCAAAACCATTTAATAAATAATTATTGCAAGTTTTATTCTTTTTCAAAAGGTATACATGGAATACAATACAAAGAATTTATTACCAGAAAATTAGATGATGAAAAGAGACCATGGGAACATGGGTTAGACAACCCTAAGGAATGGAGAAGCCTTGTATCGAAGGTGCACTCCACAAGAGGTGGGAAACTATTCAATGTGAGTAAACACATATGTGAAGGATCTACTAAATAATTGATATATAGATGCAAGACAATTTTGGATATCACCGAAAATTGTGATGAGGGGATAAATTAATAAAAAAAATAAGAAAGTATATAGACCAATTATAGATTTTCAAGTTGAGAATATTTATTATATTAATATTTTAAAATCCCAATAATTAAAAAAAAAACATGACGACACTGAAAAAGAGTTCAAAATAAATACGGTGAATGGAATCGCAGCTAAAATCCGGTTTAAAAACATGATGTTTCGCAGGAGAAATTGAATAAGATATTAAAATATTGAAGGAATCTTGGACGCAACATCAATATTAACTACAAAAAATTTGTGGAACTAGAGAGAAGTATTGTGGTTTCATCGAAAACTTCATCAATTAGATGCCTATTAATCTAAAAACGACTATAAATTGATGGATTATAATGATATCACCGGGAAAAGTATGAATTCCAATAAGAATTTTTGGAGTAGCCTAACAAATCTTAAAATCAAAATTACTAAATGGTGCAGCTAACCATATATAACTCAAGGGAGAGTTATAGGTTCAGAAATTACAATTTCCACTTAAAACATGAAACTTATGTGTATTAAGTTACTTTTAATTATCTATGTTGATGTTTATTTCTCATCCTTCTATCAATTTATGGAATGGGATGAAAATAAGTATCAAAGACATAAAATCAGCTTCACTTGGAAACAAAAATGGAAATATGGAACCATGGAGGTGGTTGAGGCAGTAGGTTCTATTATACATATGCATGAGTGGTAGATGTGTATTTGATACAATGAAATCAAAATAACAACATTACATAAAATTATGTGAGTAGTGCATTAATTGTTATTTAATTTTTGAAAACAATATGAAAGGACAAGTGACAATTTTATAATTTGAAAGTTGCACTCAATAATTTGCATTTCCCTGGGTATAGCTATGAATAAATGTAGAAAATGATCTATGGTAATTGTGATGATGTTATCAAGATTATTGACCTTGATTAGATGCGTGTGGAGAGTGTGTTGGTTGCAAGTGAAATGCATGAAGCACATGTCTAACAAGTAGGAAAACATGCTAGAAAAGGAGTGTGAAATCAATGTAAAATTATCTTTTATTCATAGTTGATCCATCACACAAAATCAAGTGAAGTGGAAACACTTAATACTGAAGTGATGGTTGTAGGACTGAATGACAGGGGATATCTCCTTTTAGTTTTTAGAAAAGAGGGAATTTCCTCTGATAATACGAAGGATTCAACATAATATTAAAACCACATAGGACCAACAGAAAACATATGCATACAAAAAGAGAATGCACAAGATATTCAAAAGTGGGGACCAGGATTATTAAGGGTGTAACCAAGGAAAAATACCATAAGGACGGGGACCTGTCTAGAGTTAGCACCATGATTATGTGGCCCTGTTGAAATCTCGGAAACAAAATTGGTGCAGTGGGCTATGAGCTAGATTTACACAGCTAGATTAAGTTCATAATGTTTTCATGTATATTTATTAAAGAAATGTATTTAATAGTTTTCTCATGTGGTTTATTGGAACTTGAGATAGGCCGAAACTGAAAAAGAATTTTGTTCCTGAATCGAGTTGTAGCTCGAGTTAAAGTCTAGTGGAGGAACTTTACACTTGGGGAGGATACTAGTGAGACTAAGGATGAAAGGAAGAAGCTTATCTGACATTGTTTGAGAAGAATGCAAATCAATAAGAAACAATAAGGACATGTTATTTTAAGAGGTGAAAAATGTAATACCCCTTTATCTCTATGTAAATATATTATGTTTTTACACTGAACTATATTTAGAATGATTGGATAGGAATCTATGGCGGATTTCACTTAAAAAAAATGGAGTATGATGATGTAATAAATTATTTTTATTATTGGAAAAAGAAAATACTAGAAATTAATTTGGAAAGAAACACTTGAGTAAGAGATGCTTGTCAAGATCCAGAAACTAGTGTGGTGGGTATGGCCTCAAGATATTTTTTCCTTAAAATATCTTAGTTGTAGAAAAAAGGGAAAGTAAAGCACTAATGGAGAGAAAAGCATGATTTAAAGGAAAAAAATATAAAAACAAGAAAAAACCTAGGCTAGTGGGTTGAGAGACCCATGGAAGGCTGGATGCGGATAAGGAAAAATCTATTGAGAAATAATGTATAAAATACATTATTAGGAATTACATAAGGTTCTTGATTCCAGGAAAGTGCATCTTAGCTTAAGGGGGGCATGAGTATTGGGTGGAAATTTTTTTTCCAAGTTGAATTTTCAACGTGCGGTATCAATCTCATCTTACTGTTAAATTGAGTATTTTGGATATTTTAAATCTCAAGTTGGAATTACAGTTGAATTTTCAACCTACAGTAACAAATTGTTCTTACTGTTGAATTAAGGATTTTGGATATTTTTAATCTCAAGTTGAAATTATATGTTGCTCATTTTAGATTATTATTATTGTATATTTCATGATATGCAGTAGTTAGTAGAATGGGTGATTTTAAATTAATTACTCATTATTTTCTTTCAGTATGGCCTCTCGGTTTATGATCAACAGAATTGTGAGTATGTACTAGGAAATATGAATGTAATATATTTTCCAGTAATTGCTATGGTTCTATTTATTTATAATTAAGAAATAAATTTGTAGGCTTGAATATGAATAAGTGGTAAGAAATTTGGTTCCCAGTAGAAGGTGTAGCTATTTAGATACTCAAATGAGCGAGTTATTATGTTTATTCCCTACTAAGTTATTGATTAAATGTTTATGCTGCAGAAATCTGATTTAATAGTTAATATATATATATGACTGCTTGTGCCACCGAAAATATATTTTAGTGATTAAGATGTCTAAGTTTAGATGAGAACCGAGCATACTATGGCACTAGGTAATGGAGTGAATTATTACTTCTTTGAGACAATGAAATGTAATGTACATAATCATTATATATAATCTCATGAATTGAACCAAGTCATGATAATAAGAAAATATATTTGAGTGACTACATTGATTTAGTTGTAATAGTGAGGGGAAGAAGATGGATAATCTCATGTTGTTGTTTTCAAGACCCCGAATAAACACAAGAATTCTCAATGACGTTATATATATATATATATATACATCTTTGTGTGTGTGAGTGAGACACTCTAGTCTAGAGTATTTAACCCTGTGTGGGGAAAAATGATGATTGAGAAGGGTTATCATAAATAAGAGTTCTAGTATGATAATTTTGTTGAATTCAAAGTAGAAACAAGGCTGAATTAGTTATTAATTGAGATTACACATAACTATTAAATGAGGTTCAGTCAAATTTACCTTATGATATGACTTCTAAATGAATCAACCCCTGAGGATGGTATAACAAGTTAGAATATACATAACTCAATAACCAAGGATAGACTTAGTACAGGTAGTAGCTACCTATGTTTTATACCCAAATAGATTCTACGAAATGAATTGTTATATCATGTTGTAATTGTTGGAAATATTGCACAAACAATACACAGAGGAATGTGTTTCCCCCACAACAAAGAGAATGCATAAATAATGCAATAATAACAATCAAACAGTTCACAGACAGACAGCGTAAAACATAGGAGAGGAATACTTTTGAAATTTATTCAACTCCTCTGAGATTCTATTCATTCCTTTACTCTCTAAAACATATGAGAAATTACATGGGTTTTATACAAAATTGGCTAAAGCCTACATTTTAATGCATTCCAATGCGGGAATGGACAGGCAATAACCCATCATCCTTCACCTTTGGTTATGTTGCTTATACACGACACAACATACACAAAACACAAAATGACGGAAATGAAAATGCATGCAATTCGGTTCGGGAAAACACACCGCGGCTGACTCTCCATCGGACATCGGTGAACTTAACATTTATCATATGCGTGAAAACGAGAAAACTTAGATCTTGTGATATGCGATGTGACATGGCTCATGGAATCACAACTTAAAAATAATAACTTGCGAGCACTTAATCCATTAACTCCTGAGCTTTGCGAGTGCTGATATGCATTATCCTCCTAAGCTTGACATGTGCCCCCTTTTGCGATTGTATCGCAAATAACACAAAATAACTTGTGTGTAGTTGGAAGGTAAGTTATAAACTTTGCGAATTGCACATTATGGGTGGCGAAAAAGGTTAAAACAAAAGCCTATGAAGTGTGGGCGGAATAAAGTGTAAGTGGGAAATCTTGCGATATGCAATGAGTTTTGTGGGTCCTGCCAGATTGCATCGGCGGAATTTTAATCTTCCGCAAGACGTTAAGAGTTGTAACTTAAAATTTGTAGGCTGCGCTCTATGGGGAGATAAGTTGCAGTGAGTGCGAAGTTCAAAAAGGTAAGGAAAATATGAAATACAAAGGTTTGCAGTAGTTTACAATGTGGTAAGGATATGTGGTGGGTCCCACTGATATCGCATTGGCGGGGAAATAATTTATGCGAAAGGGCTTAAGGGTTAAAACAAAAGGTTGTGGGCACGAAGTTGCGGGAAATTTAAGTAAATGCAGCAGGTAAGAAATAAAGCACAGAGTGTGCAGCTCAGGTACTCTATTTGATTTTTTGCGTGGATATCATGAAAACATCTTCAGGTTTGAAGCCTAAGGCTTGTTCTTCCCTGCAGAAAAAATTCAAATAAGTGTGGATTGCTGCCAAATTTATTCATGGCGTTGGTTGGGAGTAATTCCAACACTCCCCCTTAATCACAACCGCCACATTGTCTGAGATAAACAAAACTTTTATGTCCCAATGGATTTTTGAGGATATTAGCAAATTTTTCCTCTAACTTGCAATGCTACAAAACAAATTGACCATTGTTAACTAATTCCCTTATGAAATGGAATTTGGCATCAATACGATTTTTTCTCTTGTGGAAAATAGAATTATTTGACAATGCTATTGCTGAGCTATTATCACAATAAATTGTGGTTCCTTTGTCTTTCTCATGACATAAATCTCTCAGCATCATTCTCATCCAAACTGCTTGGCAGACTGTTGTTGTTGCTACTACATATTCAAATTATGTTGTTGATAATGAAACTATTGGTTGCTTCTTGCAAGCCCATGATATGGCTCCCAGTCCCAAATGAAAGACATACCATAATGTGCTCTTTCTATCATCTACACTTCAATTCCAATCATTGTCACTGTAACCAATCAACTTAAAATTATTAGATGTGGAGTATAGAACACCACACTCCTTTGTTCCATCCACATACCTCAAAATTATCTTTCTTACTTCTAATTTGTCTCCTTGGGTGTCTCCATGAATCTGGATATTAGACTTACTGCATACATTATATCAGGCCTAGTTGGAGTAGATACATTACAATGCCAAACATGCTCTTCTACAATACCGGATCGACATTCTTGCTGTAATATTCCTTGCTCAATTTCAATCCCATGACAGTTGGAGTTGTTTATGCTTTGGTGTTCTGCATATTGAACCTCTTTAAAACTTATTCAACATATTTCTCTTTAGAGATAAAAATCCCCTTTTCTGTTTTCTTCACGTCTATACCCAAAAAATATCTCAGCAAACCCAAGTCATTCATTTCAAACTCACTTTTCACGAATCCTTTAAAATCAGTAATGAGAGAAGCATCATTGCCTGCAAAAATCAAATCATCTACATATAAAACAACAATATGAATTTTACCGTCATTTTCATTGATGTAGAGTGTGGGTTCAACATCACACATATCAAAACCCATTATCTATCAGGTAAGCATTAACCCTATTGTACCATGCTCTTGGTGCTTGCTTCAGCCCATAAAGAGCTTTATTCAACTTACAGACTTTGTGTTCTTGGCCTTCTACTTCATAGCGAGGAGGTTGTTCAACATACACCTCCTCTTTCATCACTCCATTCAAGAATTTTTATTTCACATCCATTTGATAAACTTTCCATTTTCATTGTGCTACTACTGACAACATTGTTTGCATTGTCTCTATCAGTATGAATCTTAATTGCAACTGTATGAAAAAATACCACTTTAGTTGTGCATAAAAAACAGCCCTAACAACAAATATGGTTGCTAATATCTTCATATCTGCAATTAGTTGATCAAGATAAATGCTGCAAAAATCTAGATCTATGCATCAAAAGACATTAAGTAGTAAATAAAACAAGATTTAATCCATGCATCCAATAGACAAGACAATAATATGTTGAATGATTTTTATATTAAGGGCACCTGGGAGGAAACATAGAAGTATTTTACCAGTTCTCCTCAATGGGATGGGTTCTTGTAAGTCCTCAGCACTTCAAATCTAAAATTCCTCTCTCTTGATGGTGTAGAAAACCCAAACAAAAAAGGAACTCAAAGGGAGCTGACAAACAAAAGGATAGAAAATATGACAGTGATGGTGGATCAAAGTCCGACCAAAAGTATAGATCTAGAGTGATCTTAGGCAGCAAAAGGTGATGAATGAATGGAAAAAACCTTCTATTTATAACAAAATATTGAGTTAGTCTAGATTGGTGCATAATTAAAATATTATTAACCAAATCAAGATCCAACTTTTATGGAATATTTTATTATTTTTGTTGGAGGGAAAAGAAATTTGACTTGGGTCAAATCCCTTTATTTGTAAATAATAAATAAATAAATGATTTATTTATCATTTTTAGGACTTGGTTGAGTAATAATTAAATAAATAATGAGTTATTTAACTATTGATGAGTGATTTAGTCAAATTTTCAAAAGGAATATTATTTAAATAAGGTTTAAATAATTATTCCTAGAAAATAATAGGATAAATAATAATTTATCTAATTAATTTTCCTGTTTTGGGTTAAATATGACTAGGAATATTAATTAAACTGTTGTTTAACTAATTATTCCTTCATGAAAATAAAAAAATATGTGGATTTATTTAATATTTTCTCATGGGGTTTCCTGTTTAGAACATAAACAACTTAATAAAGGTGTTTTACTAAGTTATTTTTCATAGTGAAAGCAATTTTACTTAGGGTAAAATTGGTCTTACATGGTGTACTTAAGACCATCTAATAGTAATAGGTTATATGACCAAAAAATGGTGTAATATATTTCCCCCCAGCGTCAGAGCATTAGGAGCTAATCGTATGACCGAATTACGTTGTAAGAACTCAGTCACTAGACATCGAAGGGGAAGTCAAAGAGAGAGAAATATAAGGTAGACCAAAGCGCTAAAGGACTAAACCTTGAGGAGGCGACACTTACAGGTGCGACAAGTCTCTTTTATGATTGAGTACATGTGCTATAGCCGACCGGGGAGGCATACCTAGCCCGCTGAGACAAAGTACAAAGATTAATGCGTCCAATAAACAAGGGACTGAACAATATAGTACATGTTGGCATAAACATGAGCCAGGTAAAACATGACAATGAATCCCACATACATACTGTTCTTGGGATAACAGCCAGGAATTATACAATAATATTTGAGTACATGATATATAAATACAACCCAAATGCCCCTGTAAACAGGAAAGGGCTCTGAAAATTTGACGGATACATGGAAACAAAAAGGCGTTGCAAGCGGCTGAGGTTGACATCATCAAATATATGGAGCTACATCAAAGGCTATAATGAAGAGGGCATCCAGGCATGTGGGGGGCTACCTGTAGGGACACCCCCTCATGAAGGCGGAGACATCTCATTCACACCTGGGAATCACCGATATCAGCTGCTGCATCATTGAACCATCAAGTATATGGATCTCGATCATGCTAAAAGGAGCTAGAGTTGAGAAAAAATCAAGTAAAAGGTAAATAAGGAGTCTCTTTGCCTGATCCTAGGCACTGAACAAGAGTGGAAGCTGGAACCAAGGGACACCGCCCTCTAGAGATGTCTTCTGGAGTGAATGAGCCAATGTCAACAGAAGGAGGTCTACCATAGGTGAGGCAATAAGGGATCCTCAACTAAGGCACGAGAGAAAATAATAGAGAGACTGACAGACTGACACCAGGGATGATGATAATTTTGGGGGTATTGAGTAGCAGACATATGAATTCCCTTGTTAGAGCATAAAGGGCATGGATGACCTGGCAACGATTGACACTATATCATGAGGGATAGGGGACAGTGGGACTAAAGGCCCTAATGTGCGACACGAGAGAGGAAACAAGCAATGAAGGATGGAGGACTATAGTGAGATACAAAGGGACACGGGATAGACTCCATGAATGCAATGATGACTCAACTTGGATGCTCTAAACAAGGGAGACTCGATGGTGCTGCCACACAGAAAAGGTCTAATGGGGACCATAAAAACATGAGTGCATAATGGTTACTCATGACAAAATTCAACACGAGCATGGACAAGTATGAAGGAAAAGTGATGTCCCCAAGTACAAGTGTTGCAAGTGAAGAAATTTGATTTTGGGGAGTAGTGAAGTGACGCTTCATGGACAAAATGTGTCTTCGTGAAGTATCAAATCACAAAAAAATAACAAATTCCCATTTGAGGGCTCGGTGAGAGATTTCCAATGGTGTAGACGGTTTGTCAAACTGAGCTACAGTTTAGCCGTAGAAGGCGAAAGAAAAATCAAGGGTTTCTTTTTTAATAAGGAATTCCCCCCCCAAAATCACTCATTTGCATGTGGAGCTGTGGTGAATGTAGAGAGGAGAGAAGGCCCTAAATCTTGTGGCGATCGTAGTAGAAAAAACCGATCATTGGAATTGAGATCTGTCAGTTGCAGGTAAGAGACCTAACCCTACTCTTTCATCTTAGTGGATTGAAAGTTCAGTTTAGGTCCCTAGAGCTCAGGAACAGACCCCTGCTACTCTTCACAGCTGGGTCACAATTTTAGGGGAAAAATCTATGACCTGGGTAGCAGGTTTTGGGCAGAAAACTACGACCTGTCCTAGGATTGCGCCTGAAAAGTGCATGATGTAGGGGCATTAGCAAAAAAAAGATTCCATATGTTTTATTAAACTTAGGGGTTTTTGAGTTTTCAAGAGAGTTAGACTTATGTAATGAATTGAGTAGGTTTTAATTCATTTTGATTAAGTGTAAAGAGAATTGTAACTTCCCTCGCATGCTTAGAGGATAGGAGAAGCCGATTAGAATGTGAAGAGTCAGTTCTGAGCATTTAGGGAGTTAGGCTAAATTTAGAACTGTAGGAGTTCAAGATTTTTTTGGAGTCACTGAAGAATATGAATCGATTCTCTAGTAGTTTTTGTATAGAAATAAGCCTAAAAGGCATAATAGAGGAACCTGCAGACCTGCATAGAGCTGCATAGAGCTAAGGAGATCGAGAGGCAAAGTAGGGATAGCGGGAGGCCATCAGATTGAAGATCTAGCCAGCTAGAAGTTTGTAAGTAATTTCACTGTATAAAGGAAAGAATCCGTTTCAGTTTACAGGAGTATAAATTGGTTTAACTCTGTGTGAATGTGCTTTGAATGTCAAAAAGAAATTGTACAATAATGTGTGAATAATCTCTGCAATTGAGTTTTGAATGATGTTTTGTGTATCATTAAAGCAATTGGTGTTAGTGCCTAATTTGAAGTTGAGTGAAGATTCATATTTATCCTTGAGGGGACTATGGAAAGATTGTAACCATCGATAACTGAAAGAATCGATGGCAACAATAGAAATATCAAATTCGTAATTTGTGGTTTGGTACATGAAGCAAAGTACATCTGATAGATAGCAAAGTAGATCACAATTGAAATGAGGAACTGGGGTTTAAAGGAATCATTGTGGATTTAGTAGAGAAGCCCATTCGAATCGATAGATCGGGGTTGAATTCTATATAGAAGAGGTTATGGTGTGAAATAAATCTTGAAGGAGTTTTATAACTAACTCTGTTATACAACAAAGATTGATTTTATAAACCATATGAGATTACTATAGATTTAACTTCAGAAATGAATGTATGGGTTCATTCATGTGTCGATGAATGAAAAAAAAAAACAGAATGGGCAATACTGCAAAATCCAACACAGTAATAGTGTTGGTGACATTTGAGTGTATTATAATTATGTTGGGGGTTTCACCACAGTTGCAGCGACGGAGTTGATGTTGAATTACAACCTCTTGAATGGTTACACCGATGTGAGTAGAAATAATGGAAGTCAAGGTGTAGAGGACGAACTATGTGAAACATCACCTGCCGGAATCTTGAATTTATCATATGGAAGAGAGGTGCGGAACCACGAATAAAATGGAACCTTGAATAAACATCAAAGGTGGTTTTGGGAGGCCTCAGGTATGGAAATTAATCTAACCAAATCCAAACTATTTTTCTTCAACACATCCATTCCTGTGCAGAGAAATCTTAGCAGAATTCTGAATATTCAAAAGAACTCCCTTCCAACCAAATACCTTGGTATACCACTCTCGGAATATGCCTACAAATCTGTCAATTGGTAAGCCCTCCTCAACAAAATGAGAGCCAGGCTAAGCAGCTGGACCCACCGGGCCCTAAACATGGCCAGCAGACTGATATTGGTCAAGTCCGTCCTTCAAACCATGCCGACTTACATGTTCTCAGCACCTGCAGCCCCTAAGGCGGTTTACAAATCCATCCGAAGCATTCAGCGATCCTTCCTCTGGAATGGACCCTCTAAGAAATCCAAATGGACCCTCCTCAAATGGACAGACATCTGTAAACCAAAAATGGAGGGAGGTTTGGGCCTTAGAGACCCTGAGATATTAAGCAAGGCTGTAGCAGCAAAAATCTGGTGGAGATGGGTAGAAAATGCTAACTCCCTCTGGGGCACCATGTGGAAAGCGAAGTATACAACCCAAATCAGGGACAAAGACCTCATCAGGCTTACAGGAACCACTCAAGGATCCCCCATCTGGAACAAAGCCTGGGAAAATAGACATATTTTTCAGCAGCATAGCTTCTAGGAAGTGCACAAAGGCAACACAGCCCTATTCTGGGAAGATGCCTGGCAGCAACTTCCACCACTGGAACACCCAGAATGGAAGACTCTTCAAGAAGCTATGCAGGAGGAAGGCAAGGTTACGGTAGCAGACTACTGGCAACCTGCAAGCAAGGCAACCACATGGAAAAAATGGCTATCCAGAGACCAATGGCACACCCAACCAGGCCCAAAGAATGTAGACCATCTTCTATAAGACTTGGACAAAAGAAGAATCCTAAAATCCAATAAAGAGGACATCCTGAGATGGGGAAGAAACCCAAAATTCACGTTCAACCTCAAAGAAGCATATCAGATCTTGGCTGCCTGCTTGGATCCGCAACCAAACCATAAATGGAAAACCCTTTGGAATAGAGGAACATGGCCAAAAATCATAATATTCTCCTGGCTGGTCATGCATAACAAGGCACTCACATGGGAAAATCTTCAGAAACAAGGCTTCGTAGGCCCTTCACGATGTATGCTCTTCGAGAAGGGTCTGGAAACACTCAATCACATACTCAATACCTGTCCCACGGCTTGCTCTCTTTGGGATGACATGGCCATGGTCTTCAGACAATTTGACAGAGACAGAAACTCCATCCAACTCTCACTAAGCAAGTGGAGATCTTCCATATCCTCCAATCCCTTGGTCAATAGAGCCTGGAATCTAATTTCGGGAGCAATTGCTTGGATCCCATGGAAAGAGCGAAATGCAAGAATATTCAAAAACTCAGCAATGGCAGTAAACATGTTGACAGGGAAAGTGCGACAGCTTATCACAGAGACGATCAATGCCATGGGCATTCTGCAGATAGAGGGCAACACATCTCCGAATGATGCAAGAATTATACAGATCCTAAATCTTCAAACCATGACCAACCTTGCTAGAAGGAACCAGGCCTCTACTGGAACAACGTAGGAAAAATGGACTCTGCCCCCTTTTAACACATTGAAACTCAATTTCGACGGGGCATCAAAGCAAAACCCACGAATGGCAGGCTATGGGGAAGCAGTAAGGGATCACACTGGCACAATTCATCTCATCTATCATGGCAATCTCGGAGTGAACACCAATAAAGTTGCAGAACTAATCGCTCTCATCCATAGCCTCACTCTAGATAGTCGCTACAGACTTCTACCTCTGGTAGTGGAAGGCGACTCGACGATCATAATAAGGCTAATAAGGAAACTCTAGATGGACACGCAGGTGCACAAAGTGACCCCAAGATGGAGACTATCGACAATACTGAAGGACCTCCAAGGCCAACTCTGCAACATGCAAGGGATCACATTCCAAGCAGTTAACAAAAAAGAAAATAAGCTCGTTGATGCCTTGGAAAATGTAGGGATCGATTCCAAGATGGAAGAGTATCACAACCTTTGGCAAGATTTGGTGGAGGGAGAACTCAAAGAAAACTACAAAAAAATCCAGCAGTCGAATCTGCAAACATAGGCCTTGTCCACAAGGCACTCGATGGTTTCTGCCACAGAAAGGATAGGTCAAACTCAGCCATTGCAGGATCAAACACGAGCAGGACATGTCCAGGGGAGAACTTTGCCAATAGACTCGGGCAATCACGGTCTAAGCCACATCCCTATACACCCATCTCTGAAAAATCAAGTCACACCGAAGAACTGTTCGCTCATACTCTTTAGGCAATGCAACACGCCCATTTCTGTGTTGACTTGACTTTCTAGGCGCTCCAAATCACTTCGAGCTTTCCAGGAGAGATTCTATTGGCCAGCGCCATCCATCTTCAGCCAATACATCCATTGGATGCTATGCCAAGGAAATGCTGCGAAGCCAACTCAGGGAGGTCACATTCACTCTCGCGAAACTCTGTATTTTTTATCCAAAAAATTAATATAAATCTGCTTAACTTTTACAAAAGAAAAAAGGTGGTTTTGGGAGCACGAGACCAGTAGTATCGCGTGGCGCGTTAAGTGGTAAGTGGAAATTGAAAAAAAAAACATGATATACTCCTTTGGTCGATGCGTGGCAGTAAGCGATTTGCAAAAACCACTTTCAACGCGTAATTGCTGAGGATTAACTATCATGCATCTAAATCACGTGATAGCCATTAGATGTGCATCTAAAGTGTTGTTGTAGCGCGAGGAAAGGTTGACCATCAGATTAGGAGCGAAGACGTGGGGAAGTTAAACCAAGGTACGTTATAGTCCGTTGTGAGACCCAGAATCTTAATACGGTTCGGTGTTGGGGTTTAAAACAAAAGGTCGAGGAATTTTTAATATTTGGTACCATTTCGATAGTTATTAAACCAATCAAGCTTTAATATACATAGGCCTTTGGGTTAAATCAAAGTCAGAGTTTATATGAACTGTCATAGCTGAAGGTTCATGCATAGATGTGCACTGGGTTAAATTAATCAAGATCGAACCTTTACTTAGTTAAAGAAAAGTGGATATATGTGATTGGGTTTCAGAAGAGGATAAATTGCAAATGATAAGATATTGAGACTGATAATAATTCTATCATAATGGTATTATGATAGAATTCTAATTCGGAGGAATTAGACCAAGCTTATTGAGAAAGCACGATGTTGTGATGTGTGTTTAATAGAGATAACATGTGCATGGTAAAATTTATAAGGGTTTAATATATCCCGCAAAGGTATATTATAAGCATGGTGGGTTTTGTTCAACCTTTATTGGGAGAAGCTTCCGTAAGTGGGCTTGTATGATTGGGTTAGAAGAAAGTTTAACCTTTGATGGAGAAGCTTCAGCATTGATTTAAATTGCCAGTGGAGAAATTAAAAAGTTGTGAGTTTTCCCAGATTGTGGATTTTATTTGGATTCATGTGAACACAGAGAGTATAATGTGAATTGATAAGAAGGCATGCCATCATGTGGTATCAGAGCTAGAATAGCTCTTTGAAATTTAATTTTTGAAATGCACATGCACTGAAATAGTGAGGAAAGTTTGATGTTTAAATCTGTTTAGCAGAATTTACAGATTTGAAGAAGTACGCAGTGGAGGTATTCAGATTTGCAGAATCTGAATTTGGGAGAAAAATATTTTGAAGATTGTAGTAGATAGAGATGTAGTGCAGGTGAAAGAAGAAGCAAGATCACTCAGGGATCTTGGAAGGTGAGTGATGAGCATTTTGACTTCGGTTTGAAGGACTTGTTTGCAGAATGCAGAGTGCAAGCAATTGAGGAAGAATCTCAGCAAAGGTAGATCACAGCTTTGAGAGCAGTGATAGAAGAGTCCAGCAAGGGATTCTGAGTGAAGAAGAAGTGTGGTAGAACCTGGAAGATTCCCCACAGAGGTTGGATGAAAGAAGAATAGATATGTTCCTGAGAGAAGTTGCAGAGTGAATCCTAGAGAGAGTAGAAGAGAGTGCTCAGAAGGTTGCAGCAGAAGGGGACCAGTACTTGCCAAAATCCGGATCCGGAGGAAAGGATTGGTGAGGTAAGTTGTAGCAAGAGAGCTTGTTGTTGCAGAGGCTTAGTGCAGCTTGTGAGTGAAGAAAATCATGAAGGATAAAATGGCTACTGATAACCACAGGAGAAATTGCAGAGGTTCTGAGAGAGGCCACAACAGAAGAGTGAGGGAAGGTGCCAAATCAAATGGCATGAGAAAGAAACTCACTAATGAAGAATATTGGAAAGAGGTGGCTAAGATCTGGGAGTATTTCAACAAATTGGAACTGGTGATAAAATAAAGCGAGAGAGTTGGTTGACTCGTGAAGAAGAAGGTGAAGTGGCAGAGGCTACAAATGAAGAGAGAACAGATGATAAATGCTCAGTTGAAAGAGAAATTACTCATAATGATTGAATATTTGGAGAAGGACTTGAAGACTGAAACTTCAAGTGAGACCAAGGGGTTGAAGGGCCTTACATCTGACAAAATTTGTATTTTTTCAGGTAGAACATGTGGGAAAGAAGAAAATACTGATGTTGTCACTAAGGAGGAAAATGAGACAACCAGATGTTTCGGAAATGTCCATACACAGTTGGAGAAGGGTTTTGCTTTCCAACATATTGGAAGCAGAGGAAATTTAAATTATGATGATGGCCAGAAGCTGGAAGTTAGATAGCTTGAAGAGACTGAAGTGAAGATCATTGAAAAATCTCTGAAGTTTATAGAAGACTTGGAGCAGCAAGAAGATTTGATGATTGAGTCATCAAATGAGACCGTGGGATCTTATGGTTTTACAACTGACAAGTTGTGTGTGAGTGCAAGAATTGATGAAGATAGTTCATACGATGAAACTGTGATGAATGAAGTTGAATGTTGCCAAGTAAAGTATGATGATTATCTTTCAGATGAAGATCAAATTGAGTTACTGCAGCAAAAGGAATTCATACATTCCTTGTTTTATAAAAGAGATTGCCTCAATGAGGACATGACAGTTATGTATGAAGATGATAAGTTTGATAATGAGATATTGTTTTTATTGAATGGCCAAGTGAAAAGTGATGGATAGATAACTGAAGTTATTGCAGGGATGGAAGATCAGAATTCTATTCTGATGAAGGCTGAAGAGATAGTGACAGCAGGAAACTTGACTTGTGATAGAAAGGAAGATAGTGAAAATAGTAGGAATGTTCTCTTTGATGAGATGCTAGGATTGTGGCATGAGATAAGTGTTCTGGAGCAGAGGACAGAAACACAGAGAAAGGGTGTTTAGATTGTAAAGGCAGAGATGAATGAGAATGAGAAATTTCATTTTTATGAGCTAGAGTGGAGAGACATCCTTGAAGATAATGATGCAGAGGAGAGACTAACTGATAGTCTCGAAGATTGTTTGAAGGATTGGAATCATCATACTAATGTGCTGATAGAGAAGGAAAGAAATTCGGGACATCATACTGAAATGCTGGCAGAAGAGAAAAAGGCACTAAGGCCTTATGGATGTGGTTTTGAATTTTTTTTTGTGAATGTAGATTCTGTTGATGTTGAAGGAAAATTGACACCATTGTGCAGTCAATTAAAATAGGAGGAGAATTTTGTGGAAGATTTTAATCCATGGAATGGATAATTTAATTTGCTGGAGATTATGTTGAATCAGTAGGATTCAAGGCAAGAGAGAGAACCTCAATTTCAGAATTGGGGATTACAGAATGCGAAGATGTAGAGGAATGAAGATAGGGAAGATTTTCTAAGTCTCAGAAAATACTTAGAACTGCAGAAAGAGGAATTGGTGATTAAGTCATCAATTGAGGCCATTGCGTCTTGTGGTTTTGAAACTGATAATTTGGCTGTGTTGATAGGTATGGCAGAAGACAATCCATCTCTTGGAGTTGCCTTGAATGAATATGGAATGTTGAAGGAAGGTGAGGCTATAATGTCTCATATGCGGAAACTTGTTACTATTGGAGACAAGGAAGAATTGGCTTGTCTGATGGGCCAAGAGAAACTTTTGGGACAAGATTTTGGGACTACTACAGGTGTGGAAAATCAAAATTTTACTCTGATAGAAGATGAAAATGAAATACTTGAAGAACTTGAATTGATTGACAAAATCAATCAAGAAGATGGAAGACAATCACTGAAGATCGTCAAGGAAGAAGAAGAAGAACATGCTGAAACAAGTCTACAGCATGTTGATGATATGGCTATACAAAAGAGATGGCTGAATTGTTTGTTGAAAAAATTCAGAGAAGAAAATGAACTGGCAGAACAACAGATTGGGGTGTTGCTGGAAGAAATGTTAAAGCAACAAATTGAAGTGTTGCCACAAGAGAAGGAAGAGACACAAGGATTTTGTGACCTTGATGTTTGTTTTATTATTGCAGGTACTGATGGAAGGACTAAGGGATGTTTAGTCTAGAAGAAGAAAAGAGATGATGATAGTGGCTAGAAATTTAAATACTAGTCCAGAGAATTGCTGAAGGCAGAGAATGAAGAAATTGTCATGTATGACAATCAGGAAGAGTTTTACTGTTGCAGAGAACAAGAGGATATGGTTGATTAGGTGGAAGTTAGAGTTGGGTCTAAAGCTATAGTAAGTGTAGGAGCTCAGCAAGAAAAAGTAGCAGTAAGAGTTCAGCAAATAAGAACTTGGCAAGCATAAGCAAAAGTAGAAGTTCAACAATCAAGATGGAGTAGTAACCAATAGTCAGAAGATAAACTAGATCAAGAAATTGAATTGATAAGAAAGCTGATGGAGAAGGTGTCTCAGAAAGGGATAGTAGCAAGAAAGTAGAGAAATAGCAACAAGAGAAAGACAGTCACAGACTGTGAAAGCCTAGCAAGTGGAAAGAAACAAAATAAGATATGGAAACCTGGAGAAGTGCAGAAGAAGAATGTTATAGCAGATGACCAGTTACAGAACAAAGTGTTGGATCCAGGAAGACATGGATGAAAACACATGATCAGGAGATCATGAATCATTTTAACCTGGGGAGTCTGATGCAGGGGCATTAGGCAAAAACAGATTCCATACGTTTTATTAGACTTAGGGGTTTTTGAGTTTCCAAGAGAGTTAGACTTATGTAATGAATTGAGTAGGTTTTAATTCATTTTGATTAAACGTAAAGAGAATTGTAACTTCCCTCGCATGCTTAGAGGATAGTAGAATTCGATTAGAATGTGAAGAGTCAGTTCTAAGCAGTCAGGGAGTTAGGCTAAATTTAGAACTATATGAGTTCAAGAGTTTTGTGGAGTCACTGAAGAATCTGAATCGATTCTCTAGTAGTTTTTGTATAAAAATAAGCCTAAAAGGCATAAAAGAGGAACCTGCAGACCTGCATAGAGCTGCATAGAGCTAGGGAGACGGAGAGGTAGAGTAGGGAGAACAGGAGGCCATCAGATTGAAGATCTGGCCAGCTAGAAGTTTGTAAGTAATTTCACTGTATAAAGGAAAGAATCTGTTTCAGTTTACAGGAGTATAAATTGGTTTAACTATGTGTGAATGTGCTTTGAATGTCAATAAGAGATTGTATAATAATGTGTGAATAATCTCTGCAATTGATTTTTTAATGATGTTATGTGTATCATTAAAGCACTCAGTGTTAGTGCCTAATTTGAAGTTGATTGAAGATTCGTATTTATCCTTGAAGGGACTGTGGAAATATTGTAACCATCAATCACTGAAAGGATCGATGGAAACAATAGAAAGATAAAATTCATAATTTGTGGTTTGGTACATGAAGAAGAGTACATATGATAGATAGCAAAGTAAATCATAATTGAAACGAGGAACTGGGGTTTAAAGGAATCATTGTGGATTTAGTAGAGCAACCCATTCGAATCAATAGATTGGGGTTGAATTCTATATAGAAGAGGTTCTGGTGTGAAATAAAGCTTGAAGGGGTTGTATAACTAACTCTGTTATACAACGAAGATTTATTTTATAAACTATCTACGATTACTGTAGATTTAACTCCACAGATGAATGTATGGGTTCATTCATGTGTCGATGAATGAAAAAAAAAGGAGAATGGGCAATACTGCGAAATCCAACACAGTAATAGAGTTGGTGACCTTTGAGTGTATCAGAATTACGTTGAGGGTTTCACCACAGTTTCAGCGATAGAGTCAATGCTGAATTACAACCTCTTGAATGGTTACGTCGATGTGTGCAGAAAGAAGGGAAGTCGAGGTGTAGAGGAGGAACTGCGTGAAACATCACCTACCGGAATCTTGAAGTTAGCATATGGAAGAGAGGGGAAGAACCACGAATAAAATGGAACCTTTAATAAACAATAAAGGTGGTTTTGGGAGCACGAGACCAGCAGTATGGCAGGGCGCCTTAAGTGGTAAGTGGAAATGGAAAAAAAAACGCGATATACTCCTTTGGTCGACGCGTGGTAATAAGCAGTTTGTAAAAACCACTTTCATCGCGTAATTGTTGAGGATTAACTATCGTGCATTTAAATCGCACGATAGCCATTAGATGTGCATCTAAAGTGTTGTTGTAGTGCGAGGAAAGGTTGACCATCGGATTAGGAGCAAAGAAGAAGAGAAGTTAAACCAAGGTACGTTATAGTCCGTTGTGGGACCTAGAATCTTAATACGGTTCGGTGTTGGGTTTTTAAACAAAAGGTCAAGGAATTTTTAATATTTTCTACCATTTGGATAGGTATTAAACCAATCAAGCTTTAATATACATAGGCCTTTGGGTTAAATCAAAGTCATATTTTATATGAACTGTCATAGTTGAAGGTTTATGCATAGATGTGCGCTGGGTTAAATTAATCAAGATCAAACCTTTACTTTGTTAAAGAAAAGTGGATATATGTGATTGGGTTTCATAAGAGGAGAAATTGCAAATAATAAGATATCGAGACTTATAATAATTCTATCATAATGGTATTATGATAGAATTCTAATTTGGAGGAATTAGACCAAGCTTATTGAGAAAGGACAATGTTGTGATGTGTGTTTAATAGAGGTAACATGTGCGTGGTCAAATTTATATGGGTTTAATAGATCCCGCAAGGGTATATTATAAGCATGGTGGGTTTTGTTTAACCTTTATTGGGAGAAGCTTCGGTAAGTGGGCTTGTATGATTGGGTTAGAAAAAAGTTTAACCTTTGATGGAGAAGCTTCAACATTGATTTAAATTGCCAGTGGAGAAATTAAAAAGTTGTGAGTTTGCCCAGATTGTGGATTTTATTTGGATAAATGTGAACATGGAGAGTATAATGTGAATTGATAAGAAGGCATGCCATCAGTGCGACCTAATAGGGAGGGGTTTTTCTATGCTGTGTTTTTGCTCAGAACTGGGTTTTTTTCGTTTGGATACAGTATTTCCTATATGTACACTCACAAATATGATGATTTTCCAAAAATATGGCATAATTACAAATCAAATGGAGAGAGAGAGACCTGGGCACATTATGGTCGGAGATCTGGGAGGATCAGGGTGTCCGTAGTGCATTGGCCAGGTTTGGGGTTCTAAAGTTTGTGGAGAACCCTCTGATGAGAGCTAGAGGGCCCTTATTGGCCCGAATTGTCAGCTATTGGGATCCATACCATGAGGTCTTTATAGTGTAGGGGCACCGGATCGAGTTGACTATCTAGGATATATATTTCCTGACAGGTCTTCAACCACTTGGGATGGTTGGGAATATGCAGCCAGTGTTACCGTGAGGGCAGAGCATCATGGAGTCTGTATAGCACCATTGTCGACCAGGTCTCCAAGTAAAGGGAATGAGATACCCATCGGGGATCTAGAAAGGTTAGAGACCCGTGCTGTGGTCGTAGTGGTGCTGCAGATCCTGGGCAACCAGGCACTCCACTACATCACTGGAGGGTAGATGATGCTTGTGGAAAGTGTGTTGAGTGGGACCTACTATGGGTGGGCTCAGATGATGCTGTCATCGTCGAAATGACAGTTGTTGCCATGCAAGCGGCAAGTGAACCATGACTATGCATATGGTATAGTTTTTTGCTCGCTATTCTTTGAGAAGATCCCAACACTTCGACCTCGTACACAGTTCCAGGATGGGGGCCCGAGAGAGCCCACGATGCGCCAGTGGGGGTGACTACTATGCAGAGGAGGAGGTGGGGCAGTCGGACGGGTGTTCCAACCCGAGTTCTTTGCTTATTGGGATCAGATGCCATTGTACATAAAAAACTATCCATATAGTGGGATGAGTTATTTTGGGGAACTAGATTTGCCACTGCCTCCTGGTCGAGTATGGGGGCCCAATGGTAAGTGAAAAATTGCTAATATTTTTATGTACATTATAAAGTTTCAAAATATTGTATATGGTACTGATTCTTCCACTTTTGGTATGTAGATACAACACCGGTAAAATTGGCTGGGTATATGGGATGGCCTGCAGTATCAGGAGCTGCAGGACCTAGTGGATCGAGGGCACCACAAAATGAGGATACAACAGCCCTCCTGGAGGACATCCGTCGTAGATGTGAGAGGATTCTGACCAGTGTTTCAGAGCACAGCTGGAAAGACTTAGAGGACTAGTACATAGAGCCATGTATTGGTCTACCCTCGGGGTGGTGAGGGGTCATGCAGCGCATGGCGATGGTTGGACAGGCGATGTATGATCTACGAGCTGTGGGAGTAGAGTCATTGGCTCGGGATCCTCCAGTTAGTGATTAGTGTGTAGGGGTAGGTGGTGCCCCCAGTTTTGATTTCTTGTAACATGCTATGAGCATGCCATATGTATCAGAGTTGATGGACATTAAAACATTTTATACGACACATATTATGGATATGCATAATTTTGGTAGTTTTATGTTATTGTCTTGTGTTAAATGCATGTGCTAAATTCCAATCTAGAATATGGTTTGCAATGCTATCTACATAGTGATTTTGTGCTCTAGGTACATGACTGAATGTAATGATTTCAAATTCATGCATCAAAAGTGTCACTCGTAAATATCTTCTAAAAAGGATATGATTGTGCACACAATAGACACCATTCAATTGCATGACAAGAAGTAGGGAATCTAAACGAACAGGAATGTGGAGGATGCGATGTGAAAGGGAATCAGCTAATAAACCTCATACTGCACCATATTTAGCTTGATTATTTGTAGCAGTACTAATGCATACACCGTTCTAGAGAACAAGCGAATGTAAGGGGGTAAAAATAGCCCAACCTACTGAGGTTAGATTCTGGGAGTAGCGACTTGCACCATCATCAAAATCGATATAGGGTGTGGACGGGAGGTCCATCTAAAAGGTGCCACAAGACAATAAATGGGAGGATGATGAATAATGTTGGAAACCTGAGCGCAAAGTAGAAATCAAACGCACTCTGCGAGACGGAGTGATCTGGTAGGATGTCTACTACTCCCATGCCAACGGTGAGGTGGACTGTGGGAGCTACCAGAGGTGTAGCTTGTGCTTAGGATGCGAAAGTCACCATAGGCATGGATGGTTCCATCCCATTTATGGGTGGGAAAGATGAAGTTAGGGGTGAAAATTGCTTCCATGATGTCATCATCACAATAGAAGATGGAGTGACTAGAGGAAGGGAGGCCACATGACGTAGCAAAGCTACCTGACTCATCATCATGAGAAGAAAGGTTCACATGTGCATCGTCACAGGGGATGATGGAAGAGCAAGCAGATAAGGGATCTACTGATGTTGAGCCTAGGCTGATCGCTGAAGGGAGATCAAGCAAAGCTACAGGGGAAGATTTAGAGGGAGCTTCCATCAAGGGTATCATGGATGATGATAGGTAGAGGATGGTGGCCACAAACTCCATCATCTCGACATCAGGAGGGGGAATTTCAATGCAAGCAGGTAAATCCTCAATCTAGCCTACAGCATACTATGCAAGTACGAGAGAGGCGGATTGGTCATGTTCAAACTCGTACTCCCGAACTACCTCCAAATAGGCATGGTAATGCGTAAGGTGGGGAAAATGGTGGGAATAATGGCCATGGAGATCAAACAAAGCACAAGGTTGGTTGGTGTGAATATTTTTAGGGTTCTTAGTTGTAGTTGAGGAATAAAGAGAGGCTCTAGAGACCGTAGACTCAGGGAACACAACTTTAACCATGGGCTTGCTACGGGGCAGTTTAGAATAGTTATGGGTGGCATGGTTGACAACATCACACAAAGCACAGGGCTTTGCAGGTGGGGGAGGTGCAGGGTCAGTCGAGGCAGCCTTTTCCTTTGAGGCTCTATTGCAAGCTTTGCCTTTCTTACCCGAAGCAATCGCAACAGGGGGGCGTTCCTGTTAAGGTGGGTGAGGCACTGTTGTAGCGGGAGAATTCATGGGGACCAGTTTAACCAGGGTCAAATAAAGATAAGGTGGGGTAGCGGCTAGATGATCAAGATACTAGACGGGAATCCCAAGGGTTAGGTTAGGAAGAGAGAGTGTGGCCATGATAGGTACCATGTACACTCCTAGGGGGGAAGCTAGGAACAATATCTAACCAGAGGGGTAATGGCCAGGCGGGACGACTCCTAAATGGTTAAGGCCTGGAGGAACTGTTCCAGGAGATTAAAGAGGCTCATGGATACCAGATGAAGGGCTAGGAGGAGGAGGTGTAGAAGGCTGAATCAAAGGGCTAGGAGTAGGCTGTGGAGGGCGAGGAGGCTGCTCACTAGCCGAAGCGGGTCGCTTGAGAGTGGCCTGAGATGATTGCATCATGCAAACATTTGATGAGATGGGATTAGAGATAGGTGGAGGAAGACTAGGGAATGTACCAAGCAATGAGGAATATTTGTAGACCCTGGGTGATACACTGGTCAAAGTATCGACATTTACTTATTGGCCAACGAAGCGATGGTGGACTCAGGGGAGGTTTGAGACTTCGGTTCGTAATATGTCAAATGGTCAATGGTGACTATCTTTCCGTTATAAGGAAAGGACATCTTGCGGTGAATCGTAGATGGGAAAATAGACATTGCATAGGTGTTGCTACGACCCAATAGAATGTTGTAATATAATGGGGCATCTATGACTTCTACGTCAACGCAAACAAGATTTCCCGTAAGAGTAATAGAACAATTGCGGAATAAGCCAATGGGATGGGAGGCATGGCCATCCCATGCTCAGAGAGTGATTATGGAAGGAGCCAACTCAGATGATCCAATTTGCTTCCAAACTGAAGTGGACATCACGTAGGTGGATGTGCCCTCATCACTGATGCACCAGGAACTGTTGGCATTCTGGATCCTGACTGGGATTTGGAAGGTGAAAGAAGCAGGGAGGGGAGGATGTTCTAACTGGTCAACATCAAAGATAATCAATCGATCGTTAGAAGGATCTACAGTTCCCATGAAAGATAGTATAAATTTTCATTGTGAAGGCCACAATTGGAGGAGTTCCAGCATTGAAATGGCAGCAAGAGATTGCGCCAAATCATCTACTATGCTATACGAATGGCCAACTTTTCCAGAAGCAGCATTTGAGCATAGTGGTCCCTTAGGGATCTTGGTATGAACCTCCGCCTTTGGCTGAGGGATCTGCAAGGGACCATTAGGTGCCGAAAGAGGCTCTGTAGAGATAGAAGGAGGCAGCTTGGGGATAGACGTAGCAGGACACTTGTTGTATTGATGGGACGGAGTCTAAAGATTAATGTCTATGGTTAGAGATTGATCAGAGTTCATCATGAGAATCTGGTAATCAGAGGTACCAGATGGAAGAGGTTGAGTGGCGACCTGACCTTCAGGTGGTTGGGTAGCCACAAATCCTTGCTGAGGGAAACGATTAGTAAGCACAACCGGATGACTAGGCGCAGTAGTGGGAGGGACGGAACGAGAGGCTTGCTATCCTCGCAATGTTGCTTGAGACTCCCACATCTATTTCATCTATGGTAAAAGAGGACAATCATATGTGTAATGACCATAAACACCACAACAAGAACAAGGCTTGTTCATGTGAATAGGCCTGTCCTGCTTCAGCTAAGTACCTTGTTGCTGGTTAGTAGTGTTAGGAGCATTATTTTGAGAATTAGGTTCTGGATTACTGGGAACAGATTGATTTTGAGTGCCTTTCCTCTTCTTTTTGGAGGGGGAGGATTAGTCGCACCCTGTTTTGCATACACCTGCCCCTGAGGGGGTGGTGGCTGCTGTTGCGGGGGTTGAGAAGGCAAGGGAGGAGGAGGTGCTAATGCTAGAGGAGTTGGAGCACCATGCTATGGATACGAGTAATAAGGAGGTTGGTAACAGTGTGGTAAACAGGATGTTGGGAAAAATGAGGAGGCATGCCATATCTTGGATACATGCTACCAGGAGGAGGAAAAGTGTAGGAGGCGCTAGCCCTCCCCCCCGAGGAAGACCATAGCCCATGGGAGGCTGAGCATATAGATGAGAGAGAGCTCCAATGATACCGTCAGTGGCATGAGATTCCCCCAGTGCATTGGCACCACCGAGTCTAGGAAGATCAGGTAGAATGGTATAAACATAACCTGACTAAGCGTAGATCAGGTCATATTTTAATGAAATTTGGAGAGAGATGTGACATCAAAGCCTGCATTTTAATGCATTTCAATGTGGGAATGGATGGGTAACAACCCATCATCCTTCATCTTTAGTTATTTTGTTTATACACGACACAACGTACATAGAACAGAAAATGGTGGATATAAAAAATCATGTAATTCTATTTGGAAAAGCACATCACGTCCAATGCTCCATCGCACATCAATGAAATTAACAATTATCATATGCATGAACAGGGAAAACATAAATCTTGCGATATACAATGTGATGTGTCACATCACATTGCAACTTAAAAATAATAACTTGTAGGCACTTAATCCATTAACTCCTGAGCTTTGCGGGCGTCGATATGCGCTATCCTCCTCAGCTTGACACATGCCCCCTTTTGCGATTGTATCGAAAATAACATAAAATAACTTACAGGCGGCTCGACGGTAAGTTATAAACTGTGCGAAGTGTGCACTACGGGTGACAGAAAGGGCTAAAACAAAATCTTGTGAAGTGCGGGTGGCATAAAGGGAAAGTGGGAAATATTGCGATATGTGATGAGGTTTGTGGGTCTTGCCAAATCGCATCATCGGAATTTTAATCTTTGATAAGACATTAAGAGTTGCAACTTAAAAGTTGTGGGCTGAAATGTCTGAGGAGATAAGCTACGGTGAGTGAAAAGTGAAAAAAGATAAGGAAAAAAATGAAATACAAAGGTTTGCAGAAGTTTACAATGCGGTAAGGATATGTGGCGGGTCGTGTCGATATCGCATCGGCGGGGAAATAACTTATGCGAAGGGCTTAAGGGTTAAAAAAAAAGTTGCGAGCGCGAAGTTGAGGGAAACTATGAGTAAATGCTGCATGTAAGAAATAAAACACAAAATATGCGGCTCGGATACTCTATTTGATTTTTTGCATGGATTTCATGAAAACACCTTCGAATTTGAAACCTGAGGCTATTCCTTCTAGTTGCTCCCACATTTATTCATGGGAGTGGTTGGTAGTTATTCCAACACTAATGAGGATTAAACTGATCAAAAATTCAACCGAGAAATCGTACTTTCTTAATAGCATAGAATTATGCAGATACCGTGATAAATGAATACATATAATGTTCTCCTTCATGATATCGGTACATTCAGGAGAACTGTAAAGGGCTACAAAAGAAAGAACTAAGATTTTATATATAGAATGGTGAAACAATTAATATGGTTTTAAAAATATAGGAAAGAAATGCAAATTTCACGTTAGGAAATCATAAACAGCATACATAAAGTAATCAAAATTTTAATAGCTAATTTCAAATTAAGAATTCATAAACAACCTACATAAGGTAATCAACATTTTAATCTCTGAAACCACTTAGACATTAAACAAGAAGAAACATAATAAGTTATTGTTTCCATTTAACCCGAGTCATAGTGAAATTAAGTAGAATGGCATATCGAGCCTTTATAGAGTAGGGTTATACCTGAAATCTATAATTACATAAATAATCCCCCAAAAAAAACAGATTACATCTTCATTCATGAGTAGACTTACCTGCCATAATCACTCGACCCTTAAAAGGCAAAGGGGAGCATCCTCTGGAAAATAAACTAAGCTAAACTTTGAGATGAATTTGAAACACTCATAATGGAGAATAAAGGCAATTGAGAGCAACAAAGACAAACATGTAGCAGAGCAGGCCATGGTTAGTTGATGAAGAACCATTCTTACATGAACTGTAGGAGTGAATTAATAAGAAAAAAATAAATATAGTAGCTGCAGAGAAAGGGAGAACCATAGATGGAAATATGAAAATCAGATCGACTTACCTAAATGGTGAAGAAAACTCTAATTGGCCGAAACCATCTTCGCGCTAAGCAAGCTAGAAGTTTAAACAAACCAGTGAAGAAATTGAAAAAACACACATTGGTATGGAAATAAGGTAAACCTTTGGATCAAGATGTAAAAAATAAAGGGTTAGAAAATTGAAACAAATCGTCACTGGTGCTTCTCTAACTCTTTCAAGGATGTAACAAATAGTCAGCAATATTCGAGAAAACAAATTATAGAAGTGAAAGAAAGGAAGGAATTACGTGTGACTACTTGGAGAGGGAAATCCAATTGTTGGTTAGGGTGGGACGAATTTTAGGAAAAGACGCTTTCGTTCTTGCTTAATGAAACACAAAGTTAGCATTGCATTATATAAATGAAAAACAAAAATAAAACAAAAAAAAAGGGGGTCAAAGTGAACAACCAAAATGCAAGAACAAATCTCAGAGAAGTAAACAACATTTCCAGGTGTTTCCAAGGAACACCTCAAAGGTATAAATCCAAAGTTCCCATGATTACAAAAAATTCAATTCACAGTTGTCTAGTCGCCATGATTACGAAACTTCTGTGGTGCATGAACACAGATGGCAAACCAACGAGCCAACAAAGTTCCAAATGAGTCATTCAACATGCAGATGGAGGGTTAGGGTTTCTAAAATTTGTCTCCACCATTCGATCTAGAAAGGGAGATTCACACCGTTTAGCTTAAATGGGGCTAACATTACATGTGAATAACACATGGGTAGTATGAATGTGGCAGTTAGTGACTCATGCTATGATAACAGGGAGCATAAATACAGTCCTTTGATTCGAAAAATGAGCCTCCACCTTTATGAAATGACTCTCGCTTAAATCATGGGTGTGTGCGGAAGGTTATACCAAGGAACATTGCAGATTGAAATAAAATCGTCGGCCTGAACAATAAGCTTGAGGAGTAGACAATGTTAATAGGTATGCATTCTTCCTTGAAGGAGTGATGTTGAATTATAAAGGGATTTTCTGATAATGCTAACTAAAGGAATGTGGAGGTGGTAGGAAAACTATGTGAAATAAATATAACAGAAAAAAAATATTATATATATAGAGAGAGAGAGAGAGGTTAGGGTTAAAGTCTAAGGTTTAACCAGAAGTTAGAGAACCTCAAATTTAAGAGTATCAAGACTTAGAGATCTTGTAAGTCTGTATACTTAATTCATATGTTTAACAAGGATAATAAACCTTGGGTGCTAAGAGATAAGAGGTATGATGAACACATGTCGATAGATAGGTATAACATAGATGTAAACTTGAATCCTATGCTAATATTTTAAGGATGTAAATCCGAAAGTGAAAGATTTACATGAAAACTTATTACAAGTGGTGTAGTGACATTGGAAATTCCAACCATCATAATGTATGCGCAAACACGGTTGAGGGGTAGGTAAAGTATGAAGGGCATACACCTTAGATATAAAGACCATTTATGTATATACTTTAATTACTAGAGTACTAGACATGGTTATTGTTTAAGAATTTGAATCCATTAACTAATTTTTATCAAAGAGATATTGGAAAGCACCATAATGGTAATAGGAATAAGTATCTCCTGCATGCAAAAATAAGGGTTTAATAATATTATATGTAAATGGTGTTATTGTTCTATCTTATATATATATATATATATAAAATGGGGACATGACAGGTGGTCGCATCATAACAGAAAAATTTTTGTAGTTCGCTGAAATTGATCTGGTTACATAACTCCAAAATTAATAAAGTTTAAAATATATATGCTAGAGATTTCAAAATGGTCTACTCGATCTCAATGTCTCAAATATTACTAGAAGGCCTAGCTAGAAAATGCATAGCAATGGAGAATCGACTTAAAATCTCTTATCCTTAAATTCAATCACATGATTCTCCATATTGTTTTTCTTCAACCAACATGGAATGAACAGGTTTTTGGTCTCGATAATTCTTTGGAATAACGAAATTGATCACATACATAAGCACAAGGGAAGTAAATTGCTTAGGGTTGAGGCTATTTCTGCTTAGAGCTGTTAATTTACAGAGTAAAGTCGAGCCACCCTATATTTGAATTTCGGATTAAGAATGCAATTATAATTTTGCGGATATCATAGTGTTATGAATATGTAATGGTTATTTTGTAAAAGAATCATTACATGCACCAAATGTAGTATCATGAATCAATTTCATTTAATCAGTTGTGAAAACCCTTACTTAGTCTAGCACAAAAGAAGAACCAATTTACAATAGAAAAAGGAAGCACAAAATAACATTTTCTTAATTCTTTATTTAATTGTTTAAATTACATTAGGGTATTTTTCAGAGAAAAAAGAGGTTGGGTTTTTTTTAGCAAAAGATAGATCTACTACATCGTATAGATGTAATGTTCATCTAAATATATCCATTATATATAAGGTTGTAAATTACCAGAAAAACTGTCCAGACATACAAAATATACGTGTCCAAAAAAGTTGAAAATAATTAATATTATTTTTATATTAATGGAGAAATGGTTACATTTTTGTAACGTACCTCCTTAGCTTAGGATTAGTTATTAGAATATAGGAGTCTAGTTACAACCTCCTACTTATTTGCTATGTACTTAAAGATGTATCTTTCGGATTAATGAATAGAGAGTGATATCTTCCTTTGTGTGCAGTCTCCAGGTGCAGTACTCACTTGTGAGCTGCAAATCCTTCTTTTTCAATTCAATGTGATTTTTATGTTGGTATCAGAGCACAGAGTAGGGGAAGTCTTAATTTTTTTTTAGCATCATTGACTATAGAGCCTTAGTGGCGGAGGTGTATGCAGAAGCTTTCATAGGAGCAGGTGGACTGCGACAACACCTGAAGAATAGGGCTCAGATGCTTGATCATCTCTAAGCGGAAGAAAGGGTTGGCGTGGTTTTATCGTGATCAGTCACGCCATTGGCACGATTTTGAGGTCCATACCCACACCAGCGCGCCAAAATATGCCATTGGCGCGGAGGTACAAGCCATAGTCGCACCAATTTTGGGACACGCGTGCATTTTGATTTGGGCGCACTTTTTTAGCCTTGGTAAAGCACCAACCACTTTCTATTTGGGAAGATCTGCAATTTTTTGCAGATCAGACCTACCCGGTGGTGGCATATTTAAGTTTTGGATTTGCTCAGTGGTAGAAGATCTGACTTGCCCGGTGGTGGCACATTGAAGTTCCGGATTTTCTCGGTGGCAACAGATCAGACTTTCCCGGTGGTGGCACATTGAACTTCTAGGTTCGCCCAGTGGTAGCAGATCGGACTTGCCTGGTGGTGGCGTATTGAAGTTCTTGATTCGCCCGGTGGTGGCAGATCAGACTTTCCCAGTGGTGGTGCATTGAAGTTCCAGATTTTCTCGGTGGTAGAAGATCAGACTTGCCTGGTGGTGGCATATTCAAGGTATAGAGTTTCCAACAGATCAGTGGTTAGGATCTGTTATGTATTGATTTTTTTTTTAGTGTATTCTGCAATTGTTTAGTTGGGTAGAATTATTCATCAGAATATGAGAAAGTTTATCATTCCATTATGAATAACAGTATAGAATCGTATCTTCAGGAGTCTGGCAAACTCGATGGATCTAATTTCACCAACTGGAAATTCAAGATACAAACATTACTTGAAAGCACAAATGTGTCGTCGATTGTCATAGGAAATGAGCCAAGACCAAATTTGGTAACATGAACAGCTGCACAAGAACAAGACTGGGATAAAAGGAGGAACAAATCAAAAATTATACTAAAGATTTCCGTCAAGGACAATATTATCCCACATATTAGAGACAACAAATCGTCCACTAACATTTGGACGACGATCAAGAATCTATACAAGACACAGAATAAAAATTGTGTCTTGTCACTCAAAGGCAAGCTGTTTGCGATGAATATGGAGGAAAATGAGTCTGTTGTTGGATTCATTGCTAGAGTTAAAGACCTGAACGACAGATTGGGAGATATCAGAGAAAAAGTGTTTGATTCCGATCTGGTCATGATCATGTTGAATGGAATAAAAGATGAATATTAGATGTTCATCAAAGGATTGGCAGCAAGGGAGAAATTCCCTGCATTTGAAGAATTGATAGGTATTTTTCTACAAGAAGAAGAGTGGTGGAAGAATTTGAAATCACAGAGCAATGATCTTGCTCTGATGGCGAAAAGGTGACAGTATAGAGGGAAGTAGCCATAGTAGCAATAGCAACCACAGTAGCAACAGCAGCAGAGAGGAGCCAACACGTTTTAGAAGAGACCATTTAAAGGTATGTCTGCTAATAATTTTCCCAGCAAGAGATGTTTTTACTATGGAAAAAATGGTCATCAGATTAAAGATTGTTATAAGAGGCAAGAAGATGAAGCGTGGAATAAACATAGAAAGAAAAAAGGTTATTTTGTTGAGGAAGATGAAGACCAGAGCCACGAAATTCGACTTTTTACAGCCGATTATGCCCTTTCAGCCTCTAAGGGAGATGAGGACGACATATGGTATGTCGATTCTAATGCATCCTCACATATGACAGGTAAGAAGGAATGGTTTGAATTTCTTGAAGAAACTTCATTTGGGTCAAAAATTTATTTAGGAGATGATAACGGATATGAGATCAGAGGGTATGGTGATATTCTGGTAAAGTTACCTAGCAGTGACATTAGACATCTTAAGAATGTATTGTATGTGCCCGAAATTAAGAAAAACTTGATCTTTATATCTATGATAACTAATCAGGACATGCAAGTTCAATTCTTCAAGACTCACTATGTCATAAAGGATAGCAAGATGGAAATTTTTGCAACAGGAGTGCATGTGGGGAGCCTGTACAGACTAGATGTGAAAAGCAGGCCACAACAAGCCATGGTTGCAACAGGATCGACAGCCGAAAACCTCTAGCACTAGATATTCAGTCATCTTAATCTGCAAGACCTCATTCTACTTCAGAGAAAAGGTATGGTCAATGGATTCCTTATTTTTCATAATGTTCAGTTGGATTGTGATGGATGTGCATTAGGGAAAATGCATAGAGAAGAATTTCCTTTGCATGTTAATAGAAAGGAAAGATATATTATAGAGCTGGTGCATACAGACATATGCGAACCTATGTAGACCAGGTCACTAGGTGGTGCATATTGCTTCCTTTTTTTTACTGATGATTGCACTAGATACTCTTGGATATATTTTCTGAGTAAAAAGAGTCAGACCTTTTAGTATTTTAAAGAGTTTAAATATATGGTAGAAAATCAGACAGGAAAAAGCATAAAAATTCTCTGCATAGATCAAGGGGGAGAATACAGGTTTGGAGAGTTCATGAATTTCTGCAAGAAACATGGGATTATTCAGCAGTTTATAGTGCCTCACACACCATAGAAAAATGGAATGACAAAATGAAAGAAAAAAACTCTTGTGGAGTGTGCAAGGAGCATGCTTCAAGGTAAGGGTCTATCAAATGGTTTATGGGCAGAAGCCATTAACACTGCTGTCTATTTAAAGAATAGGAGTTCTACTAAATGTCTTGGCTTAAAAACCGCTTTTGAAGCATTATTTGGATTCAAACCAGTAGTGAGTCATTTAACAGTATTTGGGTCAAAATATTATGCCCATATACCCAAGGCGGATAGGAAGAAGTTAGATCCTAAAGCCATGAAATGTATCTTTGTTGGATATGGCACTGATTTTAAAGCATACAAGTTATTTAATCCTGTGACTCATAAGGTTTTTGCAAGCAGAGATGTCATATTTCATGAAGAGGTTGAAGAAGGAAAGGATGATAGTAACAATGATTGGCACATTCCATTACTAATGGAAGAAAACAACGAGGATGATCAAGAGCAAGAGCAGAAAGAAGAAGAAGAAACATGTAATGTAATCAATTATGCGAGCCCGTATAAGTCTGAATCAGACAGATTTGAGGTAAGTCCCCTACCAAGGAGATCAGGTAGGAAGAATCGATTACCATCCAGATTGAAAGACTATGCTTTAATGACAAACATTTTAAACATTGTAGAACCTGCAAATTATAAAGAAGCAAGTCAATCTGATGCATGGAGGGCTCCAATGCATGAGGAGATTGAATCAATTATTAGAAACCATACTTGGGATTTAGTTGAACTGCCCGAAGGTAAGACACCCATAGGATGCAAATGGTTGTATAAACCCAAAATAGATGCAGATGGGAGTATATAAAAGCTTAAATCTAGATTGGTAGCAAAGGGTTACTCACAGCAAGAGGGAATAGATTTCGATGGCACCTTTGCTCCTGTAGAAAAATTAAACACTATTAGAATGCTAATTTCCTTAGCAACAAAATATAAGTGGGAGCTACACTAGCTAGATGTTAAGTCTTCATTTCTGAATGGTGAATTGAAAGAAGAAATTTATTTAGTTCAGCCTGAAGGTTTTGTTAAAAAGGGGCAGGAACATCTTGTTTGTAGATTGAAAAAGGCACTTTATGGTTTAAAACAAGCACCCAGGTTGTGGTGTGAGAAGATCGATTCATTCTTTGTACATCATGGTTTTCATAGGAGAATGAATGATCCAAATCTGTATACCAAGTTTAATAAACAGAGGAAAATTATTTTGATTTTTTTGTATGTGGCTGATATGATCATAACAAGGAATGCTAATAATCTGATCAAAGAAATCAAACGACGGATGTCACAAGTGTTTGAAATGAAAGATCTCGGAAATCTCCATTACTGTTTGGGATTGCAAGTATGGAGAGATTCTGGACATAATTTTCTTACTTAAGGGAAGTATGCTAGAAGTTTGCTAGAAATGTTCAGAATGGAGCAGTGTAGATCAGCAGCAACACCATTGCGGCAGAATCTAAAGTTGAGCAATGACGATGGTACTAAAGAGGTGGATGCCACTATGTATAGACAGCTATTTGGGAGTCTGATATATCTTACTAAAACTAGACCAAACTTGGCATACTCTGTCGGTCTATTGAGCCAGTTTATGTCTAAACCACTCGAAATTCACTGGGTCGCAGCAAAAAGCATGTTGAGGTATCTTAGTGGTACTAGTAATTATGGTATTTTATACACTGACACATCTGATGTTACTCTAGCAGGATTTTCATATTTAGATTGGGCAGGTAACTTGGATGATCAAAGATCTATCACAGGGTACGCATTTAGCATTGGATCCGGGGTCATAGCATGGAGCCGCAAAAATCAAAGCACTGTATGTTTATCTTCATGTGAAGCTGAGTACCAAGTGTTGTATGCAACCACATGTGAAGCTATCTGGTTGAGAAGACTTCTCAACGATGCAGGAGAAGAATAGAAAGAATCAACTACCATTAAAACTGACAACCAGAGTACCATCAAGCTTGCATACAATCCAGTATTTCATAAAAATACCAAACACATCGATACTCAGTTCCATTTTGTTCGAGAGAAACTTCAGTCAAAATAAATATTTGTTGAATATTGTAAGACTTGTGACAATATGGCTAATATCTTTACTAAGCCTCTTGCGCATGTCAATTTTGAATTGTTTCGAGGAATGTTAGGAGTTCAGGGTAATCCTTTCTCCATTAAGGGGAAGAGTTGAAAATAATTAATATTATTTTTATATTAATGGAGAAATGGTTACATTGTTGTAACGTACCTCGTTAGCTTAGGATTAGTTCCTAGAATATAGGAGTCTAATTACAACCTCCTACTTATTTGTTATGTACTTAAAGATGTATATTTATGATTAATGAATACAGAGTGATCTCTTCGTTTGTGTGCAGTCTCTAGGTGCAGTACTTACCCGTGAGCTGCAACTCCTTCTTTTTCAATTCAGTGTGATTTTTATCTAAAAAACACTTTTGTAAACTTCTCCAACCAAAATGGCCAAGTTTTAGAAAAACCTAGAAATATAAATTCTTTGTAGAGCGAGAGTATATCAGAAACCACATGTTGATGAAATATCCAAATAAACAGGTTCCTAATATGTTCTATTTTTTATAATTGTAATTTAGTATTGTTCCTTTAGTTAATTTTCTCTTTAATTTTAGCATATATTTAATTAGGTTACTCTAGTTTTAATTTATTTGGTTTTCAATATAATTATGTTTTAGTTTAATTTAATTATTTAGTATTTAAATTTCAAATTATATATTAATTACTTTTGTCTTAATTTTACTTTTAATTTAAAATTACTTTTTCTTTATTTTAGTTTTATTTAAATTAGTTTTATTATTTTAAGTTATATTACATTATATCCCAATTTTAAATTGTTTTGAATTTAGTTTAATTAAGTTTATTATAATTAGTTTTTAATTAGATTTTGTTAGTTTATATATTTTTTTAGTTTTTATTCTATATTTTAATTATTTTATTATTATATTTAGTTCGATAAATTTGCAAAAAACATGTTTGAATTAAAAGTAGTAGATTGCTTGGATTACACTTGGATGGAGGATTTGAGCCCTAAGCTCAAGGAGAATGAAGAGAACCCACTTGGATATAAAAGGAGCATGATTACACATGAGTGGGGGGTTCCAAATATGAGAACACACGAGTGGGGGTTCCAAATATGAGACCTTGGGAGAAATTCTCTGCAAAAATAGGGCTTTTCACGCTATTGTAGAGAGTAACAATTTTGTAGAGAATTAGTTAGTTTGGACCAATTACACATAAATGTATTACAGCTCAAAAATTCCATGCTATCATAAGTATTTTGAGAAATTTTGTGCTCGAGAGGCTTTGAATAGATATTTTATTTTTGTACACTTTTGTTAGAGACATATGCTAATTAATAACCTATGTTTAATAAAAAAATTGATGCAATTCTTGGTCAATATAAGTATGTGTTTTTTGGTTTTTCACTATTGTAAATTCATTTAATTTCATGCTTTTTAAATCATTTGAAAGCTATCTTTTAATGATGGATCTAATCGCTATCATGTTAAATAATGAATTCGAATAGATAAGCACGAAATAATTGTTAACTATTTAGAAAATTCATGTAATGTTTATCTTGCTTTCAATAATGATTGTTTTATGAGAACTATTTTCTTAATTCAATCATACTATTGAGTTTGAATTCATTATTATTTAAATTTGGATGTATGTGCAACAAATATCCCATGACTATTCATCAGATATATGAATGTATACACCTGTTTGAATAAGAAATAAGTGCTAGAACTATTTCCTTTGCTTATTGGCTTCATTTTTGTTCTAAGTCCAAAACTAATCCAACTCTTCTTTTACCTTATTCTTGATTCAAAGAGGGACTAGAGCTTCTTTTAATCAAGGTAGATCTAGAATTTAGTTAACATTTCTTTCATCTTAGAGTAGATTTGCATTTATAATTAGATGCATTTCATGGTAGAAGTCTCCTTACTTAGGAGCAACTTTCAGTATGGCTTGGGTGAGCCCTCACGTCCACTTAAGGATTGATTTCTTGTAAACTATCAGCAAAAGGGTAAATCTGATATTTTTCTTCTTGCTGAAAGCTAATTAGTAACATCACAAGTCAAGAGGGACAGTGAGGGGGTAATTGGACCCAATAGAACAATTTGGAGCCATCATTACAAACGAATATTAGTATGATTTAAGACTCTAACGAGATGGTATTCCCAAATGTTGATGAGGTCAATTTTTGCCATCAAAATTATTTTATCAACACAAGAACTCTATTAAAGGTTTCAACATATACAGTAGTCATTTCCTCTTATCAATTCATTATTTCTTTATCTGTTTCCTCTCTTATTCACATTTTCTTTTCCCTAATAACATCAGTTGCATGGGAACAAAGAAACAATGAATTTTTCACATGTCATAGTCTGCAAGAAAATAGTGTTTCTAAACCTTTATCTAGTTCCAAATATATTTACACAAAACATAGTTTATTAAATTTACAGAAAATAAAGTATCAAGTATCGACAATGGATTCTCAAAGAATGGCTAAGGAAAAAGAAAAATATAAATCCCTAAATCATGCAGAATAATCTTCACATGTTACTAGTGCAATGTCATCCACGACTCTGGGAAAGATAAAAATTCTTGTTCTAGAAAACTTATTATTAGTGACTAAGGAAGTTGTAAAGATGAGAAAAAATAATTTTTGTAAATTATTTCCATACCAAACACATATATTTTAAATATCCAAGTCCAAAAGTTTCGTAAATAGAGAAATAATTCAAAAAATTACAGATGTACAAAGTGATAGCAGTGAAAAACTTAACTGGGTTGTTAATTGTTTAGCAGATAATCATATAATAATGGAGAAAATTATAGAAGATGACATTATTTTTTATGAACATCCTAACACATTGCAAAATTCAAAATATGTCAAGACCAACAAAAAAATGAGAATTTACAAGGTAAAAGTTGAAAATAAAAATATTATTCAACAAGAACACATATATTGATATGTGTGACATTGATAAGATGGGGCTCATGGTATTGATGTAATATACAAATGATGCAATTACTGAAAGTGTTACGAGTGTGCTTATAGAAAATCACATGCTCATAAGGAAATGAAAACAACTACAAGACATTGCAAATACAATACCTCTATTTATGACTCCACTAGAAAAATATGGCCACCTTCATTGTCAAGTTATATTGATACAACATTGCCAACATTTAACAAGACAACTAATATGCTTAATGAAGTGAATACATATGTCCTCAAGAAATGTGCCAAATATTATATGTTATTGATGATGCTTGGAAAGAAAATTCCGATTTAACACATTCGCAAGAGAAAAAGATGATGTTTATGGACTTGGTTAACAATAATATTACATAATACAATAAATTTGTTCACAATGATTTGGATACTTTTAAGGCAGGCTAGCACTACTCCTTGATTTTGAAATGCAAAACCAACAACAACCAAATGTTGAACGAGTGAAGAAATTGGATTTTTGATGGGTGGAAAGGGTCCCTACACTTGAGAATATCAATTCTGGTTGTATTGAACTATAAAAAATGAGAGATCATTCCCATTTCACATAAATGGATATTATAGAAAGCTTATATGGTCTACATATGTTGTAGGTTTTCGAGTTAAATTCAAATGACATGCTACAAACTCAATTTCAAGAGAAAAAATAGAAAATGGAAACTGAGTTTTAGCATCACTAATTTTACTCTAGAGCATATTGACACATGGCTAATTAATTTTTATAAGTTAAATAAGAAGAAACGTGACTCAACTTTTCATGTGAAAGAAGAAACTAGGGAAATCGAATAAGATATTTTCACAAAAAACTTGAAAATTGAATTTACAGTTTCCCTCGACAAGGACTACATTAGAAAAACACTCAACATGTTTCCTCAATGATTTATGGACTCGTAATACATTTTAATATTTTTTTTGTGGTTGCATATGTCACTCAAGGAAGTGAAACACCAATTTCTACTAAACATGTCAATTTACTTTATATTTTTCTATGGAAAATTATGATTCTAATGAGCAATTTTGTCTTTTAAGACTATGTTTTGAATATGATCTCATATAAGCCTGAGTTATGGCTACGCCCACTTACATTTTATTTTTACAGAGTATTTTCTATAACTTTCTAAAAATATTTTTTCAATTTTTAAGTTACATTTAGTGTTATATTTTTTTTTAAAGCAAAATTGAACATTTTACAATGGTTTGGCATCTTAGACATATGTATCTTAATAATAGAATAATTACATAATGTCTTCAAACCTGTAGAATTTTCATTCCGTGAAGTAAGTAATTAGTTATGTTTCTGACACACCCTTTTTCGTATAACGAAATAACTCTCTGTATTAAAGTTTTGATGTTGTTGAGATTTATTTGATAATGTTTCATTATTTAGTTCCTTGTAGAATTTTCTCATTGTGCACAAGTTACAACGAAAAATTTCGTTGTGTAGAACAAGTTTCTTCTGCATACTAGTTTTTATAAATTTCTAAAAAATGCTTTCAAATTTTTGTGTTATATTTAATATTGTATTATTTCTTTAAACAAAATTGAACAATTGACAATGGTTTACTATATTACACATATATCTGTTAACAATAGAATACTGGCATAGTGTATTCATACCTACATGGATTTCATTCCATGGAATAATTAATTACCTATGTTTCTTAGTCATCCTTTCTAACTATGGTGAAATAAAGCTCCGTATTGTGCTAAATTTTATAATTTTGTGCTATTTAGTTCCTTGTACAAAGCTCTTATTATGCAAAGGTTACAATGAAAAGTTTTGTTCTGCACAACAAGTTTATTCTGCACAATGAAATATCTACAAAAGGAATATCATACTTGAAAAAATATAAATGCAAAAAATCATAGATATAAATTAAATTAAACTAGTTATGATCTTGTTGAGTAACTTTATTTTTAACTCCTATGACATGAATCTAAATAGGATCTGAACTAGTCACTATTTACAAATTGAACTGTAGGAATTATTTTGCATTCAAAACTACTTGACGATATCAAATTTATGATAAAATTTTTAATTTGTATTCGAACACAAGATTTCAAATGTTGTTTTATATCTCATACTATGTTACTGATTAAAATAAAAACTAACATTATTACTAACTGCAATATATCTGAGTAAAGATTTGATTAAATCGTTTGAGAGTCTACTAGAAATCTGTTCAATGATACAAAAATTTAAATTTCCAACTATAAGTAACGCACACAATGAACACTTTACTTATAACTTAAATAAAATGGAAAGAGAATAAAAAAATATGCATTATTTATATATGAAAAATTACCAATAATATTAGCAATAAAAGCCTTTGCTGCCAAGTGCATTGATATGCATAATGAAGTTCCACTGCACTTTCGCACATATTCCTTATCTCAAAAATATTCGGAAATACGAAAATATGCATTATTTGATTAAAATATTACTAATAATATAAGCATAAAGTATTTATCTTTAATGCTAAAATATATAGTCAATTAAGTAATAATCAAAGCATAGATAATTTTATTGAGAAAATATGCATTATTTAATACTAAAACAATAGAAATAGGAAAGACACATGCATAAAAGTAATTTTAAGTGAAACAAATAACATAACAACATAAGTAAAGTTCCTCTAAACTTTTTCACATATGCCTAATTTGAAATATATCCAAAAATACAAACACGTATATTATTATAACTAATATATTATCACTTATATAAGTGTAATCAAAATATTTTAATGAAAATGGAATGAGATCTGTTCTTTTTTCATCAGCTAGGGTCTCGTCAGCCAAGCCATAACCTTCCTCACCATCAAGCTTGCTCTCCCCAGTCGTGCGTTGTGCCTGCAGTGCCCTGTGTCATTCCAAGCCTGGGTGGAAGCCCACATATTAGGCCTCCCATCGTGGAAAGAGGGGTCGCATTCCTACCACGACGCAGAAAATCGTACTCCCTTCGTACAAGGACAAGTGCCCAATGGCCCTCAAGGCTCCTCTACGGCTGTAGAAACCACAATCATGTGGGAACAATGGCAAGCAGAGGAGGGAAAGAACCGATGCCTTCCAAAGTCCATATTCAACCCAAAATTTATCATCCTAAACAATCGCCTTGAGAAAGCTGGACAATATATGAAATATCATGAAATGATCTTCAATTTCTTGGGGGTCTGGCCATGATAACAAGACATCCTGGCTTGGATCGAGAACAAGTGGTCCCCGAAAGGGAATATTGAGCTTCAGATCAGGGCTAAAGGATTCTTTACGGTGATCTTCAAATATCTAGAGGACCGCAAGAGGATCTTCGAAAATGGCCCTTACTTCATGGGTAGTGCAAGCCTATTCATTTTCTATTTGGAGGAATCCTAAAACCAAAACAAAGAGGAGTTCTTTATGACACTAGTTTGGTGCGACTCTACTCCCGCTCTGATCATTCGAGGGAGTCAGATATCCTGGAAGGGATCTGGAACTCAATAGAATCATTTTTCAAAACCTTGGAAATGACTAAAATATCATGGCATGCGACCTATGGATGGATTTGTGTCCATATGAACATCTCTCGACCCCTGCAAGAATCCATCGACCTGATCTATAATGACTCCACCTAGTCTGAACTGCTGGAATATCAACACGTCCCTTTCAAATGTTTTAGTTGCCATGAATATGGTCATTTATTCTCAGATTTCCCATTAACTATCACAGAAGAATCTCGGGAAGATGCGATGGCCAAGGATGAGGATGGCTTCCAGCCAGTCCAAGGGCATTGTTCCAAGATGACCCCACCCCGGTAGCCGACTCCTCCCAACCGCTCGGGCTCCCTGCAAAATGGCCATCCCTGGTCACCTTAGGCCCCAACTTCCCCTCTCAAATCGGTGTCTCATGCATCCAAAAACCCCTTTGAAGTTATGGTCGATGAATCCCTGGCCCTCATCCCCTGACGCACCCCCCCCCCCCCCCGCCCCCTCTCCTCTTCCCAGGCTCTCCCTTCTTCATCCCAGGGTGCTCTGCAACATATCGACATAGATAAATTACTCTCCACCCCTAGCCACAAGTTCTCCTCCAAAATAAAGGTCCTGGAGCACATGAAATTATATAAATGAATACAGGAAATCCTAAGGCAAACAAGCAATATCCTAGAAGCTGAGGAGTGACAGAACATGCTCAGCGCAAAGGAGAAAAAATGCTCAAAGTCTTCAAAAGCTTGAGAAAAATAGGCATCAAGGATATTCATGGTAACAAACTGAACCACTTTGAAACCCTCTTTACTCAATGGCCGGTGCATTCTGGGCGAGTTGAAGAAGATCTCCATAATATGGGTGTAGAAGGGAATCCTCTAAGCATCATCATTCAAGACCTTGGTGGAAATGAGAAAATAAAGAAGGGCTGAAATCCAACAAAGAACTTATTCGTGAAGTACTAGAACTTTTTATAAACTCAGCAAAATTGGATCAATTGAAGGATTTCTTTCCTAGATTTGACACACCTTCCTCATGAAGATTATGTCATGGAATATCAGGGGCTTCAGTAGTCCTGGTAAGATCCAACCCCTTCGTCATATAATCGAAAGTTACAAGCCAGGGATGTTCATCCTATAAGAGAAGAAGGTGCCTGCCGATAAAGTTTAGGAGAATAGCCATAGATGCTGGAGGAACAATCAAGTTATGAAAATCGAACCCACATGATCTGCGAGGGTTTTAGAAATTATTTGTGATCCAAGAAGGTTATCTTCAAATACTGGTTCAGAACCAAATTCATTCTATCCACCTCATTTCAACTGATAGGGGAGCATAACTGTGGTTTACGGGCCTCCCATGCCTCGTGACAAAGCAACGTTCCTCATGCACCTCCAGCATCTCAGTAGATCATGGGCTCAGCAGGATTGGATCCTAGGAGGTGATTTCAATTTGATCTATAATTAGGAAGAAAATCATGGGGGTGTATGATGTGTCAACCAAGCCTCACATGCCTTTAATGACACTATATAGGATCTTCATCTCATGGATGTCATCCCCCGTGAAGGTCTACACACTTGGAAAAATTGTGAGGGGGGGGGGGCGGGAAGCACCAGATCTCTTGAGGGCTGGATAGGTTTCTCATCTTGGAATAACTTATGATGACCTATCCCTAAATATCCTCTGATATCCTTCCTTCCATCAGATTGGATCACTACCCCATCAGTGTGGATCTAACTACATCAACCCCCTCGATGCATAGGCCATTCAGGTTTGAAATTTTTTGGCTGCACCGTTGGGGATTCATTGATCAATTAGCCTCATGGAGAGGTTTCGGTACACCACCTGTCAACAAAATGCAATCATTTAAAAAAAATTGCAAGGTCTCAAGGGCCATATCAAAGAACCTTCGGCAACAAACTGAAGGAGAAGAGATAGTTGGAAGCTAGCTTGGAGGTGATCGAAAAACGCATCATCCAGGAGGGCCACACTGAAGATCTGGCCAAACAAAGGAACTCTTAATCAAAGAACTGGAGGAACGGAAGCAGCAGCAGGAAATATTATGGCAGCAGAAATCAAGAATCCGATTGCTGATAGAAGGATAACAAAACACAAAATTCTTCCACCAATCTATGATTCAACACCGACAACAAAAGAGGATCACATTACTAAAGGCGGTCGATGGCTCCTGCCTAGAGATCCATTAAGAAATTGAGACAAAGCTTCACGATTACTTCTCCTCATTACTACAAGATGAAGGGTATGATAGAATGAAGCCCTTGCATAAATGCACCAAGCACATATCCTCCTTGATCACACGGCAATAAAATGAAGCACTTCTGAGCCCTATCTCCCTCTCAGAAGTTTAAGAAGTAGTAAATACTCTGCTGTCAAGCAAAACCCCAGGACCAAATGGTTTCACTCCAAATTTTTTCAAGGTTGGTTGGCATTTCCTTAGTTAGAACATGTGGGAGTTCGTGGAGGAGTCATGGAATCTTCGCCAGGTATGGTCTGGCCTTAATGTTGCTTTCATCGCCCTCATTCCCAAATCATAGGAAACAACTAGACCAAGGGAATTTCATCCCATTTCCCTTTTTAATGTGATTTAAAATATTTTATCGACCATCATGGTCTGCAAGACCAAGCTGTTGGGTACCGAATTTGTATACTTTCCTCTACTATTTTACACTGTTTTTCTATCTCTTTCTGCCATTATTATTCTTAAAATGCATGAGGTAAAACCCTTCTTCCTATATTTCATGGGATATTTGATTAATAATGTATTTTTCATGGAGGTTTTACCTTTCTAAATATTGACTCTAATATTTATTCAAATATGGCTAAAACAAGAGCGTTGCGGCCGCGAGTCAAGGTACAACCCATCATCTCCAGTGTCTTCCTTATTTTTTGTTACAACGTGATAGTCATGGATGTACCAGTGCTATCTTAGGCCTTTTTATTATTTCTTGCTGATAAATATGGTTATAGTCGTAACAAAATGTATTTTTGTAACAATGAAGTTGTTGAAAGGGATCAAAGGTTTTAGGATAATTGTATAAAGAATCCTGCGGGCTGTGAATCGGGGTTAAGCCCTTGGACATACAAAATCTGTAATGATTTTCTTTTATCAATAATTTAATGCACAATAGCTTGTTGTTTCTCCTGTAATTTGTGAGTTCATCGCAGCCCTGATCAGAGAGTTGGGCCCACTCTTCTGATTAGGTGTTGCGTTCTCTTTTCTTTTCCTTCCACTGTTGTGTTTATGGTGATTGTTTATTGCTGTTACAGTCATGTTTAATTGATGTAGATGAATTTTATTTCTACAGTTTATTTCATCACTGTTATATTGACTTGTGTGTTATAGATTAAACTTGTGATTCACAGCAGACCATGTGCTTGTATCTGCATATACCTTGCCGTTAGTCTTGAAATAACTAACGTCCCGGGTAGATAATTTATGTGGAAGAAAGCGTTGAATTTTGTTCATATCCGGACACCAACATTTTGGCGTCATTTTCGGGGAAGGCTAACAAGTGAAAAAACAAGATCTGCAATAGATCTCAAGGTCGATCTCTCCTCTTGAGGTGGGAATTTATTGCCCAGCTTCAAGTCCTGAGCGTAAGTGCTTTGTCTTTTCTTTTTTATTTCTTTCTTACCTGTTTCTTTTTATTATTTGGTTTTCTGTAAAAAAAATTAATCCCTCGTCTTAGGGAAGGTGTTTTGTAAAACCTTTCCCTAAGACCTGGGCATAGTCCAGTCTTTCTGTTTTTATTTCCTATTGTTTTTTTCTTAGGGGCCAATTTCTCGTCCTGGGGAGGGTATGTTATTACTCTGCTTGGGGCCCTGAACTTAGATTTTTCTTTTTCTTTTTGTCTTGTTTCTTGTGAGTATTTTCTCTCATCCCGGGGAGGAAGTTATCTATCCTACTTCAGTTCCTAAGAAATTGACTGATTTTCTTTGATGAACCCCCTTCACAATTTGTAAGAACAAATATCCGAATAAGAGGGGCAGAGTAAGACCCCCAAAGAAAGGGAAAAATTTGGGAAGGAAGACGTACATTCAAGAAATTATTGAAAAATCTCGATCCAAGGCATCATCCTATGCTGCTGTTAGGGTTAGGGTTGAGACAAAGTCTAAAGAGTAATCTGTGGAGAAACCAGTGCCATCCATGGTACCAGAAGTTGTTCTTTCTACAGTAGAAGATTTAATAAACACGGTATCATTGGAGGAGATATCCTTATCAACAGCAGAAGGGGAAGAAGTGGCAAGCAAGAGATCAGAAGAATTGAGAAACTCTAACTGGGAAGAAGAACCTCAAAAGGGATTTTTGTCCCCAAGAGACCAAGGCAGCACTATAAAAAGTCCCGTTGCTGAATTAAGTGATTCTGATCCGGTAAAGGAATTTTTGAAGGAATTTGAGTCACCAAGGGACCAAAGGGGTGTGGTGCGCCTTCTTCAGTTGAATCACTCCAGGTATTGTCCGTGAAACCAATCGAATTACAAATTAGTATTGGAAAGTATTTATGGCACCTGTAAGTTCCTCCATTGATTTTCCATAGGAAACATTACAGGTGATGCACCAAGGAGACTCATAACTTTGAAAGCCTTGCCTAGTTTTCATGGGCTCTCTTCGGAAGACCCTGATACATTCCTTTTTGAGTTTGATATTGTTTTCCGTGGATATGACTATATCGCCGATACCGAGAAATTAAAGATATTTCCTGCTACCCTAAAGGGAACAACCTTAAGGTGGTTTACAAGTCTAGGAGGGAGTACGATTACCTCATGGGAAGGAATGAAAGAAGCTTTCTTGGAGAAGTACCAAGATTATTGTAAGTCTCGTGAAATTAAGGAAGAAATTTTTATATTTTCACAGAAAGAGGATGAAAATATGGAGGACTGTGTAGAGCGATTTAAATACATATTGCAAAGGTGTGGACACGGTGACCTGGAAAAGGACATTTTAAATATCATTCTTCTTAGAGAACTTAGGGAATAATCTCTGAAACTTCTGAATATAGTGGGAAAATGGGATATTTTGAAGGAAAACTTCTAAACTATCTGTGATTACTATATCAAGTGTTCACGGGGGACTGCAAGAAGTGGATAGGGAATTCAGTCATCAAAGACTTTCGGTGGAGGGGTGATAAAATTAGAGATTGGAAATCTACTGGATAATCTGAGGACTGATATTCTGAGCACGCTATCAGCCCAAATGGACACTCTACAGGAAAAACAGAAGCAAATGGAGTTGGAAAAAACCATGGCCATATTCAACCCTCAGTGTAGAAAGAAACGCCCTTTGAAGGAATGCCCGCTGAACACGGTGGAAGCCTGTGAAATCTACGAATAGACTCACACGACCAGTGCATGTCCTTCCTTGCCTGGGTTAAAATCAGTTTTCCAAGGAGCAAGTGAAGAAAACACAATGGAGCAGCTGTATTTTATGGGACAGAGGAAGCCATGGCAACCTTGACTACTGGCAGTGAATCCAGGTATGTTTTAGGACCCATCCCAGTACTTTAGCAATTTTAGTATGGGCCCCCAATCTGTGCCATTTTCAGCCATGTGGCCTCAATATTAGTACCCCCCTTGGCAACAATGGGTTCCTCAAGCCATTCTGAATCCTTTATGGAATAAGACTTGGCATGGATCCCCTCCCACTTGGAATTTTCCCTAGCCTATTCCTTAATAACAAATTTAGTTGCCTTCTAATGTACCCCCAGGAAACCTACCCATTAAACCTCAGCTTCCTATCCAGCCGAAACCAAACCCAAATAAAAAAGGGGTCCAACAAACAGACACCCGGAACCTGCCATCTTACAACTTTTCTACCATGAGTCTCAATGAAATAAATTTACGGTCTGGCCGGATAGTAAATGCACCTACTGCACCCATTATCATAGAGAAATATTATGGTGGAGATACAGAACCAGAAGAAGAAATAGTTAGGGAAAATTCAGAAGAAAACATAATCAATCAGACACCTTCCCAAGCTATCTCTAATCAAGGTCATTTAACTTCCCCTCTATATCCTGAAATATTGGCCTTGAGCAAACCAAACCCTCAAGAAAAATTTTATTTCCTAGGGGAATTGGAGAATCTCTTTGTTAAGATACCCCTGTTACAAGCTATGAGGGATGTAACTATATAAGCAAAAAATTTGAAAGAATAATGCTCAAATAAACCAGGGGGGAAACCTAAGGATCCATTGACGATTCATGTGGTGGGTAGATTATCCAATATCATGTTAGGAAAAATGAAGCTTGTAAAATACTAAGACCCGGGGAACCCGATTCTAACAGTACAGATTAATGGGGTGGGAATACCAAACGTGCTGGTGGATTTGGGAGCGGCCATTAACATTATTACTGCTGAAATAATGAACACATTAGGACTTGCAAACATTAAATCAACCCATACTATCCTGGAAATTTTAGACAGATCCACAATTAAACCAATAGAGAAAGTAGAAGACGTGATCATTTCAGTAGATTCATGGCACTACCCTATGGACCTCGTTATATTACAGACCCGATCTTTAGTAGGTGGTAACCCATTGATCCTAGGAAGACCCTGGTTGGCAACTACAAATGCCTACATAGGATGTCTATCTGGGCATATGATCATATCAAATGGGACAGTTACGAAGAATCTCAAGGTTTATCCTCCTATAGAACCTAGCCCATTTGAAAAATAATTACCCTATCAGAAATACCTACCTATAGAAGAGCCCGGACTTGAAAATGAAGATGTTAGACCAGTCTTACTATTGGATGGGCCCTTCAACTTAAAACAGAAACTAAAGATTGTGCCCTTAACGCTTTCATCAATGATTCCAGTTCTGTATCCGATTCAACTCGACATATTCTAGAATCTGTCATGAGTTGTGAGATAAAGGAAAACATTAAACCAGAAGATGGCATTGAAGACATTCTTGTAACCTCATCTCACAATAGTACTCCAATGGAGATTGAGCCAGAGAATACAATTAATGTCAACCAGAACATGTCTGAATCTCAAACCAAACAGCTCTTGAAAGTCCTTCAAGATCATCAGGAAGTTTTTTCTTGCAATTATACCGACATGAAGGGTATCCCTGCCAGCCTATCCACTCATCATATTTATATTAAGGAATATTGTCACCCTATAAGACGGCCTCAGCGGAGAATGAATCCTGCTCTCAGAAACATTGTTAAAGAAGAATTACAAAAAAATTTGGATGTAGGGTTCATTTATCCCATCTCAGATAGCCAATGCGTATCCCCTCTAGTTATCGTTCCTAAAAAGAATGGTAAATGGAGGATCTGCGTAGATTATAGGGAACTAAACAAGGCAACTCAAAAAGACCATTTTCCTTTGCCATTCATTGACCAAGTCTTGGACACCTTGGCTGGGAAGAAGTTTTTTTCCTTCCTAGATGGATTCAGTGGTTATAAGCAGATTCAGATAGACCCGGAAGACCAGGATAAAACAACTTTCATGTCTCTTTGGGGAACATTTTCATACAGGGTCCTCCCATTTTTCCTGTGTAATGCTCTTGCTACCTTCTAGAGGGAAATATTGGGAATTTTTTCTGATTTGGTCAATGATAGAGTCGAAATCTATATGGAGGATTTTGATCCATATGGAAACTAATTTGAAGAAGGATTGGAAAATTTAGAGAAGGTACTCAAGAGATGTAAACAGACTCATGTATCTTTGAGTACAATTAAATGCCATATGATGAGGGAAGAAGGGGTAGTATTGGGACATTTTTTCTCAGCTGTTGGAATTCAAGTTGATCCGGCTAAAGTAGAGGTAGTATTACATTTCCCGGTACCCAAAACACCCACACAGGTAAGTAGATTTATTGGTTGTGTTGGTTATTATAGGCGCTTTATAGAAAATTTTTCTAAAATAGCACACCCACTATTTCAATTGCTGAGAAAAGATGTAGAATTCTTGTGGACTGAAGACTGTGAGAGAACTTTCACGAAAATTAAGGGGCTGGTGTGCATGGCCCCAATCCTCCAAGGACCTGATTGGGCATTACCATTTCATATACATACAGATGCTTCTGATACAACAATAGGGGTTGTTCTAGGACAGTAGGTAGACAAAACACCGTATGCAATTTATTATGTTAGCAAGAAATTAATACCTGCTAAATTAAACTATACAGTGATAGAAAAAAGAATTATTAGCTGTCATTTATGTTGTCAATAAGTTTCAGCATTACATCACCGGGTATTCTACTGTGATGTTACACCGGTGCTGTTACACTGATGCTGTTACACCAATTTTGTTACTCCGATGTTGTGACACTGATGCTGCTACACTAATGTTGTCACACCAATGCTGCTACACCGATGTTGCTACATCGATGCTATTACACCGATGCTGCTACACCGATGTTGCTACACTGATGTTGTTACTCTGATTCTGTTACACTAATGTTGTTACACTTCTGCTGTTATACCATCCACATCTTTACTATGATATCATATCAACAACCATCACATTGTCCAGGTAGGCCGTCAGGTATGCCTCCATGTGACTTTTACTAATTTAATTAAATATCCCATGTGGAGATTTTAATGCCATGGAAGGCAAAAATTTAAGTTGGGGGTTGTCGTCATGACAAGGGAGGCGTAATAATTACCTCATAAATTAAGTACGAAAAGCCACTCATGGTACACCTTATGATTCCCATCAATATGTGGTATCATCATCTAAATCGTATTGGGATCCATAAAATGTCTTGTCCACCCAATACGAGCAATTATTATTTTTATTTTACCACACTTACCATATTTCTTTATAATTTTTCTCATCTTTTGAGAGTTACCGACCGTATTTACCATTACCACCTTTCCATTTTCACTATGTTGTTCCTCCAAATTTAGTACCCGCCACCTTGCTCAATGATCTATTGTTACAGGAAGTGCCGCTACAAGTCTCCACAATATGGGTGGGCTGGTTGTGCAACATGAGCCTGAAAACACAGTTTTAGTTCATAGCAATCCAGAGGTTTGGAAAGTCTTTGTCGATGTAGGGTGGGATATCTACTTTGATATATTGTAGGGGTTTGATGGAGATATCACAATGGAATTAAAACTCAATTTAGAGGAAAATTTTTCGCGGATAAGGGTTCTGGAAGTTTCTGTTACAAAAGAGGCAATCACAGAGGTTAGTGGACTGAGGCGGCAAGGGCAGCAATGGTTTTATCAGAATTTTTTTCTTCCAAAATTCTCTGAATTGTTCTTACAGGCAGGAGAAAGTGTTGTTAAAATAAGTAGAGGATATGAGCATCGAACGGTACCGTATCCTTGGAATGAAGTTGCAGCCTTCGTAATAAAATACATTGCCTGCAAGGGTTGGGCCTCAACTTTGTTCAAATGTCACTTTAAAATTCTAATGCACCTCTGATTTTTATAGAATCTGGACCATGCCTTGAACATGCCCTTCTTCCTCTTGAAACAGCTATAGCATATGGCACAGGTTGCTCGGCGTTCACATAGAATGCTGGAAGTACTCTCTAATCACGGTTTGGTGCGATTATTAGTCATGCATGCAATAAACAAGCTTCAAGTCTCCTGGGAAGAATTTTGTGGGTCCTCAGAAGAAGAGGTAGCAGCCATGATTGCTGTTAGAGAAGAAGAACCAGCCTCTCTGGATGGTCAGGCAGAAGAAGAACTAGCCTCTCCGGCTGGTCAGACATAAGAAGAAAATTCAGAAGAAATTGATCAAGAGGAACCCGAGGAAATGGAAATGGAAATTGATCAGGAGGAAATCAAGGAAGAAGAGATGATGGTTGATCAGGAGGGACTTGAGGAAACAATAATGGAGGAGGTAATTAGTGACATGGCCAAGGCTGCAACACAATAACCAGCCTTGCTTCAAAAACCTGCAGAAGAAGAAATAAGAATGGAGGAGGTAAGGGGTGACATGGCCGAGGCTATCACACAAGAACCAGCCTTGCGTGAAGAACCCACAGAGAAGGAAATGATGGACATTGTGCAGGAAGTCGATAGTATTATACAGTTGTCGACTTTTGTTAATAAAGAGCAGAGGAGTGAAATTATGGATAAAGAAATGGTAAGTGATGTTGTTTTTCAAAAAAAAACATCACCTGCCCATATAAATGTGAATACTGATACAAGAGGGGGTGTTACACAAGAACCACCCCTAATTCAGCTAGAACAGGAAAATTCAGCCTGTGGAATCGACATTGGACCTCAAGAACTAGTACCAATTGTGAAAACAAGGGCGATTCATGAGGAACATGGAGGTAAAGAAGGAATGAACTAGGAGGTCGATGTTGTTCCACAAGAACCAGTATCGACCCCAGTTGAAGTAGCTATGCATGAAGTTCTGGTAAAAATTGAAAATGAAGATGATGAGTTTGTTCCCCGTTCTCTGTTCCAATCCCTGATGCCTAGAGGCGCAAGGGTATTTCACTTGCCCAAATGGTTAATGGAAGAAGTAGTTGTTCCCCTAGTACTAAAATTTGTTGATAGGGCAAAGATTGGCCCAGTAACCACCGAACAGGAACACTTAGAGGCTCGCAAGGAAGATAACGTTCTTGTGGAAACCTCGGAACATAGGAGGATCAATCAAGTTACCGACCAGATAACAGAAGTTCCTCGAGGAAACATAGAAGAAGAAGCCCCTAGAGGTAGGGAGTCCATCCAGAAGGGCTTGACAAGAGAATCCGCAAAAAATGTCTGCAGCATCTCGCTGCCTTATGAGCTTGTCATAGGCCCAGAAAAGGAATTCATTCTTAAACATGAATGGATTGAACAATGTGAGAAAAGAAGGATACCTCTCAAGGAGAAGTATTAGCTGCAGTTCAGTGAAAATATGAGACTAAAAAGGGAGGTTCAAGATTTGAAGAAGCAAGTTTCCCGTTTAAAAAGGAAGGTAAAAATCTATAAATGGAGGGCAATAAATTCAAATATTGAAGTCTCCATGGAAGCTACCCAGACTGGCCCGATTAAAGAGTTATTTTAAGGTCGAGAATTGGTATTGGCCGCTGAAATTTAGAAGTGGCAGTCTGCAGCAAGCGACCACAAGAAGGAAACAACTAGGGTTTGAGAACTAGCTGTCGGAGTCATCATAGGGTACATGGATCAGTTATATAAGGTGTAGCTAAATCAGGCTAAATATAAGGTTAGAATAGAGGAATTGGAAGCACAAGTTCAGCTATTGAAGATAGATAAGGAGAAAATGTTCTCCTTGGCACAACAGGTAATGGCTTGCAAACCTCCTGCACATAGCTATGCCTTATTCCTTCATGGAAAATTTCTTTTATTTTCTTTTGAAAGTATATATAAAGAGATTTGGTACCAAATTGAGGACCCCATTCAATTTCTCCATATTCTAAAAATTCTTGACATTATCGGACAACACTTAATGTGCGAGCTTTATATGCATGGGTATTACTTAAAGCATGATCAGTAATTTAACCCCGTTCCATTTGTGGGGGACATCCATTTAAGGGCTTTCACCTCCTATACCATCAATTAGATTAAATGGAGAAAGGCCTGGGATACATTTGAAGAAAATCAAGCCAGAAAGTCGTTAATGATGACAAGAGAGCATGGTCAATCCACAAACATTTATAACAAGAATTATACATTTTTACAGATTCATGGATGTAAGGAACACATTTTGGCATCCCAAAAATGGTGTGCTAACCTATATGTCAGTCATATTACGATGTTTCACAAGGAAGCACTGGACAGTTGTCAGAAGAGATAGATGTTGTCCTCCTCAGCCATCAGAGAAAGAGAACCATTTGGAGCACCTAACTTTTCACATGCTTTAGAGAGAATGCCATGTTACGTGGCATGCATTCATACCTGTGGGGTTAGATGGATGGGACTAAGGTTTCAATTTCCCCTCTTGTGGTTGCTAGCTGAGCAGTATGCTCCTACATATAACGTTGACCCTGACTGGTGGAAGGATGTTGTTTTGACAGAAGGATATAAGCCGCCAGGAACATAAATGGCTGTAGAATATGATCTCACACAGCTTCATGCCGATCACAGTCAGTCCAACCCGGAGCTGAGGTGATGACGAGATGCATGAGGACATGCAGATAGATCAGTTGGGGGGGAGATGTTGGGTACCGTATTTGTACAATTTCCTCTCCCATTTTACCCTATTTTTATATCTCTTTCTACCATTATTATTCTTAAAGCGCATGAGGTAAAATCCTTCTCCCTATCTCTCATGGGATATTTGATTAATGATGTATTTTTCATGGAGGTTTTATATTTCTACATATTGACTCCGATATTTCTTCAGATCTGGATAAAACAAGAGCATTGTGGCCGTGACTCAAGGCACAAACCATCATCTCTAGTGTCATCCTTATTTGCTATTATAGTGTGACAGCCATGGATGTATCAGTGCTATCTTAGGCCTTTTTACGGTTTCTTGCTGGGAAATCTGGTTTCCGTTATAACAAAATTTATTTATGTAACAATGAAGTTGTTGAAAGGGATGGGCGGTTTCAAGATAATTGTATAAAGAATCCTGCAGGCTGTGAATCGGGGTTAAGCCCTTGGACATACAAAATCTGTAATGAATTTCTTTTATCACTAATTGAATGCACAACAGCTTATTGTTTCTCTTCTAATTTGTGAGTTCACCGCAACCCTGATCAGAGATTTGGGCCCACTCTTCTGATCAGGTGTTGCATTCTCTTTTCCTTTCCTTGCAGTGTTGTGTTTTAGTGTGTTTCTTTATTGCTGTTACAGTCACGTTTAATTGTTGTAGATGCCTTTTACTTCTACATTTTATTTCATCGTTGTTACACTGACTTGTGTGTTATCGATTAAACCTTTGATTTACAACAGACCATGTGCTTGTATCTGCATATACCTTGCCGTTAGTCTTGAAAGAACTAACGTCTCAGGTTGATAATTTATGTGGAAGAAAGGGTAGAATTTTTTTCATATTCGAACACCAACACAAGCCGCTGCTCCATCATATCATTATTCATGAGCAGTCAAGGTTTGTGGAGGGCCTAAAAATCTTGGATCGTATTATCTTTATGCACGAGACCATCCACTCTACCAAATATTGCAAGCTACGAGGAATTCTCTTTAAATTGGACCTGTCGAAGGCATATGATAGAATTAGCTGGAAGTATCTTCTGGAATTCATGAGGGCTTTTGGTTTTGCAAATGACTAGATTCAATGGGTAAAATCAATGATCTCTACTCCATTCTTCTCCATCCATATTAATGGCACGCCTTCAGTTACCTTCCGGTCCTCTAGGGGAATCTATCAAGCTGATCCGATCTCTCTCGTCCTGTTCATAATTTTGGCCAAAGGATTGGGTCACCTTCTCAAGGAGGTCAAACAATCATATCAAATATCAAGGCTCCATTTTCAATGATCAAACATTGATATGAATCACCAGCAGTTTGTGGATGATAACCTCCTCTTTGGTGTTGTGACTCTGGGAGAAGCCTCCCACCTCAACAACATCCTATAATTCTTCTAGGAAGCCTCATGTATGATTATTAATAATATTAAGTTAGATATATTCTTCTTCAACTCCTCATCAGATGAAAGCTTGCTTAGCTAGAATCCCATGCTTCAACATAGGCTCTCTCCCCTCTAAATATCTGGGCCTTCCTCTCATATTTAACCCCTAATGTATCGCCCCTGGAAGGACCTATGTGTCAAATTAGCTAACAATCTATCTCATTCGACTCATCGGGTCCTCAATATAGTGAATCGAGCTACTACTCTCAAATACATCCTGCACAAAATGCCCATATACCTGCTTTCATCTCTCCCTGCCTTGAAATGCATCTACTTGGAACTTTCCGCCCTATTCTGTTGATTTCTTTGGGAAGGGACTGTGATGGATCAAAAATGGCCTCTCGTAGCTTGGCATAATATTTGTATCCCCAACTGGAACTATGGAAGAATATTTGGTCTCAGAAGTATGGTTAAAGAAAAACCTAGGAGGAACTCCTTCACTGTCCTCTCCAAATTCAAGGCTTTTCCATATGGAACCTAGCTAACAATAAAAATGAATTGATCTACACCTAGTTCTTCTAGGAGGTGCATGATGGGGCAACCGACGGTTTCTGGACATACACTTGACAGCAATCCCCCCACCTCTCTCAGGATCCCACCTTAGCAGATCTCATGCCCCTTCTACACTCTTGCAGAGCTATGAAGATCAGAGATTATTGGTTCCATCAACCAGATACGTATGGTTGGAGACAATGGAAAACTATAGAAGCCTGGCCCATTAACTTACCTCGGCAAGAATATGAGCGGTTAGCCCAATACCTCACCCAAAAAAAAATCCATGCTTCTCAGAGCTAGGATAATCTTTGATGGGGCCGTTCGACCTCTGGGGTATTTTCAGTCAAGGAAGTGTATCTCCTTCATGTGGAAGTGCAGGTTAAACCCAATACTTAGGTATGGAAGAGAATCTGGAATGGCCACCTCTGGCTGAAGGTGGCACACTTCCTCTGGCTGCTGGTGCACAAACGGGTCTTGACATAAGACCATCTCCTCAAGAGGGGTTTTATTGGGCCATCCTTTTTCTTCCTCTATAGGTAGGTTGAAGAAAAATATCCCCACATATTCATGCACTACCCTCTAACTCAATAGGTCTGGTCAGAAGCATATGATATTTTCGACCCCTCAGATATCACCCCCGACAGTGCTAGATCCTTGCTTGAAGTCTAGTCGATCCACAAATTTTCCAACCCAGTGGTCTTCAGAGCATGGTGACTTCTACCAGTTCTCCTAATTTGGAACACTTGGAAGGGGAAAAATCACACAATATTTGATAATCAAGATTCGCCTGCCCTGCTAATATGGTCCCTGACCCTTTCCAACCTCCAGGAATGGATTCTCGTAGAACCTTGGGACCTCGTGGACTAGAAGGCTCCTTCCCTTGAATCTATAATTCTTCGTCTTTTGAACCTCTCCCCCAAACTGGTCTACCCCCACCCACCCCTAAAACAATAGTCTTCCCCTCCCCCCCTTCCCCACCACCCCTCTTTTTCCTTGTCCCTCCCCCCATGGATGCATTCATATCAAATTTGATGAAGCATCCAAGGGAAACCCTGGGTAGGAATGATATGGAGGCCTTCTCCGCAATGCCAAAGGAGAAACATAGGTTGCTTTCACTAGTTCCCTTGGGATGAAGACAAAAAGTCTAGCAAAGCTAACCAAATTGGAAGTAAGCCCGACTCTGGCACAAGACCTTAGGTACAAGTGTATCCATTTAGTCGGGGACTCCCAGTTGATTCTGGACATGACCTAGAAAATGATTAACTGTGTGGACCCACAACACATCATGAAGAACTGGCGGCTTGACACACAACTCTCTCACATCAACAGACTCATCAACCAAATGGGTTATGCGACTATGATCCATGTGCTCCATGTAGGGAATAAGGTGGCCGATTGGCTCGCCAACATAGGCACAAACAAGCCATCTCATGAATTTTGTAGCAGCTGGAACGACATTCTCACTAAAGAAGATTTGGACCGTGGAGAAACTCGAGACATCAAAGGCCTCATGGATGAGTACCTTCATGTCCCAGCTGGGGGTGTCCAATCACTTCAACAAGAGGGCAGGGGCAGTTAAGGCCCACTCGACCCCAACCTAGGCGCCCGTCGTCTCACCGTTCTCGCAGAAGCGAGCGGTAAAGGGCCTTGAGTCAGGAAAACTATTGAAAAGGTGGTCATGTTAAGAGGAAGGAAGGACGTTCTCTAGCTCATTTATTTTTTGTAGGCAATGGTGAAGGTGGGAGTAGAGGATTTTGATGAAGATCACTTTCTGGCTCTCAAGCCCTGGTTTGAGCTCCGTCATCTAGGACAGAGTAGAGGAACAGACCCTTCGGGAAGTAGTGGTGATTGGTGGGAAGTGGGAAGGTATCCCAACAGTGGCTTTGTCACACACGTGCTGCAAAAGGAGGAAGACGGGGGAGGTAAGGAATTTAGAATGGTGGATGTGTTCTTAACTAGGAGAATTGGGTTCATCACCTATGTGCTAGCTCCAATTCCACAGCCAGGATATCAGCAACCCCTCAACGTCGCACCTCCTAGGTGATTCTGCCTCAGATTGACAGAGAAATCTAGCCTACCGATAGTGTTAATTTGTGGGTGGTGGAGCCTCTACACCTCCTTGGGCGATAGAGGTAAGATCAGGGGTGGATGTGTGTATCTTATTTAGACATACGGGAGACGCAGGTCGAGTTCCGAGCCAACCTCAGCCAAGGGTTAGGTGAGAGAATGTGGGAGTCCCAGACAGGAAATTTGGAAATGAATTAGAGTGTTCAAGCAACCAATAGTGAGGTACAACGAGAAATATACTTGCCATGATAAAGTGGACAGGCTCGTCCCGATGGTTTCGACCGAGGAATGGATCCCATAGCGGCTCCCGAAGACCCCAATTCATACTCGGAGTCCACGGAGAGCCTGCACTCAGCAGCGGCCATGGATGTCTCCCCATCTCAATCCCCCAATGACATTGAGGCCTAGTCACCCTTGACGCCATCTCCACCCAGCTACACCAGATTCAACTCAACTTGGACACCCTGCATGAGCAGAGGTACGAGGATCAAAATGAAATCAAGGCTTACATTCGTATTTTTAAAAGCCTGCAGATAGAGACCATTGAGGCACTGGAGAGTCTACGTCGCATCCTGAGGTGCTCTCAAGACCACCTAAGTGCCCTAGAGTCTCAAATGGATCACATCAGCTACCACCAGCACCACCAGGACCATCTCTTTATGGCTCTTCCATGAGATCCCCTGCATCCTCCTCCTTCATGATAGCTTTTGTTTTGTTCTTGTAATTTTTCATTTAATAACCAAGTGCTCCTAATTCCTTAGCCAGCACCCCAAATCCATGGGCACTTTATGCCGTTGAGGGTGACTAAATGTAATCGAAACATGGTGGCTCCTCTTGTAATATTTTTTTTTAAGATGATAATATAATACCAGTTTTTGATAATAATAAAAAAAACTAAATTCTTTTAATGAGAGCATAGGTTGACCAACAGGCATTATTGAGTCCAACAATAGCTTCGACTCTGCAAAATCTATATGCAAAGAGAATCAATTAAATAGAGGTATAGGTAGGGACTATGTGGCAATATGCACAGTAAAATATTCCTACACACAATTGAATTCTTCCACACATCCACACACATGTCTAATTTGAAACATATTTGGAAATAAAAACTTATGCATTATTTACAATTAAAATATTATCAACCATATTTTCATAAACATTGTCATTATCTGCACAGTGCTAAATTAAAAGGCATTCTTTTGTACACAAATTTTACTAAATTGAATATTGATATGCATTTTTTATAACTGAATTATTAACAATAATATTACAAACATATATTTGAAACATTTGAAAAATCGAGAATAAGCATGATTTACAATTAAGATATAATAAATATTTTTTATACTTCTATTAGTTACTAAAATAGCTACTCACTCTAGTGAATACTAGAGGAGAGCATGTGTGCAAGAAATGTGTCCAAATATAGCACAGGTAGAGCAAGCTCTGTAGACATCGTTGTGTGGAACATCCAGTGGGGAACAGGCATAACCTGACACATAAATGTATGAAATAACTTAAATATAAATAGTTATAATTAAAATATGAGAAATAATATTAGAAATAAGTGGAAAGCACAGATATCCCCACAATGGTTACTTCCACACAAGAGCTTGAAGAACTAGATATTTGAAATATTATAAAATACGAAAATAAGCATTATTTACAATTAAAATATTAGGAATAATTTTTTATATGTCAACTGTTTACTAAAATAACTAATTTCTTTGGTTTAGTATAGCCACGAGCTCAAACAAAAAAGTGGGAAAAATGTGGAAACCACTTAATTCGTTCTAGAGAAGGAGATATGCAGAGTAGAAGTGCATAACGAGCTATGCGGAGAGGGTTTTTTTTGTGAAGAAAATGCATGTGTGGAATTAGGGAAGTGTAGAGGAGTATTTTAATTATAATGTGTTCTAATATTGGCTTTAATTCAGATGGTTAAATGTCTAAGTTCAGAAAATAAATTCTTTAAAGCTAAAATGAAAAAATGACTAATTGTGCAAATGAGTAAATGTGAAGAGGACAAAGTGTCTATGAGAGAACCGAGGTATTTTTCATAAACGAGGGTGCTACAAAACTGTGTTTTCAATCACTTTGTAGAAAAAGTGTTATGTGATAAAAGGCATTGTCTCTTTTAATTATTATTTAGGAACATTTTTTAGAAATATGAAAATAGTTATACGAAGGTGGTTGTGCAAAGGTAGCTACTCGAAGGTATTGTGTGCAAAGTTTTGAATGTCAATGAATGATCAAAGGGCATTATTCAGTGTGGGAGTAGTTGTGCAGATGAAGTTGTGGAAACATGGTTGTGTTTTTATGAAGATGATAATAATGACATATAGAACATACAAAAATAAAAAAATGAAATTTTATTCTCACATGAACGATTCACCTTTGCCAATTTTCAGTTCACATTTGTCATTTTCTTAGTTTATTAACTTGTTTTGTAAGGTAAATACAGACGATGGGTCATTTTGCGGAATCAATTCCACTTTGAAAAAAAAAAATTATGCAAAGAGAATTAGTTAAATAGCGGACAGTGGCAACCTCTTCCACATAATGGACCTTTCAATTATTCTCTAGGAATATTTTGTACAACCATGAAAGTAACTATGCTAATCTCGACTTATGTAGGAACACAATAAAATACAGAAATACATATAAATGCAGAGATGCAACAGAAATAAGACTTCATTTCATTAATATCACATAACTCAAATATGCTTACAAACAAAATGGAAATAAGCTAGCTAGGGCAATGGTAGCTTAGCTCTAAGAAGAGATGTGGCATCTACAAGCATCTAAACTATGTTTCAATGAGGCTCTAAGACCTATTTATATTTGGAAAAAATGGAAACCCCTAAACATCCAAAAACTTAACCCTAGGAGATGAAATGGCAAACTATGGACCCCATTGGGGTAAATTGGTACATAAATTTCCAGGGGTCATAACTTTGGCATACGATCTCTGTTTGACTCACACCATACCTCATTATAAATATATATCCGAGAAAAAAATTATCGATAGAAAATTTTGAGTCTTCAACTTGCATTTTCTTGGATAAATACTTCCCAAAAAAACGTCATTTAGGGCCTTGAAATAGCTCTTGAAGTTTAGGACCCAAAAAATTCCATTAGGGGAATTTTGAGGTCTAAAATATGCCTCCTAAGGAAATTTTAAAATAATAGTGGAAATAATAAAATAATATTAGATTACATCATCAAATTTTAGAGGGAAAAAAGAAAAAAAAAATTTCAACTTGTATTTTCAACTTATCTCCCTATGGTTTTACTCAAATACCGAGTGGAAACACTCGTTGGATGCATAATTTTATTCTTCTTCGAAGGAGTACCCATGTTGCACACTTTTGATGGACCTTTCTACATGAAAAATGAGAAATACATGAAAAATGTGATTGCAATCACATTTTTTCATGTATTTTTCATTTTTCGTGTAGTAGGGTTAATCAAAAGTATGCAGCATGGGTACTCCTTGGAAGACGAATTGAATTTTTTCATCCAACGAATACTCCCACCCAAAATTTGAATAAAACTTAGTGAGATAAGTTGAAAACACGAGTTGAAAAAGTAGTTTCATTATTTTATTATTTTTAATCTTTTTATTTTTTTACTCCAAAAATGGTGAATCACCCCCCATGGTTGACATCATCATTTTGAATCCTATTGGTTCTTATAATTTTTATTTTGGTTGTACATTTTTCTTAGGAGGCCCATTTTAGACCTCAAAATTCTCCTAATGAAAAAATATTAAATTTTGCTAAAATTAAGGAAAATGAAAAATAAAAAGAAATAATGGTGGGGGTCCAAGTGGAATAGGAAGGTGGCCACCAATATCCACCTGGATCATTTGCGTATATGGTTGTTCATGTGTGGAAAATACATGTGTAGAATTTAAGTGGAATGAGAGAAATACAAAGGAGTATGTAAGTTTAATGTGTTCTAGTATTGGTTTTAATTTGGGTGGCTAAATGTAGAAGAGCATACAATAAACTCTTGAGGGCTTAATGAACAAAATATTAGCCACACAGATGAGTAAACATGCGGAGAACAGAGTATCTGTAGGAGAAATGAGGTATTTTATATAAGTGGAGGTGCTAAAAAATTGTGTTTTGAATCCCTGTGAAGAAAAATTGTTGTGTGGTAAAAGGCTTTATATTTTTAAAATATTATTACGAATATTTTTTGGTAATATGATAGTAGTTATATGAAGGTGTCCAAAGGTAGTTCTCAAAGGTATTTTGTGTGGAGTTTCTAATTTATATGACTGATCAAAGAGCGTTATTTAGTGTAGGAGTAGTTGTGTGAACAAATTTGTGTTGAGATGGTTGTGCATCTATGGAGATAGTAATAACGATATATAGAAAATTGAGTAAACATGTGAAGGATAGAGTATCTACGAGACAACCAAGGTCTTTTCTATAAATGGGGCTGATAAAAAACTGTGTTTTCAATCCCCGTGAAGAAAATCTGTTTTGTGGTAAAAGGATTTGTCTTTTTTTATTATTACTTACGAACATTTTTCAAAAGTACATAAATACCTATACGAAGGTGGTCGTGCAAAGGTAGCTTCTTGGAAGTATCATGTGCGGAGTTTCAAATGTGAATGATTAATCAAAAGGAGTTAATGAGCATGAGAGATGTGCATCTACAGAGATAGTAATAATGACATATAGTGAATAAAAGTGACATGTGAATCTCACCTAAACTATTCACCTTTACTTATTTTTGGTTCGTTTTTTCCAACTTATTCGCTGATGTTTTGTAAATTAAATATAGATGATGCCTCATTTTTTGGAGAAGTACATATCCTCCCCACTATTATGTTCTAGAAATAAATAATTTCATTTTATTTCATTATTTGACAAATTTTCCTTAAATAAACCATTTTTAAATCGATGGGCCTCGCTATACTGAGTTTTTATTTCGGCTTAACATGAGAATTATAAAACATAAGATACCAAAACAAAAAGGTTCATATAAGGTGCAACCAAGAGATTTGAATTTTTTTAATCGAATATTAAATTACACAAGTGTACGTTGTGTCTGTCTAGAACTTCGATTCCAATTAAATCTCCATTAGGTGGTGTTCACGTACAAATGGAATAGTATTTTCTTGTCATCTCATAAATTACTTGAAATTGATAGTTCAGAATAGAGGCTGTGAGAATTATAGTTTGACTACAAATAGTATACAGTGGGTATATTTGTATCAAAATACCAACGAGCAGAACCGGAATGTTATAGTCGATTATTAGTAACCTGAGTTATTTCATTATTTGTTTTTTGTTATTGTTTTTTATTGTCTATAGAAAGCAAGATGTGTATGTTCAATATTGTATATCATAGTGAAAAGCTCATGGAACCCTTTTTTTTCTATAAGGTTAGAAGGATCAAAGAATGTAGGGGTTCCACACAATTCCTCTACATAAGGAAGCTTCGCACAATTGCAGAGACCCCCTCGCCTATGTAAAGGACCCTATTCCTCCAAAAATTTCTTTTACCCAAGAAATATCTACACAATTGTTTAGCCCCTCGCATACCTAACGGACCTACAACCACATCAGTTGGACAAAGAAGTAGCATAACAGTACCAAAGAACTCATGAACGGAATGACCACTCAATTTTTTTTATTTTTTTAAATTAATTGTGAGGCAAAAATACCAAACATAAAAAATCATTCACCAACGGAATTATGTCCATTAGATCTCTTTCAACCCATATAACATTAGAAATAATATTTACATAAAATTAGAAAATTAATTTTCAATTTATGAAAAAATATATATATTAAGAAATTTTTATGAAACACAGCAATATAATGTGAATTTAATGCACTTTGACTACGAAGAGATTGTTATAGTCTCTAGTAAGATATGGACTAACAAGCCATTGAGGTTTGATATTCAAGAATGGTCAATTACATATGAATCATCTCATGTCTTTGTTGATGTTCATAATAACCAATATATAAAGCAATATCACCATGTTCAAGGAGTTGGGATGAATGATCTTGGATTATTCCGTTTTTTTCTTAGCTCGGACGTATATCACATATTAAATCTTACATTTATTTGCAAGTGAATAATGCCCAAGATGAAACAAGTGCAAGAAAGTGGAAAATCAATTTGCAAAAGGTTAAACTTGATCATGAATTTTGAGGGTTCATGTGAATGAATAGTAAAACCCTTAAGCTTGTTAGGCTGATAGGCTTCCCCCTATTGGAATTGGCCACTTCAATTATTTTCTTAATTAAAAATTTTGATTGTATGATGTAAATTTAAAGATGCCATCATATTCTTGTCACCGCCATTATATCAATAGAGAAAATTCACACCACTAACTTCTTTGCATGTATAAATAACATTTTTAAATCATACTTAAACTAATTTTTTACAAAGCATGATTAAAAAAATATTGTGCCTCGTGTTGATAACCACGTATGATGATTAATGATAAATGAATTAAAAATAAATAAAATATATTTTAAAATATATATTAATATGCGTGATGATTCTAAAACTTATGTCTATTCACATTCTTAAATGTATGTCTCTTGAGTCTTCAACCATTTTCCAAGTGTTTTTTCTAATTCATTAGCAAACTTGAGTGGTTCCTTACACGTTTCAAATTATGTTTCCATTTCATGGTTAGGTAGTTGAAATACAATAAATTGAATATGAATAATCGCTCAAAGCATAATATTAGAAAAAAAAAAATTTGCAATTTTAGGTTATAAAAAAATAGCACGAGCTTCTACCATTTTAGGTTATCAAATATTAAAGAAAATTAATATTTAATAAAAAATAGCATGAGATTTTACAATTATATATATATATATATATATATATATATATATATATATATATATATATATATATATATATATAGAAGTGTGATAGCTTAAGTTTTTCTAATTTTACATTTTAGAATTTTTAAGTTTTTATAATTTTATGTTTTAAATTAAAATAATTTTAAGATTACATAAATTTAATGAAAATAGAGAAATTTAATTAAAAATAAAAAATTTAAAACCTATATCATTGAAACCTTATTGTAGTAAAATTGTATATTAAAAATGATTCATTAACCTTCATTGATTGCAATTTGATAAAACTATCAATATATTAACATGGATTTAAAACCAATTTTAAAATGATCTTCCAACTTAAAAAAATATAATGATTGTTCTACCCTTTACCAATATTAATATGGTTTTATTTTTTTAACTAAAAGAAGAAAAACTTATAATAGTAGTTTAACCAATACAAACATGATATTAATTTGTCAGAAATAAAAATATTAATATTATTTAAAATATTATTAATATTAATAAAAATTAATTATTATTATTAATGAAATTATTATTATTTGTATAAATAATATTAACATTAACATTAATAAACAATATTAACAACAATATTAATCAATTTTTATACTAATTATAATTTTAATTTTAATATTAATTAATATGAATATAAATATTAATATTACTTTTAATATTATCAGTATTTATAAATATTAATTTGAATGTTAATTATTAATATTAATAACATTTAATTAATAATATTAATATTAATATTGATAAATAATATTAACAACATTTAATATTAAAAATAATATTAATAAATTTTAATTTAGGATATTATTTATTATTATTATTATTAATTAATAGGTTTTATTATTAATATTTATATTAATTTTAATGTTATATATATATATATATATATATATATATATTTATATTTGTAAGCTTGCCAGAACCACATTTTCATGTTGTCCAATATCTTATCCCGATCGAGGTTTGGAATTGAACTGGTGACGTCACATCAAGAAGTGCCTTAACAAAGCACCTAATCAATGTCTATCCAAGACCCGTGGAAAATATTATTATTATTAGTGACATTGACATCATTGATATAAATAATATTGATATTCAGATTCATAAACAATATTAAAAAAAAATAGTATTAACAATAATATCAACCGTATTCTAAAGAGCCTGCTAAATTTCCTTGAAAATCATGGAAATTCTTAGAAGATTATGATGAAATCGAACATAAAGTTTTATAAATATAGGTTATAACTATAAAAAATCAATATTTTGGGTGCCCTAGATATTTTTGATGGTGTTGAGTTTGTTTCCACCATAAAAAGCATGATTCAAACATTTTGACTGCAAGTTTTTTGGAATTATTTTTGTTTGGGATTTGACCATATTTGGTCATCTCGGCAATTCCTGCGCCTCCATAGAAAACTTCATAATATTAATAAATTTTAATTTAAAATATTTATTATTATTATTATTATTATTTTAATTTATTAATATTATTAATATTAGTATTAATTAATAAATTTTAATATTAATATCATTAACATTAATATCATTAAATATTTATATTAGTTTTAATATTATTTATTAATATTAATTAATATGAATACAAATATTACCTTTTAATATTATCAATATTTATAGATATTAATTTTATCATTAATTATTAATATTAGTAACATTAAATGATATTATCATGGTCAACCATGGTCCAATCTCGCATTTTGAAAAAGTTTCTTTCAATATGAAAATCAACCATGGTCAAATGTCGCATTGTGACAAATATTGTGTGAAAATAAAAATTAATCATGGTCAATCATGGTCGATATGAAAATAAATCAAGGTCTACAATGATCAACCATGGTCCAATGTCACATTGTCACAAAAATTGTCTCAATGTCAAAATCAACCATCGTCAACCATGGTTAACCATGGTCAACCATTATCAACCATGGTCCAACGTCGCATTGTGACAAAGATTGTCTCAATATGAAAATCAACCATGGTCATTGATCATCAATAGCCATGGTTACATTGTAACATAAATTGTCTCATGGTACAACGTCAGATTGTCACAACCATCGTCATCCATGATCAGCCATGGTCTAACGTCACATTGTGAAAAATATTGTCAATATGAAAATCAGCCATGGTCAACCATGGTCAATCCTGGTCAACCATGGTAAACCATGGTCCAACGCCACATTTTGACAAAGAGTCTCTCAATATGAAAATCAGTCATGGTCAACCAAGGTCCAACACCGCATTATGACAAATATTTTCTCAATATGAAAATAAATCATGGTCATACATGTTCCAATGTCGTATTATGACAAATATTGTCTCAATGTGAAAATTAGTCATGGTAAGTCATGGTGCAATATCACACTATGACAAATATTGTGTCAATATGAAAACCAACCATGCTCAACGATGGTTGACCATGATTATTTTAGGGTTTATAATATTTATTCAAATGTTTTATTGTGACAAATATTGTCTCCATATGAAAATAAATCATCTTTAAACATGGTCAATTAATGTTAACAATGGTTAATCATGGTCAATATGAAAATCAACCATGGTTCAACGTCACATTGTGACAAATATTGTCTCAATATGAAAATAAACCAATGTCAACCATGGTAAAAAATGGTCAATAATTATCAACCATGGTCCAATGCCGCATTGTGACAAAGATTGTCTTAATATGAAAATCAACCATGGTAAATCATGGTCAATCATGGTCAACCATGGTTAACCATTGTCAATAATCATGGTCACATTATAACTAAGATTATCTCTTGCTTCAACATTACATTATGACAACCATGGTCATCTATGGTCCAACGCCGCATTGTGAAATTTTTTATCTCAATATGAAAACCAACCATGGTCAGCCATGGTCCAACATTCCATTGTGGCAATGATTGTCTCATTGAAAATAAATCATGATTAATCATGGTCTAATGTCGCATTATAAAAATATTGTGTTAATATGAAAATCAACCATTGTCAACAACGGTCAACCATGTTTGTTTTAGGGTATATAATATTTATCTTAGGATTCATATACCTTGGGTCTATAATATTAAACACTTATGTTTAATATTATTTGCATCGGTTTTTAGTATTAATCCCTTGCATTTATTAGTCCCTTGGGTTTATTAATATAAGGGTCCATATTCCTAGGATATAATATTTTTCATGATGTTTATAGTATTAATCCTAGGATTTAATATAAATTTTTTTGGTTTACAATCATGGTAAACCATGGTCAACCATGGTCCAATGTCACATTATGAAAAATATTGTCTCGATTTGAAAATCAACAATGTTCAACCATCATCAATAACCGTTGACCATGGTTGTTCACGGTCAACTGATGTGAATGGGAAAATTAGTATTTGTTGTTCTAAATTCCAATTCAAAATATAAACATAGTGCTTGAGTATTATCAGGTAAATTTCAAGTTAATCATAAGTTCTAAAGTGTTTTTATGTGAATTTCTTGAGCAAATTAACATAAACAAAATAATGAACAGCAACATCTAATAGACATGAACATCACCATAAACAATAGCACAACAACATATGATGAAGGAATTCACCACCCCAGGCTACGTCTCCTTGGTCCAACTTCCAATGGCTTGGCCCTCTTCTATTATGCACAAAAGTGTGATTACATATGTTTACAATGCTCAAATAGCTTTGAAACCTATTTCAGTGGCTCCATAATTTCCAAACATGTTTGTGTAGCCTCTTTCTGCTTCGATTTTGGTCAAAAATGAGTAATTTATGACTTCCCAAAGTTTTTGCACTATTGGCTCTACATTTTCCACCAAAGCTCACACCCAACCTAGAAATCCACCAGAATTCCACTAATTGGATGCCAATTCTATCAAATCCCGTTGCAAATTTTGGGCACCTTAATTTTCCCAATAAGGCCTTAAATCATAATTTCAAACCATATTGTATATGGTTAAATAAATAAAAATTATAGAGAAAAAATTTTGCATGGTTTTCGCTAATCTTCGGCATTAAATGTCAAGGTGGACAGATGGAGTCATCTTGTTTGTTGTTACTGTTAGTCATCAGTATTTTTCACTATCTTTGGATGATTATAGAGTGGTTATAGTTTTTTGAAAACAATATTCCTTGAATATTGTGAGCTTCAGAAATATCACTGCCTTCATTATCTTCATAAAACATTTTCCGTATCTATCAGTTTGCCTTCTCAAATTAACCTTGCTACTCTTAAAAGAATTCATTTTGAGCTTATTTTCCTCATATTCACCCCTCTATTAGTGTTAGTATTTGCATACTTCCACCAAGGATGAAAACACATATGCATGTGCATCATTGAAGTGTAACCCTATGAAAACCCTAATTACATACTTGTGATCACTGATTTTACACTTGTTTCATCCTCATATAAAGAATATCAGTTAAAAAAATGTTGATTACATTTATTTATGGTTTTCATTCATCTATTTTTTCCCTTCACACATTCCTTTTCACTCATTCCCTTCACCTTTCAAAGCTAATCATTTCATTCCCCTCCCCTCATCTCATTTCACTTACACCCTAGGGTTTCAAAAATCATAATTTGAGATGTTAGAAGAATAAGAAACTATCATGGTTGGTCAGGCACAAATTCCAACACATCAAATGTCAAAGGGTGTTGTCTTTTCCCAAGGGTGCCCAAGTCATCATTGTTCACAAGCACTAAACCCTAATTTCCTCACCCACTGAGCTAGGGTTTGCTATGGAATCAGAGAAATTAGAGAAGAGAAGGCACAAGGGAGATCATTTTAGAAATTATGAAGTCATACCAACACATAAAAATCATGCCTCCATCATTTTCCAAGAAATCATTCTAAGGGACAAATCATTTTCCACACACAAGGCTAGTTTCTCTTCAAATTGTGTTTCTGAACAAAAAAGGATGAATTTAACAAAAGAGAGAGAGGTTGTTGTCAATCATGGGTCAATAAATAAAATCCTTCTTCATATTATACACAGGTATCATGGTTTTGGAGAAATGTTAAATTACAGGTGCTACAAGAGGTTTGTTGCACTTCTGGAGTGACCTTGGGAAAATCACGTTTTCTCATAGCTGGATTGTCCAAATGAATTTCTTGATGAGTAAAAAGATAATTAGATAGATTTTTCCTTATAATGAGCTATCATGAGCTCAATTTTGAGTTACGGAAGGCCACCAAAGCTTTCTTGCACCAGCACTCTGCATTTCTGCACCTTCATTCAACACTTTTAGCCTAGTCTTGGGAAAATCAACTTTTCACAAGAAATATGAAATCCAAACAGAAATAAGAAGGTATATTTGGAAATTAGATAGGATAATATTTCCAACTATCTATCGTGGGCCCAATTTGGACAATGAGAAGGCCTCCAAAAGTTATCTAAAAAAAGGTGCAAGAATTGCGTTGCGCCTTTAGAGGATGTTGCCTACTTGGCGCTGTGTGTTTGCACTAGCACTTCCCTGCTAGCCAGTGGTGTTGTGCCCTTGCCAAAAGTTTTCAATGTGATTTGTGAAGGCATTGCATGCCTGGAGACTGGCACTGCGCGCTTATCAGTGGCGTTGCACGCCTAGCCAGAGAAGGTTGTGGAGTTATCTATCAACCCAAATCAGTTCACAACTTCTCCAAACATTGTCAAAGTCCTTCGACCTACAATTCAAGGTCTCCTCACCTCCAAAAAAGTAAGTGACACCCTTCTATGCCCTCCTCTCATTTTACAATTGCATGTTTATGGCATAAAATCTACTCATTTACCATCACAAGTGTTGAGCTAAGAAACCCTAATTATCACCACTACATCCCTAGATTATTTCTCTAGAACCTATTTCTTCCTTCCTTACACCCTAATTCACTCCCTAGACACTTCCCTTTCCCTTACACTCCTCCAATCCCTTTTCCCTAGCTCTATTCCCAAAACCTAAATCTAGGTGGAATTTCCTAGCTACCTAAACAAAACCCCTATAATTTTACTTCCTAGCCTATCTCCCTAAGCCTTTTGCTCTCCCATCACTTCCCACAACTCCCTAACTCCCTTCCCTACTTCTCTAAATTTTCCCTTAGCCATCCCAACTCCCTAGCCCCATTAGCCTACTCCCTTTCCCTTCCCCTTATTCCCAATGGTTTTTCCCAAAACACAACTAAAACATGGAAGAAGAGGAAGACCTTCATCATGAAACAAGAGAGAGAGAGAGACAGAGTTTGACTTGGTGGACTTCAATGACCTAGATAACCATGACAACTCAAGACTGATCATCCAAGAGAAATATGCCCTGATCAGGCAATTGAAGAACAAATTAAAATAAACCCTAGCCAAGGAAAAGGAGAAGGAGAATTAAAATATTCTTGCTAAGGTGTCCCTCCAGTCCTCTAGCCCTTGATCAGCAAGAAAAAATCCAATTTTGGCACTTTTGTGCACATTTTGATTTTTTCACAATTTGACATGCCGAAATTGTGCCAAATGCGCAGCGCCACTAGTGATACAATATTTTTTGGTGCACCCAAATGCCAAATGTTCAACATCCTCATGTTCCTAGTAATTATTACATCAAACTTGGAAATTTTCAAAAGATTTGGATCAAAATTGGTCCCTCAAAAAGGCCAAAAACCACCAAAAAATCACCTTTTTGACCTCTTTTTGACCCTCGCATTGCGTGTTTACCATCTTGGGAGATGTGGTTTTTCATAGGGAAAATGGGGTCCATTTTGGAAAGTGAAAGTATATTTGGAAAATAAATTCAGATATCTTTCCAATGAGCCACATTGCAGCTCATTTGGACATCGGGAAGGCCTCCAAAAGTCAACTGCAAGACATGTCCTTTTCTTTGCCTTGGCATTGCATGTTTGCACTGGCACTGTGCCCCTGTACCTTGAATTTTTTCCCTTACGAAGAGTTATTGCAAAAATTATTTAGAAGCCTTAAATTCAAACATATTCCAAAGTTATATCAAAAGTTATGTTAGGAGTTATTATTACAATGAATGAGTCTTAGATATTTTTGCCTTGGGCCTTGCATGGTCTCAAAGGTCAAAATGCATTAAATTTGTAATAAATGAAAATTGAAACCCTAGCTGAGGATCACTTCATCATAATCCAGATAAATACTGTTGGCAATATGATGCTGAGTGTTTTCCTTGATGGCAACCCACTTGATGAAGATGATGGCAACCTACTTAATGAAGTTGTGCTTGATGGAATATGTCTTGATGAACTTGTTAAATGATGTAAATCTGATGTATATACAATGAGTACAGAAGGTATTGATGGAAGAAATAATCAGTATGTGCCAGAACCTGATGAAAAGAGTATGTCTCAAGGCATACACGGATATGTCTAGACTAAGTCGCGTATGCACGCGGGTTATAACGTGCCAAGTCGCGTATGGGAAAAAGCGCTCTAAATATGTAAAACCAAGGGTAGCCACCATGGTATTGACCCATTGTATTGAGTAATGATTCGTCTATATGACCCCGTCCAGGAATACCATCGAAACTAATGTGGTTTTGGCTCATTGTATTGATAAAGGGTAAACCTATATAAGGAGAAGAAATTCATTGTGCAAGTGTGTGCAAGATGTCTAAGCTTGAATGAATACTTCTCTATGAAGTATATCTGAATGGAAAGGGTAACAGTTGAATGATAGATTTGAAAGCATGATGCACCTGTGAAGAAATAATGAAGAAGTGAGTCTAGATTTGAAATGTATTTGTATTTTCTAGATCTGTTTATGGAATGATTAGATCTGAGATGAGGCGAACATCTGTCTAAAGTAAAGGGTAAAATCTGTGTGATGTATCTGTTCTGAAGAATTGCAATGACCTAAATGTCTGAAGAACTATACGCTAGTTCGCTGCAGAGTAAGCGCGTATATATGTGGGTTTGCTGAAGAGAAAGCGCGTATGGGAAGTAAAATTAGCTCTGTAATTTGTACAGAAGTACACGCGGGTTTGTATGGTCGAAGGCCCGTATATACGCGGTATCAGTGAAAGGAAAGCCTGTATGCAAAACTAGGGTTTGCTGAAGGTTGTGGTATGAGATGTCTGATATGTTCTGTTGGTTTACTGCTATCTGTCAATGTATCAGTTTGATGTATGATTGAGCTTAAATGTGTGGAGTGGGTCCAGTCTGAAAATATGATGAAACGTGGCCTGCAAGTTGTGTTCTAAAGGAACCTTTGGATCCAGTGTGAAAATTGATGAAACGTGGTCCATAGAGGTGTTGAGGGTTGTAGCCTTCAGTCAGGGGGGTTGTAGCTCCCTTCCAGGAGAGGCTGGTAAACGAGATCAGGGGGTCGTAGCTCCCTTCCAGGAGAGGCTGGTAAACGAGTCAGGGGGTTGGAGCTCCCTTCCAGGAGAGGCTGGTAAACGAGCGCAGGTGGGTGCCTGCGTGCTGGTAGGAGGCTGCACCAGCACATTTGTTGTAAGATGTTTTCTCTATAATAAAATATTGAAGGCTGAGCAACTGCAGCGGTGGTTTTCTCCCGACTTGGGTTTCCACCTAAAATCCTGGTGTTCATGTGTGATGCTTATGTGTGATGGTTTATTCTGTTCTTACTACACATGTTTACTGTTTATTGAACATCTAATGAATGAATGATGGAATTATATAAGTGAAGAATTAATGGCATAATTAGATCTTTGTGTATACACGAGTTTTATGAAGGATATCCGCGTGTATACGCTAGTTTGGTTCAGCAAAGTAGCGTATGGGTTTTAGAAAGTGAAAAAGTAAAAAGTTCTGAGTATGCCCTAAATACTGATTCACTGCCCCCTCTCAATATTTTTCCCAACAATTGGTATCAGAGCAGGTCCTTCTGCAAAAGCTTGATCGCTTGAAGGAGATCCATCAGAATGGGAAGGAAGCAAAAGAAGAAGGCTATTGTAAAGGAGATATCTCAGAAAACATGTGCAGCAGAAAATGAAGAAGATAAAACAGGTATTGATAATTGTTCTTATGACTCACTTTCTTGTGCAAGCAATGGTGAAAATAGTGAAAGTAATGTCATGGATCTAGAAGAGGCTCTCAAGATTAAAATTGAAGAACAACAAAGAGCATCTAAAAGACAAGAATCTATCTATGATGAGATGAAAGAACAGATAGAAATACTGAATGGACAGACAGGCAAGTATCAAAGGTTTCATGCTTATGCATCCATTCTAATTAAAAGACTAGAAGCAGAAATCAACGATCTAAATGCAGATCTCGAAAAATCAAACAAGAAGAATGCAAGACTTGAAGCAGAAATCGTCTCCCTCAAAGAAGATCTAGAAGATTCAAACAAGAAGAATGAAAGACTTGAAGCTGAAATCATCTCTCTCAAAGAAGACCCGGAAATATCAAACAAGAAGAATGAAGAACTTGAAGCAGAAATCTTCTCTCTAAAGGCTGATCTTGAAGCATCGAATAAGAAGAATGAAGAACTCTTACAAACTTTTGAAGTACAAGAAAATGGGTTGAAAGAAGAGATTCTAAATATGAATGATCAAGTAGAAGACGGAAGAAGGAAAGAAGAAAGCATGAAGAAGCAATGCCAAGGCTTGGAGGTTGAAGTAAACATTCTCAAAGGAAAATTAGAAGAAAAGGATAAACTCTTGAGGTTTCAAGATAGTACTAAGATTCTGGACAATATTCTTAGTAGTCAAAGGTCTCCTTCTATTAAACTTGTTCTGGGTTTTCATGAAACGGTTAAAGGAGAACCTAGTTCACAAGGAGGTGCTATAGATTCAAAGGATGACAAAGTAAAATCTGAAGTGTTGAAAGAAACAAAAGGTCAACCAACAATGATTAATTCTCAAAGGAAATCATTCAATAAAGTTGAATGCTTCAAATGTCATAATTATGGGCATGTTGCAGCAAATTGCAGAAGCAGAATGTTTCAGCCACAAACAAACAGATTCTACAAAGAGAGGTACTCTGGTTTTTTCAAGGGATATTGTTTTTCATGCAACAAGTATGGTCATAAAGCAGCTGATTGCAATAGAAGGAAGAATAGAGAAACACATTATGATTCTTATGCTTATTTTTCTGGTCACATAAGATGTTATGCTTGTATCAAGTATGGACATGTGGAAAAAGAATGCAGGATGAACAGGTTTGAGAAATTCAACAGTTTCCAGCACACTAAAAGAAATTTCAAACAAAGTTGGAAAAGGAAGGAGGACCGGTCAGAAACGTAGGGAATTCTGACCCTACTGCAGTCATCAGCTTCTGAAGCTTACTTATCTAAATGACTGCAGGAGAGATGTGAGATACATTATAGGGATTAGTAATGTATCATCACAGGGGGAGCAATGTATGATGATTTTCATGGTTGATTTGGTTATTCTGGTTATGTTTATTTCTGACAGAGCATTTGATGTAAAGAAGACAGGTACAAGAAGGACAAATTCAGGGGGAGATGGAGGAATGTGAAATTTCCTATACTTCACTTTCCATACGCGGGTTCGATGAACTAAAGCCGCGTATACACGCGAGTTCCAGCAAACACAAACTTGTATGCATTTATGATAAGAAAATTTGTTTGACAGCTGAAGATTAGGAGCACAGTTCAGGGGGAGCATCAGTCTGACTACTGATGATTGTATTATTGGCACTGTATCTGATTATTTCTCAGTTCTAAATGATAATGAAATGATACATGGTTTCTTATGATGAAGTTTATGGATGAGCCCGGATTGCTATTTAATGAAGAGTATCTTTTGGATGAGATGGAAGTCTTATGATTCAGAGATATGGACAGATCTTGCAGAGATCGTTACTGATGACTTGCTGATTGAAGGAGTTTAGGTTGCACAAGCTAAGGAGGAGCCTTGGTCATATGGAAAGGATGCTTGGATGCACAGTTTCAGGGGGAGCATTAGCCTTGCTAAGTATAATGCATTGTTGGCATTATGATGATTCTGAAATGTGATCTCTCTTTTTAGGTCTTGTTGGTATTGGTCAGAAAAAGTCATATTTGTAATTTGATGAAAAGGTCAAGATGAGACCTATGATGTAAAATTGTAATATTCAGTCATGTAAGGACTTGTTCAAATTTGTAAACCCACTTGATTGGGTAGTTGAGTTGAAAAAGTGTAAACCCACTTGGTTGGGTATTTGAGTCTCATATATAAATCCACTTGGTTGGATCTTTGATGTAAGTATGAGTCTTTGGTGATAGGAAGGTCATTGAGTCATGTATTTCATTGTAAAATATGTATGAAATCAGGGGGAACATGGTAACTTCAATGCACATCAAATCTGCAGAGCTCTTCTTTCTACATAAGAAGAAAAACCTTGTTTTGGTTTTGATCCGCCCTTTGCCCTTGATGTCAAAGGGGGAGAGTGACATGGTGTTTGAATAAAGGGAAAGAATGGTGTCAAAGAATGGGGAGAGTGACATGGAGTCATTGTATTCTTAATATATCTATCTGTTGTGATGATCAAACACCATCGTGGTTGCCATCAAGTCCAAAGGGGGAGATTGTTGGCAATATGATGCTGAGTGTTGTCCTTGATGGCAACCCACTTGATGAAGATGATGGAAACCTACTTAATGAAGTTGTGCTTGATGGAATATGTCTTGATGAACTTGTTAAATGATGTAAATCTGATGTATATACAATGAGTACAGAAGGTATTGATGGAAGGAATAATCAGTGTGTGCCAGAACCTGATGAAAAGAGTATGTCTCAAGGCATACGCAGATATGTCTAGACTAAGTCGCATATGCACGCGGGTTATAACGTCCCAAGTCGCGTATGGGAAAAAGCGCTCTAAATATGTAAAACTAGGGGTAACCACCATGGTATTGACACATTGTATTGAGTAATGATTCGTCTATATGACCCCGTCCAGGAATACCATTAAAAGTAATGTGGTTTTGGCTCATGGTATTGATAAAGGGTTAACCTATATAAGGAGAAGAAATTCATTGTGCAAGTGTGTGCAAGATGTCTGAGCTTGAATGAATACTTCTCTATGAAGTATATCTGAATGGAAAGGGTAACAGTTGAATGATAGATCTGAAAGCATGATGCACCTATGAAGAAATAATGAAGAAGTGAATGTAGATTTGAAATGTATTTGTATTTCCTAGATCTGTTTATGGAATGATTAGATCTGAGATGAGGCGAACATCTGTCTGAAGTAAAGGGTAAAATATGTGTCATGTATCTGTTCTGAAGAATTGCAATGACCTAAATGTCTGAAGAACTATACGCTAGTTCGCCGCAGAGTAAGCGCGTATATACGCGGGTTTGCTGAAGAGAAAGCGCGTATGGGAAGTAAAATTAGCTCTGTAATTTGTACAGAAGTATACGCAGGTTTGTATGGTCGAAGGCGCGTATATACGCGGTATCAGTGAAAGGAAAGCGCGTATGCAAAACTAGGGTTTGCTGAAGGTTGTGGTATGAGATGTACGATGCATTTACGTTGGTTTCTTCGCTGCCTCTTGTCCGTATATCGGTTGATGTATGATTGAGCTCAAATGTATGGAGTGGGTCCAGTCTGAAAATATGATGAAAAGTGGCCTACAAGTTGTGCTCTATTGAAGTTGTTGGATCCCGTATGAAAATTGATGAGACGTGGTCGATAGAGGTGCTGAGGGTTGTAGAGTTCGATTAGGGGGGGTTGTAGCTCCCTTCCGGGGGGGAGAGAGGCCCGGTAAGCGAGATCGGGGGGTCGTAGCTCCCTTCCGGAGAGGTTGGTAAACGAGTCGAGGGTTGGAGCTCCCTTCCGGGGAGAAGACCCCGGTAGCAGCGTAGATGGGGCCTGCGTGGTGGTGGGAAGCTCACCCGGCCACATTTTTTTGTAAGATAGTTTCTTTATAATAAAATATTGAAGGTTGAGCAACGGCAGCAGTGGTTTTCTCCCGGCTTGGGTTTCCACCTAAAATCCTAGTGTTCATGTGTGATGCTTTGTGTAATGGTTTATTCTGTTCTTACTACACATGTTTATTATTTATTGAACATCTAATGAATGAATGATGGAATGATATAAGTGAAGAATTAATGGCATAATTAGATCTCTGTGTATACGCGAGTTTTATGAAGGATATCCGCGTGTATACGCTAGTTTGGTTCAACAAAGTAGCGTATGGGTTTTAGAAAGTGAAAAAAGTAAAAAGTTCTGAGTATGCCCTAAATACTGATTCACCCCCCCCCCCCCCCCTCTCAGTATTTTTCCCAACAAATACTACATGGATGCTTCATGTTTTTTTTGGTTGGTTGAGTAGTTGTTTGACTGATTAGTTGCTGAGCTAGTTGATGGATTGCTAGGCTAGATTTGAGAAAGCTCTGAGTTGCAGAGATCTCTTGTACATGGAGTAATGTAACTATTTTGATCATTAGTAATACAAGTATGTTCACAGGATTATTGAGCTATGTTAATGGTGAAGTTTTCCTTCTTTTTAAATGTTTCCTTATGTTTTCGATTATGTCCATGATTTCTCTGATAAAAGAGAAAAATGTTTGGAGTAGGATATGTTGTCATGGCACCCTATTTCTGTCTGCATTGTTTATCTTAATGTTTTCCTCTGCAAGGTCTGATTGGAGAATTCTTAATTTCTCTCTAGTTCCACTTAGATTTTTGTCTTGAAAATGATTTAATGGAGTCAAACCAAAGAATTCTATGGTATGCCCTGTCCTTTGGTGTAGCTTGAAACATTGTTTTTAAGGCCTTCCTTTGAAGTTTTCTTACTAGGGTTTAGGGTAAAGAATTTAATGGTTTTCCCTGTCCTTTGGCCCATCTTGAATAGTCACTTTGAAGGTTTTTTAAGTCTAATTGAATCGTTTAGGAGTTACCTACTCTTTAATCATTACTGAAATGTTATCTTAAATGTTTTCTCTATCTGAAAGTGAATAGCTGGAGAATTTAGGAGTTCCCTGCTCTCTAGGGTTTGCTAGATTATTGTCGTAAAGTTTACTTGAAAAATCCATGCCAAGGAAGTTATGGTGTGCCCTATCCTTTGGTTCTTTCTTAAGCATAGTGATCTTAAAGACTCTTCTTCTTATAGTATATGTTAAAGGATTCTTAATTTCCCTTTAGTTTTACTATTTTCCCAACTTATTGTCATTTCATATGCCATCTAATCTAATAAATCCACTTGATGTAGTTAGATTGCCCTATGAAAACCCTTGCTGAGTTGATGAACTATTAAATCCTTTTATGACTCCATAGCCCAATGGATTGATTTTTCTCATGGTATATCTATTTAGTTGAAACACTCCCTCAATTAAGCACACCACTGATCTAGCAACCTATCAATCAAATCAATCAAAACAAGAAATTTCTTAGAACTTCATAACTAGCCTAAGATCATAAAACAAAAGCATAAAGACATATCATTCATAAACAAAAATATAGAGAGAGCCCTCTCCGAGTCCAGGAAGGCTAGGTCCTAGGACTCCAAAGTTGGTTTGATGTTACCCTTGTTTATTTGGTCTTACCAAACTGACAAATTATAGGGACCTAATAGTTATGGTTATGGTCATTGTGGTAGTGCGGGGCTAGCCACTCACCCATGGTCCTGCCCTCAAGCAGTGACCAAGCCTGGGGCTAGACCCCATCCCCCAGCACCATTGCAAAAACCATATCATAATAAAAACAATTAAGAAAGCATATTAAACTAAGTACTAATGTGATGGCATAGTGGTTAAAGTTTGTGTTGTTGACTACGAGGTTGCGGGTCCAACCCCCACTACTACTGCTTGGACCTTCACCCAAAATTTTGTGGCCTACCGTACTTCCATGAAGCAGTCTCTAGTTGGGCCACATGCCTGCATGTGCTTGGCCACATTCCCAACCAATCACAACATGCCATAACAAACCAATACCATGAAGCCAAGTTTCAAAACTTCATTTGCAAGCAGAATTTTTTCCACCAGTCAAAACGCCACATGGGCATGCCCAATTAGTAGTATAGTCTATTGACTGGACTATCCCTCCAATTTCTTGTTTGAAAAATTGGACAAAATTTGTTTCTCAGAGAATATGCTATTAGTTTTCCATGAAACTAGTTGCACTGGATTCAGAACGACGAGATCTATGTGGTCATTCATGATTCACACCATTCTAACAGCTTTCATTTTTTAGAATAATTTTGAGCACCTAATCACTCCTCCCCACTGGAAATTTTTGAACCCAAAAATATTACTTTATGTTTTTCAATAGATGGTGGTACAGTTCCCTCACCTTTCCAATCTCTATCCATTTTTCCTTAGAAGGATTTGTGCCTTTGAGCACCACACGAAGGTAGTTTATAGTCCCTCGTTTTGATGTCCTTATTCTTCTATCAAGAATGGTTTCTTGCTGAAGCTCATCAAGGTATTCTAGAGAAAAATCCACAATGGAAGGTATCTGAAAATTTTCTCCGTGATCTTCAATAAACAGAGGCTCATACAACCTTAAGTTTGCAACATTAACAACAGAGTAAATTTGGATCTATGAAGGAAAATCCAACTTGAAGGCCTTGTCACCAATATTTTCCTAAATTCTCAAAGGACCATAATGGATTGGTTTTAGTGTTTTACCTTCCCCTTGAAGCTTCTCTTTGCTAATGTGAAGCCAAAATTTGCCACCAACATGGAACTTGTGATCTACACGATTCTTGTCATGCCTTGCTTTATACTTTCCTTGGCTCTTTTCAAGCTGATCTTGAGTTGTTTGATGTATCAATTGGATTTGTTATATGAACTTCCTGGCTTTGTGTATGTCTCTATGGCACTCAATAGCAACATCCTTACCAAAAATGAAATCTAATGGTGAACTAGGAAAGTATCCAAGACATGCCTCAAATGGAGATGTTTGTGTACAAGAGTGTTTTGCATAGTTGTAAGCATGTTGAATGTAGTGAAACTGTTAATCCCGCAACTTACAATGCTTACTCGAGTATCCTCGAAGAAGATGTATGACTATTTGATTGACGACTTTGGTTTGAACATCTGTTTTTAGATGAAAGGTTGTACTCTTATTCAACTTGGTATCCATAAAGTCCCACAAAATTGACCAAAAATTCCGAAGAGATTGAAAATATCGATCACTAAAAATGGATGTGGGTAACCCAAAATGAACACAAACACGCTGAAAGAATAAGAGAGTTGTTTGTTCAACTGTGATTTTCTTTTTTCATGGTATTAATATACACATCTTGCTGAACCCATCGACAACTATAGACAAATAATCATGACCTCTTTTTGGCAATTGAAGACCTCCTACAAAATCCATAGAAAGACCCTCCCATTGACATGAAGGTATTGGAATTGATGTGTACAATCCTAATTTCCTATTGCTAGACTTACTGACTAAACACAATGAAAAAACTTTAATGAAACATGACACACTTTCAAGCATATGAGGCCAATAACAATACCTCTGAAGATGTCACATTATTTTTCTTACACCAAAATTTCCAAAAATAAGAGAAGTGTGCTCTTCCATTATGACACTCACTCTCCCCCTGTATGGCATAAAAATCTTTCCCAAATGATACAAAAATTTATTATATACATGGTAAATTTGACACCTAATCCCAATTGTCTCACTTCCATGTATATATTCATGAGCACCCTCTATCTAATTTACCATTCAATTTGTGGAGTTACCTCCTGGTCTGACATGGTATGAGAGCCAAATAATTTTTTTTGCCTTCCTGTCATTATAATTCCCTCCATTATACGAAACTGAAAATGTCTTTGTTCTGAGTTTTTTGCAAACTTCCAACTTTGTCATACTCCTGAAATACTATTTTAATGTTTGTTTTTACATCTCTGCATTCAAATATTTTTAGGGGATCAGGACAACTTTGCACTCTATTTTTTTTTTGGGTTTCACTACTCCTCACATCCCCCTCCACCTCTCCCTGCATTGCACATCTCTCTGAGCTGCTCCCTACTCTGCTTCTTTCCTTCACCCCACTCCCCACAACTGCTTCAATGCCATTCTCCCTCCACTTCCCCCTCCTATAGTAGGCTTCACTCCCCTCCCCACAAAAGACTCCCCTCCCACAGTTGTCCCTCCCGGTCCTGGCTCCCTCCTCAGCCCACTCCCATCCTCCACCCACCCCACTCCCTCCTCTTCCCTCTCCACTCCATGCTCACTCTCTTCTCCCTCCTCCGCCCTCCCCACTCCACCCTCACTCCCTGATCCCTAGTAACCTTCCCTTAATCCACCTCCCTAGGTTGACCCCCCCCAGTTCCTACCTTCCCGAGGTTTGACCTCCCCCAGGTCCCACATCCCCTCTACACAAAAACCAAAAAATCCAAAACTGGTTTTTTTTACATTAGAGTACATATTTTTTACCAGACTTGAATTTTTACAGCAAAGTGAGATTTTCAATCCATAATTGAGCTTTTACAGCAAAGTAAATTTTTTACACCAAAATTGACGGTTTTTAGCACAATACATTTTACACCAGATTTGAGTCTTTTTCCAACATAATCCTCTTTTTCAAAATTTCACAATGAATTCTCTCATATATATTGTGGGAATTGTACTCTCTGGGAAGAAGAACTATACTAAGTGGTATTTTAAAATCAAGAACAATCTCATTTTTAATGAGTTGTGGAGAGGAATTTGTGAAGGAGAAGGAGACAATCCACCGACAAAGCCCACCTCAGACAAGCAGATCACGATTTGGGAAAACAAGATTTGCAAGGCCTATGCCTTGATTGTAGATTGTGTAAATGAAGAGGTGAGTCACCATATTAAATCATTTTCAAATTCCTATGAAGCCTTGAGAAACTTAAAATAACTCTATGATTCACATTCAGAACTTGAAATTATTCAATTAATGATCAAGTTGTTAAGTCTTGAATTGAAAAACGATCACCCTCTTTCTTTAGCACCAGAAGTAAGATCTATCATGCATGGCATTAAAAACTCTGGTGTATAAGTTGACATGCCTCTCATATCATATGTTAAGGCATTGTATCCCACTTACTCACATTACCTTGAGTGATTGCAACAAAGTGGAAACCTCATGAGATCACCTTTGATTCCCTTGAGAAAAAGTTTGCAGAAACAAGGAGTGATTTTGGAAAGAAGATAGGCCCTCTATTTTCTGAAGAAGATGTATGTTTCACACATAGATAGAAGAATCATGCTCAAGATTCTTCCAGAGGAATAGGTGGATGAAGAGGAAGAGGAAGAAGAAATTTCAAAGGAAGGGGGGCCAGACAAGCTCAAAGTGAAAAATCGGATCTTCATTGCATACACTGCAATAAATATTGGCATGATGCATCTACATGTAAGCTTCCTTGGGAAAGAATTGAGAAACAAAGAAATAAATAAAAATTTAAAACTCATGACAAAGACAAAGGTAAAGCATCTAAATCTTCTCATTATGTTATAGAACATTGTAACATTGAAGTAATTGAAGACTTGTTTGATGCTTCACTTCTTGGAGAAATGATTGGTTTCTAGATTCAAGAGAAACATTTCACATGAATTTTAGAAAATAATTTTTTGAAGAATTTACTAGCAAGGTTGATGGAGCAGTATACTTTTCAAAAAAAATCTAAGCTCAAGCCATCAACGCTTGGCACAATCAGGCTTAAGTTGCCTTGTCTTCCAGAAAATCTTCTTCATGAGGTTCTATACCTCCCTAAGTTTAGGAGAAGATCATTTTCCTTGGTCCACATACGCCAGCAAGGACACTCCATTCACATTTTTTATGGCAAGGTTGACGTTAGAAAAACATTAGATCGCTCACTTTTCATGAAGGGAATAGAAGAAGGAAGACTCCTAAAACAACAAGGTACCTCTGCTCACCCACAAAACATTGCATTCAGTTCTCATAATGATGAAGGTACATTCCCATCATCTCTTTTATTCCATGCTATATTTGGACACTTAAACTATCATAGCCATTGATTGTTGAAGAAACATGGTGTTACTGGATTGCCTACAATTCCTAGGAAACTTAAGCAATGTGATGCTTTTATTCTAGGAAAGCATAGAAAATATTCCTTTCATGATTCACATTCCAGAGCACATAGAAAACTTGAGCTTATTCATTCAAATTTATGTGACCCCGTGCCTGTTTCTTCTGCAAATGGAAATAAATATATGATAACATTTATTGATGATTACACCAGAATTTGTTGGATTTTCTTATTGAAGAACAAATATTATGCTTTTCAAACATTCAATAATTTTCATGCATGGATTGAAAATGATGCACAAACTCATATTGGCTCTTTGTGCACTGATAATGGAAAATAATACACTTCAAACAAATATGAAAAATATCTTTGCCAACATGGGATCAAACATCAAACAATTGTGCACTATAATCCCCAACATAACAGTGTAGCGGAAAGAATGAACGGGACAATTTTAAATATGGTTCACTCCATTGTGTTTTTTAAGAATTTAAAATTGATGTTTTGGGTTGATGCAGTTCTAGGTGTTGTGTACATAAAGAATAAGTTTCCTTCTAATACAATCAGGAACAAAACTCCTAATGAAATGTGGCATGGCCATATTCCTTCGGTAAACCATTTCAAGGTCTTTGGTTCCACCTGTTATGATTTTATACCTAAGGTACAAAGAGATAAACTTGGTACTATAATTCAAAAATGTATCTTCTTGGGGTATTCCAATACCTTCAAGAGATATCAACTCTATGATGAAGTCAATAATAAGTTTGTAGTATCTAGAGATGGCATTTTCCTTGAATCTTCCAATACGGACGATGTTGTTCAACAGAAACTTGATTGCTTGGATAGATTCAGACATGCAAATTCATTTTAGGAATTTCATAATTAGATTCCACATCTTTAAGGGGGGATTCCTATACTGAATAAATATATGGAATCATCTTCCGGAGAGCTCTCTCCCCCACATGAATAACCAACCACGGATGACACCTTGAATGATGTGATTGAAAAAGTTGGGAGACTGAATCTTGATTCAATATCAACTCATTCAAATGAGTAGGCTGGACCATCTCAGAAAGGTCCCCCAAAATAGCTGACAAAGACACTGGAAAATGTTCATCCCGATGGGGTTGGAAAGACAGGATCAAGAAGTTACACCAGGAAAAATGGAGGTGACGTAGATAATTTTTATTCACTTATTGATATGGATATTTCTTATAATTTTGAATTGAATTTTCCTATAGATCTTGAACCAAGTTCCTTCAAAGAAGCTGCTTATCATGATGAATGGAATGAAGCAATGCAAAAGGAGTGTGATGCCTTGATAAAGAATGGCACTTGGAAGTTGGTTTATCCTCCATTGGGAACCAAATCAATTGGCTGCAAGTGGTTCTACAAGAACAAGTACAAAGTTGATGGCTCACTTGAAAATCACAAAGACAGGCTTGTGGAAAAATGTTTTTCATTGAAAGAAGGGGTTGATTATGAAGAAATTTTTTCCCCCACAACAAAATGGGCCACCACCTGGACACTCTTTGCCTTAGCAGCTCATAAGGGTTGGAAATTCTATCATATGGATGTAAAAGCCATATTGTCTAATGGAGATATAAAGGAGAATGTTTTTATGACCCAGCCAGAAGGATTTGTTGTGAAGGGCCAAGAACACAAAGTATGAAAACTTATAAAATCCTTGTATGGCCTCAAGCAAACATCACGAGCCTGGTATGAGAAATTAATTGAGCATCTTCTAAAACTTAGCTTCAAACATTTTTATTTTGATGATGCAACTTTTTTTGTTAAGAAAGTTGGGAAAACATTTGTATACCTTGTGGTGTATGTAGATTATCTTTTGATGAAAGGTAACAATGAGAGTTATATTTCATCCATAAAGAAGGAATTGAAGAAAGGTTTTGAAATAATTTATTTGGGCTATGTTCACCACTATCTTGGTATTGAAGTAACTCAACATCCTAAATTTATATTCTTTTCTTAAAAGAAGTACATTGGAGATATTTTGAAAAATTTTGGCATGGATGAATGCAATCCTTTTACCACTCCAATGGAACAAAACTTCCATCTCACATCCATTGAAGGGAATGAATTTGAGGATTCAACGAAGTATAGACAACTTGTAGGAATTCCCATTTACCTGATTACTGTCAGGCCATACATCTCATTTTTTGTTGAAATCCTCTCCAGGTTTATGCGAAAACCTTGTGAAGGACATTCGTCTACTACAAAAAGAGTTCTGAAGTACTTGAAATGGACTCAAGAATTTAGATTCAAATATACACAGTTGGGTGAATTTAGCTTGATCAGATACTCTGATTCATACTTAGACGGATACAAACAAATTGGGGTATCTACTTCAAGTTATACTATGAGCCTTGGATTAGGAACTATATCCTAGAGATCATTGAAAAAATATGTTCTAGCATATTCCACAACTGAGGCATAATATGTGGCAGTAGATGAAGTGATAAAGGGAATTGTGTGGCTCAGGAAAATCCTAGAATATTTGTAGATGAAACAAATGCATTCAACTCCACTCATGGTCAACAACACTTTTGAAATAAAGTTGGCCAAGAACCCAAAGTTCCATGATCGAACGAAGCACATAAATACAAAATAATGTCTGATTCGTCATCATGTTTAGGCCAAAACTATCCATCTATGTCATTGTTCCACAAATGAGCATTTCACCAAAGCGCTTGGAAAAGAAAATTTTGAAAAATTCACAACAATTCTTGGACTCACCAACATCCCTTCAAATTAAGGGGGGTAATGTTGACACCTAATCCTAAGAGATTAGGATAGATTTTATATTAGTGTAAATTAGAAAATAAGGGAGTCTAAGAGACATTGGGAAATGAATCCCAATAGTATCACCTCCATGTATATCTTCATGAACACCCACTATCAAATTCATCGTTCAATTTGTGGAGTTACCTCTTGGTCTGATAGGTAATCCAAGTCCTCTAATTGGTTTCCTTGACTCAATTTAGCATAAAAATCTTCAAATTAATTATCAAATACATATTTCTCAACATAAATTTCATGCAAAAAAGAATTATGCTTGAGTAAAGTAGTTACACTAACAATAGGTCTAGAAAGAATATCATCAACCTTGCTGTATATACCTTTGCTATACCTGATGATCAAGTGGAATTGTTGTAGGAAACCCATCCATTAAAAGTCCCTTTACTGACACAATTTAGCTTGTGACTATAAGTATTGCAATGATTGGTGGTTAGTGTGTATGATGGTTTCCTTTCCCATCAAGTAGTGTTTCCACTTTGTCACACCTTTAACCAACACATAAAGCTCTTTTTCATAAGTAGGATAGTTAATCCCTCCACCATTGAAATTTTTTGAATGAAATGAAATGGACTTACCATGTTGCATAAGGACTACGCCCATGGCATAGTCACTTACATCAGTTTGAATCTCTAAGGGTTGACTCAAGTTCGGTAGTGAAAGTACTGGGGCTAAAATGATCTTCTCTTTCAAAGAATCAAATTCTTTTAGCTTCTTCCCTCCCCAATGGAAGACCTTTTTCACATTAGTCAATGCATGTAATGGAGCTACGATAGAAGAGAAGTTACAAATAAAATTCCTCTAATATTGGGTTTCTACCAAAAATATTCTTACCTCAGTGACTGTCTTGGGCGTTGGGCAACTCATAATGACCTCCACCTTAGAGGTGTTTATGTTCAATTCACCTCCTCCAACGATATGCCCCAAGTACACCAAAGAAGTTTTTCCATATTCAAATTTTGATATCTTCAAAAACCATTGTTTTTTCCTTAATACAATGGGTAATTTTCTTACATGAATGACATGTTCATCGAGTGATTTACTGAAAATAAAGATATCATCTAAGTACACTACAAAAAACTCATCAAGAAATGGCCTCAACACATCATTCATCACAAGCATGAAGGTAGCAGGAGCATTACATAAACGAAAAGGCATAACTAGCCATTCAAACAAACATTGTTTTCTTTTAATGTTGTCTTCCAAATTTTAGCTTGAGAAATTATAATTTGATGGTAGCCACTCCTTAATTCCAACTTAGTAAAATACTTTGCATCTTTCAATTCATCAAGTAAATCATCTAGTATAGGAAGTAGATAACAGTTATTTACCGTAATTTTTTCAATGCACAAAAGTCCACACACATGCGGCATGTTCTGTCCTTCTTTGGCACCAACACAATAGGTGACCCACATGATGAAGTACTTGTTCGGATGATATCTTTTTCCAACAACTATTGATTTTTTTTTATCTAAACACTCTCCATCACCGACATTCTATACATGGCAATGTTAGGAAGTGGAGAATCTTGTTGCAATTATATTTCATGCTAGATTGCCCTCTTGGGAGGTAATCCCTTTGGTCCCTGAAACATCTCATTGTTTTGATTAACCACTTCAATCAAATCAGATTTAAAATTTGGATAACAACCTTGAAATGATGCATAATCAACATCACTATTTGGTTTAATCATAAGAAGCACACAATTATTACTTGAATTCACTAGTACTTTCATTTGTCCTGCATTAACTAATGAAAGATTTAGTTTATTGTGATGAGCTCTAAAAATATAATCCACACCATATTTGAACAAGGGGTACCTATTTTTCTGGCAATAGAAGATGGTTTTCCTATCATAGAGATAAGAACTACCCAAAAAAATTCCTGAAATGTCAAGTGGTACAACATCTAATTCAACTTTGTCAATGAAGTTTGTTGTGATTGCAAAGCGAAGAATACACTTTCTTGTAACCTGTAAAATTTTTTCTTTCATATCCAACCCAATGGATATGGTTTTCGATGCGTAATGGTTTCAATATTAAGTTTATTCACTAAGTCTTCAAATATCAAGTTGGCTTGGGACCAATTATCAAATACTATGTCAATTTTCATATGTTTTGAAATAACACCCACATGAAATAATTTAGTCCTTGTTTCTTCATTTGGAGTACTAGTGTGACAATTTGATGATCTCGTACTAGCAATGGATTATTTTCCTTTCTACCCATGGCTGTAATTTTAGTTTCATCAACCGATCGGGATCCCAAATCTTGTTGAGTGGTTGCAGTTTTTTTTCCCCTTTTTGTTGAATTTCTTGGGCCTCGTCTCTAGATGAACCTTCCAACAATGGTATTCATCATGACCCTATTTGAAACAATGCTTGCATGCAATTTTCTCTCCTCCTTTTCAATGAGTGAATTTTTCTTTCCTTTTCCTTTGTAACCCTTTCCTTTCTCTGCACCCTTAAATGGATTCTTTTTACACTTTTCTAGAATATTCTTCCCTCATTCTTTAAGATAAGTGGCTTGCATACAAACCTCATGTATACTAGTGGGATTTAACATAAGGAAAATATGCCTTAGGTAGATATATAGCCCCCTATATACTTCAGCAACGTGTCTTGTGAATGAAAATCAACACCTAACATAAGAGCTCTTCTTCTAAATTCCTAGGTGTAATCTTGCACACATTGACTTATAAGTTTTATAAAGTTTTCCCAATTCATAATGGATTTCTGAATATATGCTAGAGGGTAAAATTTTCTTTTAGTAGAAGCAACGAAATTATACCAAGAGATTGATATATTAACATGTTTTTTTTATCTCATCTCATGTCCTAGCTTCCCACCATACTAGTGCTACACCCTCCAGTCTCAAGCAAGCTAGTTGAATCTTTGTATCATCATCTTGAAGGTTTTAAATCATATAGTAGACCTCCAACTGACGAACCCAATTGACAATCTTCTCTGCATACTCACCATTATACATAGGCAGCTCAAATTTAATATCAAGTTTTAACAAGGGTTGTTTACCAGTTCCTTTTGAGGTATGTTGATGGGTATGAGTAAGGGTTGTAGTAGCGGAAGAGGATGAAGATGAAGGTGAAGATGGTGGTGAGGATGATGGTGGAGTAGATGGTGGATTATCAAAATTTCCATTACCTCCTGCTACTGCAAAACCCTCTCTTCTTGGAGGTTTGGATATTTCACCCTACAAACTTGTGTTCCTCTCTTCATAGAGGACTTCACCATGTTTTTCATGTCAAATAAATCCTTCCTAAAATCCTTCTCATCCTCTGTCATGTTGTACTTTCCTCCTTCATGACACATTCTTACTGAAGCCTCAGGTACAGGTGGAGGTGAATCTTATGGTGCATATTTTGGCAATTGTTCCCTCCTTCTCCTTACTCCAACTTGAAAACCTACACCTGCAAGCTTGCTTTATCCTCTCTTGAGCTTCAACCTTGTAAGAATTTAAACATTTACAAAACCATTAAATCCTCCTTGCACAATTAAACCTACTTCTCTGATGCCAACTTGATTAGAATGGTAAAGTTAGTGTTTGATGTGCTAAATTCCAATTCAGAATACAAACAAAGTTCTTGAGGATTATCAGTAAATTGCAAGTTAACCATGAGTTTTTAAGTGTTTTTCTGTCAATTTCTTGAGAAAATTAAAATAAACAAAACAATGAACAAAAAAATCTAATAGACATGAGCATCACCATAAACAGTAACATAACAGCACATGATGAAGGAGTTCACCTCGCCTGGGCTACGTCTCCTTGGTCTAGCTTCCAATGGCTTGGCCCTCTCCTGTTATTCTCAAAGTTACAATTACATATGTTTACAATACTTAAACAACTTTGAAACCTATTCCAATGGCTCCATAATGTGGAAAAATTCCTGTGTAGCCTCTTTTTTCTTTGAATTTGGTCAAAAATTGTGTAATTTATGACTTCCCAAAGTTTTTGCACTATTCGCTCTACATTTTCCACCAAAGTCAGCGCCGAACCTACAAATCTTCTCTGAATTCTAGTAATTGAGCGCCAATTCCATCAAATCCTGGCACAAATTGTGGGCACCATAATTTTTCCAATAAGTCCTTAAAGCCAAATTTCAAACCATATTGTATATGGTTAAATAAATTATTTTTTATAGAAAAAGCCTTTGTGCAATTTTCACTAACCGTTAACACTAAATGTTAAGGTTGATACATGGAGTTGTTACGTTTTTTGTTATGGTTATGGTCAGTGGGGGGGGGGTGGATGGCTAGCCTCTTTCCCATGGTCTTGCATTCAGGTAGTGACCAGGGTTGGGGCTAGACCCCATCCCCCACCCCCATTGCGAAAACCATATCATAATAAAATAATTCAGAAACCATAGTATGTTAAGTAATAATTTGATGGCACAGTGGTTAAGGCTCGTGCCGTTGAATATGAGGTCACAGGTTCGACCCCCGCTGATGCTGCTCGGACCTTGACCCAAAATTTTATGGCCTGTCGTGCTACCACGTAGCGGCCTTTGGTTGGTCCACGTGGCAACTTGTGGTTGGCCACATTCCCAAACAATCATAACATGGCATAAAAAACCAATAACATGAAGACAAGTGTGGAAACCTGATTCTCCAAAAGAAATCTATTAACCAGTAAACCTACTAAATTGGCATGCCTAGTCAAAAGTATGAACTGTTGACTGGACAGTCCCTGTACTTTTTTTCCAAAATTTTGCATGTTTGACGAAGTGGAGAAAACATGTTTCTGGGAGCATACAATGTTGGTTTTTTGCACAACGACTTGTCCCAAATTCAGAATGATGAGATCTATGTGATCGTTTAGGTTCCACATAATTCCAACAACTTTCATTTTTTAGCATAATTTTGAGAACCTCATCACTTGCTCTAAATCGGAAAATTAGTGTTTGTTGTGCTAAATTCCAATTCATAATATAAAAAAAGTGCTTGGTTATTATGAGGTCAATTTCAAGTTAACCATGAGTTTTTATGTGTTTTTATGTGAATTTATCGAGAAAATTAACATAAAAAAAACACTAAACAACAACATCTAACAAACATGAACATCACCATAAACAGTAACACAATAGCACATGCTAAAGGAGTTCACCCCGCCTAGGTTACGTCTGCTTGGTCTAGCTTCCAATGGCTTGGCCATCTTCTATTATGCTCAAAAGTGTGAATACATACCATTACAATGCTCAAACTGCTCTGAAATGCGTTCTAATGGCTCCAAAATGCCAAAAAATGCCTGTGTGGCCTCTTTTTGCTTTAAATTTGGTCCAAAACTTGCGGAAGCGATGGTCCAATGTCGTACTATAATAAATATTGTCTCAATAAGAAAATCAACTGTGGTCATCCATCTTTAATCATATTCAACCATGGTAAATTTTCAAATTGTGACAAATATTTTCTCTAAATGAAAATTAATCATGGTCAATCATGGTCAATATGAAAATCAACCAAGGTCAATCATCTTCAACCATGGTCCAACGTCACATTGTGACAAAAAAATTCTCAATATCAAAATCAACCATCTTCAACCATTATCAACCATGGTCCAATGTCACATTGCAACAAATATTGTCTCAATATGAAAATAAACCATGGTCAATCATGTTCAATGATCGTCAATAGGCATGGTTGCATTGTGACACAAATTGTCTCATGGTCCAATGCCACATTGTCACAATCATGGGTATCCATGGCCAACAATGGTCAACCATGGTCTAACGTCACATTGTGACAAACATTGTCAATATGAAAATCAAGCACGGTCAACCATGGTAAACCATGGTCCAATGTTACATTGTGACAAAGATTCCCTCAATATGAAAATCAATCATGGTAAAATATCTTCCAACGTCACATTGTGACAAATATTGCCTCAATATGAAAATCAACCATGGTCAACCATGTTCATTTTAGGGTTTATAATATTTGTATTAAGTATTATATACCTTGGGTTTACAATAATAATCATTTGGGGTTTTCGGTCTTTTGTATTAATCCCTTGTTTTTATTAGTGACTTGGGTTTATAATATTAATCCCTTAGCTTTATTAATCTAAGGGCTCATATTCCTAGGGTATAATATTATTTATAGGGTTTATAATATTTATCATAGGGTTTAATATAGATACCTTGGGTTTAAAATCCATTAATTTTATAATATTAATTATAGGGTTTATATTCATATGGTTCAATATTAAGCTTAGTGTTTACAATATTAATCCCTTGGGTTTATTAATTTTATGGTTTATTTTCCTAGAGTTTAATGCTATTCCCTTGAATTTTGAATATTAAACCAAAGCTCAACCATGGTCCAACGTCACATTGTGACGAATATCTCAATATGAAAATCAATCATGGTCCAATGTCACATTCTGACAAATATTGTTTGAATATGAAAAGCAATCATTGTCAACCATGTTTGTCTTAGGGTTTATACACCTTGGATTTACAATATTAATCATTTGGGTTTTTTAGGTTTCTAGTATTAATTCATTTTTTTATTAGTGCATTGTGCTTATAACATATATCCCTTAATTTTATTAATATAAGGGTTTATATTCCGAGGGTATAATATAGGGTTCATGGTCTAACGTCACATTGTGACAAAAATTTTCAATATGAAAATCAACAATTGTTAATTATGCTCAATCATGGTCAACCATGGTCCAACGTCACATTGTGACCAAGATTCTCTCAATATGAAAATCAATCATGGTCAACCATTGTCCAACGTCATATTGCAACAAATTTTCTCTCAATATGAAAATCAACCATGGTCAATCGTGTTTGTTTTAGGGTTTATAATATTTATCTTCGAGTTTATATAACTTGGATTTATAATATTAATCCTTTGGGAATTTTAGGCTTTTTGTATTAATCCCTTGTTTTTATTAGTGTCTTGGGTTTATAATACCAATCCCTTGGCTTTCTTAATCTAACGGTTCATGTTCCTATGGTATAATTGTATTTATAGGGTTTATAATATTTTTCATAGGGTTTAATATAGACCCCTTAGGTTTATAATCCATTAGCTTTATAATATTAATCATAGGGTTTAATATTAAGCTTATTTTTTACAATATTAATCCCTTGGGTTTATTAATTTTGGGGTTTATTTTCCTAGGGTTTAATGTTATTCTCTTGGGTTTTTAATATTAAACAATTTTCAACCATGGTTAATCATGGTCAACCATGGTCCAACGTCACATTGTGACAAATATTCTCTCAATATGAAAATAAATCATGTTGTGACAAATATTGTCTCAATATGAAAATAAACCATGATCAACTATGTTTTTCTTAGGGTTTATAATATTTATCTTAGGTTTTATATACGTTGGGTTTACAATATTAATCCTTTAGTTTTTTTACGTTTTTAGTATTAATTCCTTGCTTTTATTTGTGCATTGTGTTTATAATATATATCCTTTAGCTTTATTAATATAAGGGCTCATATTTCTAGGGTATAATATTATAGATAGGGTTCATGGTCTAATGTCATATTATGACAAATATTGTCAATATGAAAATCATCCATTGTCAACCATGGTTAATCATGGTCAGCATGGTCCAATGTGAAATTGTGATAAATATTCTCTCAATATGAAAATCAATCATGGTCAACCATGGTTCAATGTCACATCGTGACAAATTTTGTCTCCAAATGAAAATCAACCATGTTCGTTTTAGGGTTTAGAATATTTATCTTAGGGTTTATATACCTTTAGTTTACAACATTCATCCTTTGGGGATTTTAGGTTTTTTTTAATTAATCCCTTGTTTTTAATACTTCTTCGGGTTTATAATATCAATCGCTGAGCCTTATTAATCTAAGGGTTCATATTTCTAGGGTATAATATTATTTATAGGGTTCATAATATTTATCATAGGGTTTAATATAGGTCTCTTGGGTTTATAATCCATTAGGTTTATAATGTTAATGATAGGGTTTATATTCCTAGAATTTTTTTATTATTATTATTATTATTATCCAATTTTATTGTCACAACCAAGTGACACACCAAATTGGTGTATGAGATCCCCTTGTTTGTAGCACAAGGGGCCCACCTCTGCATGACGATTTGAATGCTAAGTCTATGAAGGTATACATATTGAACCAACCTTTGGTTTTGAACCTATAGCCTCTTAGGAGGAAACATATGCTCTTGACCATTAGGCCCACTCAAGTTGTTTAAGCTTAGTCTTTACAATATTAATCATTTGGGTTTATTAATTTTAGGGTTTATTTTCCTAGGGTTTAATATTCATCCTAGGGCTTAATGTTATTATCTTATGTTTTTAATATTAAACCATGGTCAACCATGGTTAATCATGGTTAACCATGGTCCAACATCACATTCTGACAAATATTCTCTGAATATGAAAATCAATAATGGTTAACCTTGGTCCAACACTACATTGTGACAAATATTGTCTTCATATCAAAATCAATCATGGTCAACCATGTTTGTGTTAGGGTTTATAATATTTATCTTAGGTTTTATATACCTTGGGTAGAGAATATTAATCCTTTGGTTTTTTAAGATTTTAGTATTAATTCCTTGTTTTTATTAGTGCATTGTGTTTATAATATATAGCCCTTGATTTATTGATCTAAGGGTTCATATTCCTAGGGTATAATATTATTGATAAGGTTTATAATACTAACATTAGGGGTTTATATAGATTCCTTGGGTTTATAATCCATTAAGGTTATAATATAAATTCCTTGGGTTTATATTCCTAGGGTTTAATATTATTCCCTTGGGTTTTTAATATTAGTCGCTTCAGTTTTTAATATTAATAATAAGATTCATGATATTAATATTAGGGTATAATGTTTATTTTAGGATTTATAATATATACTTAAGTTTTATATCCCTTGGGTTGATAATATTAATCCCTTGGGTATAATACTATTCCTTTGGGTTTATAGTCACTTGCATTTTTATTATTAATCCCTTGGTCTTAAAATATTAATGGTTTAATATTGTAAAATTGGAATGGTACAAAAATATATCCAACATCACATTGTGACAAAAATTGTCTTGATATGAAAATAAGTATAACAATCATTATCACAATGTTACATTACATTGTAATTTATTCAATGTTGCATAATTTCATTACAAAACTTGGGTTTAATACAATGTTTATAATATTGGATTTATAATTTGTATTATTAGGGTTTATAATATTGATGTTATTGTTTAATATGAAACCCTTGGGTTTATCAATCCCCTGGGTTTTTAATATTAATCCTATGGGCTTAGTAATCCCTTGATTTTATAATATTGTTCCTAGGGTTTCTAATATTAATCATAAAGTTTATATTCCTATGATTTAATATTAAGTCTATGGTTTATAATATTAATCTTAGGGTTTAATATTAACCCCTTTAGTTTATATTAGATTTATAATATCAATCCCTTGGGCTTATTAATCTTAAGGTTTATGTTCCTAGGATTTAGTATTAATATTAATGTTTAATGTTATTCCCTTCAGTTTTTAATATTAATCCTTTGGTTTGATTAATCAGATAGGATTATAATGTTGATCCTAAGCCTTATAATATTAATCTTAGGGTATATTATCATTCATAAGGTTTGTAATATTAAAATTAGGTTTTAATTTAAATCTCTTGGGTTTATATTCCATTGGGTTTATAATACAAATTACTTGCGTTTATTAATCCCTTGGTTTCGAATATTAATATATTGGATTTATACTTTGTAATATTAGGGATTATAATTTTCATCCTTGAGATTTATAATACTAGTATGTTGGGTTTACTGATCCATTGGTTTTATATTATGAATATGTTGGGTTTATTAATCCCTTCGGGTCCAAATATTGATAATTTGTTCGGTTCATTAATCCATTGGTTTTTAATACCTTGGATTTAGAGCATTAATAATTAATTGTGTTCATTAATCCATTGGGTTTTTAACCCATAGGTTTTATAATATTAATCCCTTGGGTTTATTGATCGCTTATGTTAATCATTCCCAAATTTTATAATATCAATGCTTGGGTTTATAATATTCATAATTCGTTGGGTTTATTGATCCATTGGGCTTGTAATGTTATTCGTTTGGGTTTAATTTTTTTTTTCGATCAAAGTCTAGATAATATTATGATATCGAAAACAAAATTTACAGTAGGATCCAACATGCTTGTATTACATTCATGCAACCTAAAAGGCATGCAGTGCCTAGAAGGACTTGGGTGCTTCCCAAGGAATTCGACGCTCTTGGTTATTAGCCACACAAAAATTACAAAACAGACATAAAAGAAATGTCATCATGGAGGAGGGTGCAAGGGACCTATGGGAGGAGCCATGAAGAGACGACGCTGATTATGTATATGGTAGCTGATATGGTCCACTTGGGCCTCTAGAGCTCAGAGGTGGTCGTGAGAGCACCTCAAAAGATGGCACAGACCCTCCAAAGCTTTGAAGGTCTCAGTCTGCAGATTTTCAGCAACATTAATATAGGCCACCAATTCATTCACGCAAGGTGTCCAGGTTGAGTTGATCTGCTAGAGTTGGGAAGAAATTTCTTTGAGGGTGGCTGGAGCCTCAACCTAGCCTGGTGACTGAGCCTGAGAAACACCCATGTATGCCACCAAATGTTAACTCTCAGTAGATTTCGAGTGTGAGCTTGAGTACCCAGGTACTGGGTGATGTTCCATGCCATGACCAAGACCTCCATGGTGCTCCCGACCTAGCTCATGTGGCATACAACCACCTAAATCTCCCTCTCTCTTTTTTGGGCTCCAACGCCAAGTCGCTCTGGGTCTAGCAACCCCTAAATGCCACGCACCATCCCTGCACCCTCGACTGAATTTATCACTGACCACGTCTTGAGCATCATGGATGAGAGACACGATACCACCACTAGCCACAACACTGCCCTCAAATGAGGTGTGGAAGTTCCACCACCCTGTAATATCCCAAAATAAGGAAAATAAGCAGTATTGGGAATATCCTACGATATTCCAATTTTGGACTGATCAGTAATGCCTTCACAGATAAACACATTTTCTGAAATGTAAGCCATAGAAATGAAAATCATCACTTGGAACCCTTAGATACATCCATATATCATCTAAGTCCAAGAGGATATTAGAAATAAATGAAACTAGATGAGGTAAATAGACCTCCCACACTAGTGTAGCTGAAGATGACTAAAAACCCTAGACACTACTAGTCAGAAATAATACACAAAAGGGACTGCACAGTATTATGAGGGTTTCAACTTAGAAATTAAGGAAACAAATAGATTTTCTCATATATTAGATAAACAAGCTTACAAACTGAGATCTAGTCTCCTTATTACAATTACAAGAAAACCCGAGAAGGGTTTCTTATCAAACACTCTACATACAAATGTGATTTTCAGAAAATTACTGAATAGTCACTGCAACACTAAATAATAAGATTTTATAAGGCTGGAAGATGTATGATCTGACGTAGATCCTTCAAGGGGTTCCTCGCATGAAATGTTGGACCTCTCAATCACAAGAAAACACTGCGACGGAGCCACTAGACCATCTGCTAAAGTTTCCTCCAAAAATAATGCATTCCCTAGCTAGAACAACGCTGGGAATGTTGGGGAAATGCATGGTATGCTACCATAGATCTTAAATTAGCACTAGACCTCTCCAAATAGGTCCCTGAAGTGAAGGAAACCTTCCTCCAATGAGAAACTAACTCGGAGACCGAGATTCCAATCCCTTCCACTACTGCACCCAAAAACACTGCACAATCTCCAGTAGAAATTTTGTTGGTGTAATTGGCTGAATCTTGGCCTAAAAAATTTATGTGGAATGATGAATTAAAGATCTCCCGAGTGGCTCCTGAAGGTAAGAGGTTGGATTTCCACTCGGGAACACCTAGTGCTAAACAACACTGCTACCCTACTAAGAAGCAATGGAAGCAAACAGTCTGAGTAGACAAAATAAAAATCTAAAACATGAATAATAATGATAACATCCTCTTCCTTAAATAAAACATGAGTTTTCTTGCCCTTGGACCCACTGAATTAGGTCATCTCTATCCAAAGATTCATCTCCCTCCAAAACTGTGTTATTCCTTCTTTGATTTCTCCTCCTCCACAATTGCGCTGTTGACTTAGTCACAGTGGACTAAACCAACTTGATATTATCCCTGTTCACACATGGAGGTGTTTTATTAAGCTGTAAAGAGTCTCCCATTTCACACTTGGAGTGTTTTTATTCCTCCTTAGGAGAATTATGGGCTTTTCTACCCATTTATTAACTGGTTAGAGCTGCTACTAACTCTAATGTTCCATTTAGCTTTGAGGCTAAAATTTGGGAACATTACAGTCCTCCCCTATAAAATCTCTGCTTGTCCTCAAGAAAATGTCTAGGGAGATAAAATTTCTCCCCTCCTCCTCTTGTGGCCTCACATCAATGGCCTCCACCATTGCATCAAGATAATCTGCAAATAAATTGTCATCGAATGTTTCCTCCGAAGTGTGAAAAACCAAATGGTCTGCATCAATCAAAGGTGGAAAGTGTGAATGGAAACTTGATTGTCGTCCCATGGCCTCCACAAGGTAGGAGTGATGACCAACATGGTGAATGAGTGCCTCCCTCGCCCTTGCTATCATCCAAATGAAATGATCCATCCTATGTAGCTCATCAAAAGAATCATCAACCCCAGTTTTATACAATGTGTTGGGGCTGCATGGAGAGATTGGATCCTACCATCCAAATGGTTTCTCTCTCCATTTATGGCAAACATGGGGCTACCTCTGTCCTTGGGATGAGATGACATGGCCTCCAAGAATGGCCCAAGTTCCCCCATCAAACAATTCATCCATGAAGTGCCTCCTCAAGTTCTTCAAGTGGTTCCTCCCACAAGAAGGAAATAAGTGTGATGTGGCAATCATGGTTTTCCCATGGTTCCTCCTAAAATGTAAAACATGTAAAGTGGGGAGAATCATGATCTCGATGGGCATCTCTACTACCTCCAAAAGTCTCCAAAAAAAACTTCCCATGAGCATAAACATATCAGCAATACATGGAAGCAAAGTACAATGAGAACAAGTTGCCAAATGACAACCAGAGAGTGAATCATAGTTCCACTCATGGAACCAACGCAGTGCATCCTTTTCCTGCATAAAAATAAGAAATAAAAAGTTCTTTACCAGCCACCTATTGGCTGCAATAGTCATCTCATAAGATGGAAACATGAAGTTAAAATATGGTGTCAATTGTGTACACCAAGAAACATGTGGCTTCCCCCACAAACCACCAAAAGGATAACCAAAATCAATGCTACAAGTATCTGCAAGTACATCATAATACAATATGCAAGAAGAGATGGTTCTTCTTGATACATCATTCTGCTCAAACAAGGAAAATAAGTACAATACAAAATGTGAAATTATACCTCCTGCATCATGTACTTGAGATCTTGAACTGAAATGGCTCAACTGGAATATTTCCCTCACCTCCAATGAGAAGGGAAGTGGTTAAGACCTCCTTTCTGTCACCATCTGGGCTATGCATCTCTCAATATGCTGAAATATGTCATGTTAGATGCCCTCCCAAGCTAACTCCTCTACCAAAGAAAGATATGCATCACAATGCATGGAAAGGAAGTCCGCATGTGCTGCAAGTAGCAACTTCTCCTTGAGACTAGAAACTCTAGTCAAGAAGACTCTGCCATGTGAATAGATGACCACATCATCCACCATATACTCATCATCTCTATCTGGGTCATCGAGAATCATGCATGTACCAAGATCCTTGGAGTACTCTACTAAGAGCTGAGATCTCCAATAAGGATCAATCCTCCTAAGAGACAGCGTTGGTGATCTAGCATGTGAAGCTCTCCTCATGCTGCTGCCTGCTACTTTGACATCCCCCATGCCAAAGTTCTCCTCCAAACTCTCCACCTCTCCAAAGTCCAAGAGTGGTAAATCCATAGACAAGATGTCTTCCAACAACTTTAGATCAGGTGGCCTCCCAGGTGGAATGCCTCTATGTAGTGAGACATCAATGTCAATAGTATACTGCACATATGGTTGGTCAACCTTGCCCCTACCTTCACAACACAGTAAAATCTACCTCTTATTTGCATTAGCTCTCTGAAATAGAGAAGGGTATGTGCCTCACCAACTGATGTTGCTCTTCCTTCCTACCTCCTCCTTCTAGCTATAATGCTGCACAATCATGCTACTCATTGATTGTGCTTGGACCTCCATGTATGATATCCTGGGGAACTTCTTGCAAGGATACAAGAATCCCTCCTATTGGAGCATGTGCTCCTCCTCCCTCTATGTGAGGTACTAGATGTGCTCTAGATGTGACAGCACTGTTGCCCTCAACTCTATCAATGTGTGTGGGAAACATCTCAACAATTGGATCCTCCTGTGAAAAAGAGATCCCCATGCCCTCTTGTTTAGGAATATTCACTAGAGGTCTTGCCTCCATAAATGTGTAATGCAAGATGTCAGCTTCTCCCATGGTTTTTTGAAGTGGAGTTTCCTCCAGCACATGAAAGGGTTTTGTTCTCTCAAGTTTTCCTTGCTCATGTGTCTTAGGAATTTTTTCACCAAACCTTCCCACCAATGTTTCTATGAATCTTGCATAAGAGGAGTTGCTTGCATTTTTTAGAGAGCAAGATTCAAAAATCCACCATGCATGGGCCTTACCTCTGAAATGCAACGCTGCAACTCTGATGGATTCATCTTCAGAAATATGGTGCTGCTGAAAATAGGAGTCTAGCTCCTTCACCCAAGCTCCAGCTGAACATGTAGGTGATCCGGAAAAGGTAGATAGAAGTAATCTACCCACATCCTGCTGCTGGCTCTTCTCCACTTAGATATTTCAAAATTCCTGGAAATTAGTATGATCTCTAAACCTCTCAGTTTGAGATTCATACTCCTGCAAAAAATCACTAAGAACTTTCCTTATAGGCATTCTTCCTCCTGCCATCCATCTCAAGATAGATCTGGGCACCTGACTACGCTATGCATCATGGTGTGTAGCTGCATGCTCACACTCACCATGTGAAAATCTATATTCAGCTCCAGATCCAACTTCCCTTGGAGGTCCCATCTCCATTCTCATTTCCTTCAGCTCTTCTTGAAAGCTCTATATAGATTTTGGAAGAAGCTTTGTAAGCTTGTCTTGCTTTCTCCCTTCACATACTAAAGCCTTCTCTCTTCTCTCTGTCTCTCATGAAAGTGTAATGGCCTGAGATCCATAGGCTGAGCCAATATCGTTTCTATGATACCGCTGTAATATCTCAAAAGAGGGAAAATAAGTAGTATTGAGAATATCTTAAGATATTCCAATTTTGGACTGCTCAGCAATGTCTTCACAGAAAAACACATTTTCAAAAATGTAAGCCATATAAATGAAAATAATCACTTGTATCCCTTAGATACATCCATATATCATCTAATTCCAAGAGGAAATCATAAAGAAATGAAACTAGGTGAGGTAAACAGACCTCCCACACTAGTGTAGCTGAAAATGACTAAAAACCCTAGACACTGCTACTCAGAAATAATACACAAAAGGGACTGTGCAGTCTTATGAGGGTTTCAACTAAAAAATTAAGGAAACAAATATATCTAATCATATATTAGATAAAAAAGCTTACAAACTGAGATCTAGTCTCCTTATTACAATTACAAGAAAACCCGGGAAGGGTTTCTTGTCAAACACTCTACATACAAATGTGATTTTCAGAAAATTACTGAATAATCACTGTAACACTGAAGCATAAGAGTGTAGAAGGCTGAAATTTTTCTGATATGATGTAGATCCCTCAAGGGCTTCCTCCCATGATAGGTTGGACCTCTCAATCACAAGAAAACACTGCAACGGAGCCACCAGACCATCTGCTAAAGCTGCCTCCAAAAATAATGCATTCCCTAGCTAGAAAAGCACTAGGAATGTTGGGGAAATGTGTGATCTTCTACCACAGATCTGAAATTAGCACTAGACCTCTCCAAACGGGTCCCTGAAGTGAAGTAAACCTTCCTCCAACGAGAAACTAACTCAGAGACCGGGATTCCAATCCCTTCCACTGCTGCACCTAGCAACACTGCACAATCTCCAGTAGAAACTGTGCTGGTGTATTAGGCTAAAGCTTGGCCTAAAAACCTGATGTGGAATGATGAATGCAAAATTTCGCAAGAGGCTCCTCAAGGTAAGAGGTGGGATTCCCGCTTTGGAAATCTCGGTGCTAAACAAAACTGCAACCCTGGTAAGAAGCAAAGGAAGAAAACAGTCTGAGAAAACCAAATAACAATCCAAAACATGAAGAATAATGCTGCCATCCTCTCACTTAAACAAAACATGAGTTTTCTTGCCCTTGGCCCCACTCAATTAGGTCATCTCCATCCAAAGATTCATCTCCCTCCAAAACTACGTTATTCCTTGTTCGATTCCCCATCCTCCACAACTGTGTTGTTGACTTAGTCAAAGTGGACTGAACCAACTTGATATTATCCCTGTTCACACATGGAGGTGTTTTATTAAGCTGTAAAGAGTGTCCCATTTCACACTTGGAGTGTTTTTATTCCTCCTTAGGAGACTTATGGGCTTTTCTACCCATTTATTCACTGGTTGGATCTGCTGCTAACTCTAGTGTTCCATTTAGATTTGAGGCTAAAATTTGGGAACATTACACACCCACAAATTATGAATCGCATAAAAGCATGAGTGCTTAGTAAGCCCAAGGAAGAACCACCTTGGGGTTTGGCTATTGAAGAACCCTTCCTGCGTAGTCTTCTAACTGTCATCCGGCACCTAGGCTGAACACCAAAACCACCTATCCAGAGACACTCCTAATTCATTCCTGCCACCTTCATCTGCCTCCTCATGCTGCGTGCTCTTACCATTGCCAGGATTCGTCCCAGCTACCAAAATCTCGCCACTACTACCTAACTGACCTTGCACCCACCTCGTCTCATGTTGGCGAAGCTCAAGCCAAGGTTTCAAATCTAGTTTCTGGTCGTCTATCATATCCAAAGCACCAACCTTCACCATCTCCCACAGATATCGAATATCATGCCTCACGTCTTCCCACAGATATCGAATAGCATGGATCACGTATGCCACACCCTTAACTGCATTCACCATTGTCGTAGGATCGCCTTCCTTGAGGCCCATCACCATTCAAGTGTGGGAGAGTAGTGAGTCGGCGGGTGTGTGTCATAGGGCTGGTCTAGCGTTAAGTCCCACAACCCACTTGTCTCTATGATTGGACACCCCAACGGGAAATTCATTTGGGTTTATTAATCTCTCAGGCTTTTAATGTTAATCCCTTGGGTTTTTAATATGTTTTGTTTTTAATATGAATAATCCCTTGGGTTTATAATATTCATCATTTAGGTTTATACTATCAATCCATTTGGTCTATAATATTTATCCCTTTTATGAATAATAATTATTAACTATTAATAATTATTAATAATTATAATCATTGATAATTAATAATATTTAGTAATTATTAGTAATGATAATTAATAAATATCATTAATTAATCCTCTATAGCAAAAGCATACCTTCCCTATATTCAAGGAGTCACGGATAAGATAGCCAAAGTTATAGCTAGGAAGGACATTAGAGCATCCTTCAAAACTCTATTGACAATCACACAGAGGATGAAATTGGTCAAGGACGACCCTGACCACGTCCAACAAAAAGGTGTTTACAAAATTAATTGTTCATGTGGAGAATGTTATATTGGTGAAACTGGTAGGACCTTCAAAATAAGGCTTAACGAACATGGTGCTGATATCAGGCTTGGAAGAACCAAAACATCGGCTTTAGTAGAACACTCCAACAAAATGTGTCACCACATATGCCTTGAAGATGTAGTGCTCATTGCCAAAGAAAAACACCATTTTAAACATAAATTTTGTGAAGCCCTAGAAATCATCAAGCACCCTCACAACCTCAATAGAGATGGAGGTTTAGAAGTTAGCAGGAATTGGATCCACATTCTTTCCCAATAATAAGATTTCCCCCTTAAGTCAGTGTTCTCCATTACCTCAACCATTTTCATCCTCCCGCATTACTTGGTCCTTGGCACTCGCTCCATTTCTCCTCCCTTTACACTTCCCTCTTCCTATTATCCTTCTTTTTTCAAACCCTCACCTTACCCTTCTACATCCCTATACCAGCCACCCCTCCTGAAAACCTCTTTAAAATAACTAAACTTACTTTTAATAATAACTACCAAAATAACTAACCTATAAAAACTCTTAAAATCTAATCTTAAAATAACTAACTTTTAAAAGTATAAAAAACAATCTTAAAAATCTCATCTTATAATAACTAGCCTACCTTTAATAATAACTATCAAAATAAAGAGCTACCCTTTTAATAATTTACATTATCAAACCTTATGTTAATAATATATAAAACCTACCCTTCTTATTATAATGTCACATTCATTGGATTAATTTAAAACTTAATTAATTTACTAAAAATAACCTTAAAACAACATTACTTAAATTATAAGTATTACTATTATTAATTATTAATTGTAACATAAAAACTTTAAATAAATTAATATATTGTAAAACATAGATTAAATTAGAAATAAAAATGGATATAAAACTAACAAAAGAAAATAAATATTTAATCAAATAAATTAACCTTTTATAAATTATTAGAAACTCATCGGCTCATTTTTCCAATCAACCTTTTTTCCTCTATTTATTTACCCTAATCTACTCTCTTCTTAGCAGGTTTGTCCTGATGATGAGTCTTGATTTAGACTCGAAACGTCGATAGAAAATGAAGACTGTGGAGATTTCAAATTTTATATCTAAAAATCTACACCACACAAACCTCCAATCTATCAATAATGATAATCATTAATAATTAATAATTATTAAAAATTAATAATTATTATGATATATAATTTATAACTAATAATTATTAATATTACAATTTTTTATTTTTAATATTTATATTTATAATAATTTTAATTATTAATTATAAATATTTATATTTATATTATATTATATCGAAATATATTTCATTAATACCAACATTACATTATTGTATTTATAAAATTATTTTTTGAGTTTATAATTTTCAGATCTATAATGGTAAGGTTTATAATACTAGTTTCAAGGTCTTCTATCCATTAGGTTTATAATATTAATATTAAGTTTTATAATCCCGTTGATTTATAATATAAATGTTAGGGTTTTACATTTTTCCTTGTTTATTTTTCCTTTGGTCTATAATATTAATCTCTTGGGTTTATTTCCCCTCATGTTTATAATATTAATCATTTACACTTATAATATTGGGTTTATAATATGCATTTAGTATAAAGGTTTGAAATGTTTAGTTTTTAATATTGGAGTATATAATATTGGTTTTTTATAATTTTAGGGTTTATAATATGGTGCAGGATCATCCTACTCAATTTTATTATTTATTTGGGTGATTTAGCAGGTGATGTTTTTTTAATTATTTTATAAAATTATGTACATTTTAAATAAATTGAGAGGAAAATCTGAGTGTGAGTTTTATTGTAAATATTCTCTCATAAATGAGAATATGAGTGGAGTTGGGTTGTATAGATATCTTAGGGATTATGAACTCCTTAAATAGAACTTAGTTTAGTCAAAGGAGGGATAAAGCTATTTTAGGATTTGGTTGAGTTATTTGTGGAGGAAATCATGGATTCAAATTAATCCACAATTATGTATAAATATTAAGCTTTGTGTGAGGATGATAAATAGCTATAGAGAATGGAATAAGACAGAGGAAAAAATGTAGAGAGGGATAGTGTGCCAGTTTGAAGAATGGTGAGGGTAAAGAAGGCAACAAATGTAATATTCGGCCAAAGAAGTGTTTGAATCTATAATTTCTTGTTGTTATTATATGCAAGTATTTTGTTTTTGTTCATTTCTCTGTTTAAATATATTATGGTTTCATTTAAGACTATCCAAATCGATATTTAATATTATAGAGCAGGTGTGAACTCTACATTCCGCGTATATACATATTTTTGCAGTATTCACTTCATCATTTGGTATCAGAGCCCAAAGATCTAATCAGTGTAGCCGTGGATGAAATATGGGTGCAATCGTGCATTAGTTGAATTAGTGTGTACTTTGAAAGAGTGTGAAGAATACCAAGCACAAAGGGGCAACAAATGAGCCAGCAGATGCAGGTTGTGAAGAATTGAGATGGCAAGCAGATTGAACAACTTGTAATGTGAAGGCGAATGCTGGATGGGAGACAACACAGAGTGGCAAGCACATGGTGCAGACAACCGTGGATGTTGAATGATAAGATTGGTGTGGATGGAATGACAGTCGAAGAGTGCAAGGCAGAGCATGAGAATTGAAGGGGAATTTGCGTGTAGAGACCTGTTGTTGAGTAATAAGTTTGTGCATGAAGGGTCTAGTGATAATGTTAATCACATAAGGGTTGAGGGCTTAATGATTTGAGGTAATTTGTTGTTCATGTGTTGGCACTCTACGTGATTGATCAACTTTGTGTATGCTCAGGAATTGCTATTGACCAAGCTAAGGAAATTTGTCCTCTAATCTGAAATTTTGTTCAAAAACAGATGAAGTTGGTGTCAAAGGTCATGGAATATGCATCAAAGCGTGACTGGTTCAATCGGGGTCAATTTGGAGACGTTGATGTCTGTTTGGAGAAGCGTAAATATTTTTAAGGTGCTGATTCTTGCAAACCCTAAAATCTATGTTTCTTTTGCAAACCCTGAGCATTGTGATCCGTTGAGCAAGTGGTGAACCCAATCGCGGAAGCGTGGTTGACAAAGAAGGCATAGAGAGAGTTGGGCGATAGAGGTTGTGGTGATTTTGATGTATGATAACAAATCAAATGTGTAGGTCGAATGCATGGAGCAGAAAATTTTGCTGGAGAGGCTACACTGAAATTTGTTGTGGACTGAACTGTATTCTAAAACATTCTCTATATATTTTTTGGTATAAGAAAGCCACGCGATTTTCCTTTAAGCGTCTGCCTTTTTTATATATACTCTACATAAATAATCCTCAAGCAGTAATCTTACCCTCGTAATGATATTATCATATGAGGATCTCCTTCTAAAATTCAAATGCAATGTTTTATTGCTTGTGAAACTATGATTTTTGTGAGTTTTCTTATGCTTCCTAGAGTTGAGAATTTCTGAAGGTTGTGAACATTTCTACAATAGATATCACAAGCTATTCTTAATCATAATTTTTCTGTAGAGGAGATTAGTCAATGCGTGAGGAGAAACTTGCATGAAACAGTTGTGTAAATACCACAAACACTGGAAATTTGTTGAAGTCTCCGTTTAAAGATACATGGAAGGAGTGTAGAGAATACAGTCAAAGACTATCGAAGAAGCACAGTCATATCAGCTGCTGACTATGGATTGCATTTCCATGGTTACTGAAGGCCTGCGAGATCATATATGTTGGTGGAAATGACGTAAACTCGAGTGTTTTAGCAACATAATCAGTGGAAAGTATTCCATTGGAGAAGCGGCCAGTGGGACTATTCATTGATGAAGGCAGTGAGATATACTCGGTGAGGTAGCAATGTTCAGACCTGTTGTGGCGTTGTGGACCTGTTGCAATATTGTAGCCATGAGCCTGTGCCAGAGGAGCGACGTGGCAGGTGGCAGAGAAGATTATTGCCAGCCTCCATGGAGGTCATGGAGGCTATGCCTAAGAGCTATTTCTCATTGGTGTAAGCTACGTGGATCATGTCAGATTCGTATGATCGATTCCCGTGGAGGGGCCACTGTGTGCTGCGTATGTGAAGGGAAAGATAATATTCATAGTGATAAGAACGACGCTCGAATAGGAAATTCATGCAGGATGACCGCTAATATAAGCTAAAGAGGCATAAAATCCCAAGAGTTGAAAATTGCGAAGAAAAGGTTATTAAATAACCTTGAAGGGAATGTAAGGTATGAAAATTAATTTCAAAAAGCCATTTTAAATGTTGAAAATTAAATGGTCTATTTTATTCTCATCATAAAATACATCTTGGGAAAAGTGAAAGATATTATATGATTAAGGTGTTGTAGATCACCAAGGGGACTGCATTTCTATTGTTTAAGTATCATGTGAGTAAAAGAAAGTGATAATGGGAGATGACATAATTAGTTCTCTATGATATTATAATATAATAAGAATGGAGTATGAGAGAGAATTGGTGAAGTGATGATTTTACATCATGAGAATGTATTAAGGGCAGATGTTCATTTGTATATTGTATAATTTGAATTAGAGTCAAAATATCCACTATTGTAATTATTAGGTCAAGCTTTGAAGTAAAATAAGATGTCAAGCGAAAATGATGAAATTTGGATAGCTTGAGTCAATTTAAACCATTGAGTTATTGTACAAAAGGGTGCATTTTTCATCCACGATGAAAATTTGATGTCAAGTGTGGAGTCAAAGAGTCTTAAATCAAGTCAAAGTTTTGAATGTAATTGGGTGCATGATCAGTGGAGCCTGACACCCAAAGAGTTTGGTCATTGTAATGCAATAAATATTGTAGTTTTTGTTTGCAGCAAAGAGAAGCAAGAGAGTTTCCTAGAATATGATTCCAAGACAAAGAACTGAAAGATACCAAGCGCAAGAAGAGAGCTTGCATTGTTGGATGGCAAGTAGGAAGGCTTGCTGAAAAGGGGATTGAATGAAATCCACAAGTGAATAGATGAAGATCACAAAGGAGGAAAAAATGACTACTGATAGTCATTTCAGAGGTTCTGAAAAAGGACAAAACAGAGGGAAGAAGAAGGAATATTACAAGGCAAACGACATATGGAAGCAGTTGACTGATGAAGAATATGAGAGGGAGAAGTCTGAGATAGCAGTTCATCTTGAGTTATTGATGGAATTGCTGTAGAGAAATAAGAAAGACCAGAGATATGGTTGGACCATGAGGAAGAAAGTGAAATGGAATAGACTACAAGTAAAGAGGAATCAATAGGTAAATATGAAGTTAACAAAATAGCTAAGAAATCTTGAGAAAATGATGAGTGTGCCATTGATATGTGAAGAACTCAGAGGAACTGAGTTGCAAATGGAAGTTTCCATTAGTGGACTAGAACAGGGTGTAATTCTGGGTGAAGAGGATAATGAGAAATATCTCATGGACTATTGTAATAGTTCAGAACAACTTGAAGATATCTTGTCAAGGGAAGAAGATGAGGCTATGAAGCCTTGTATTTTTAAATCTCATAGTTTGTATGTGTTTGCACGATGTGCAAAAGATGATGGACAGTATGGTGAAACTGTCACAAAGATGAATAAAGCTCTTGAGGTGAAGTATGACGGAGAATTCCTTGTAGAGGAGGAAGGTAATGATTTTTTGCAGTAGAAATAATTCATAGATGAATTCCTATTTGGTGTAAGACAGCCAGTTGAAGCTGTTATGGAGTAGAAGCATAATGAAAATGAAATAGTGATATTCCAAGCAGGTAAACAAACGCATTTGTTTAATGAAATTGATGAAAGAATTTTGCAATGTGATGATATAGACAACAGGGTACCTCTGGATGATTGCAAGAAGAAGAATGAAACTAAGAATGAAGGTTGTGATGAAATGATGGAAAATTTTCACATGGAAATAAAGTTCTTGGAAGGATGGCTAAAGAAAGCTAAAGGAGAGATGAAGCTTGCAGAACCTGATAAAGAAGATATTGCAGTTACCATGCATGATAAGGATGAAATGTCTCTAAGTTTTATAGAGTTATGTGAATGCTTTGACTCCTCAAATAATAATGTGGTTGTAGGTACAGAAGACGACATTAATAAATATGATGCTGAAATTAGAGAAATTGAGCATAAAGTATTTGAAGATGAGATGAAAGATCAAGATCAATAAGAAAGTTATGTCCTTAGAGACATAAATGAAACATCAGTATTAATACAGAAGGATAAATATGAAAGAAACCAGCAATTGAAAAGAGGATTTACTGAAATCCAAAAGTTCTATGATAGGAGATTGGTGCTTGCAGCATCAAAAGAGGCTGAAAGGTCTTGTATTTTTAAAACTAATAATTTGTTGATGAATGCAGGTACAACATCGGATGAGAAATTTGTTACTATTGGGGCTAGCAATGACTATATTTGTGATCAAAGAGAAGTTATTGATTATTCTTCATTTCAAAAATTTGAGTGTTCAATGCAATTGGAGACGGAAGCATCAGACAAAGAGGAATTACATCGAGAAATTGGAGAAAGTAACTGTTGTAGAGGCTGATGGAATCTGGTTGACAGAATGAGTGATGTTGGTGATGCTGATGTAAAGCCAATTTGAGATTCTTTCAAATTCTGGAGACTAGAAGAATGGGTATCAACATTTCTACACAAGTCTGTAATTCCTGAAATAAAGATGGTGTGGTATGGAACACAGAGAGTTACATTCAATAATATTCTGAAAATACTATTCTATAAATTATGTGCAAAATTACAAAATGGAGTTGATACTTTAAAAGATCGGCGTCAAAATAGAGTTGGGAATCCTGGAGGTAGCAAGTCATTAAGACTTGTGGTTGTCGCATTATTACAGAAAAGTGACAGACCTCATAGACAGGAGTCTATGGAAACTTTTCTTCATGGGGAGTCTAATGCAGGAGCATCTACTCAATTGTTATTATTTATTTGGTTGATTTAGGGGGTGATTTTTTTTCAATTATTTTATAAAATTATGTACATTTTAAATAAATGAAGATGAAAATTTGAGTGTGAGCTTTATTGTAAATATTCTCTCATAAATGAGAATATGAGTGGATTTTGGTTGTATGGATATCTTAGAGATTATGAACTCCTTAATTAGAACTTAGTTGAGTGAAAGGAGGGATAAAGCTATTTTAAGATTTTGTTGAGTTATTTGTGGAGGAAATCATGGATTCAAATTAATCCACAATTATGTATAAATATGAAACTTTGTGTGAGGATTATAAATAGCTATAGAGAATGGAATAGGATGGAGGAAAAATGTACAGAGAGATAGTGTGCCAGTGTGAAGAATGGTGATGGCCAAGAAGACAACAAATGTAATATTCGGCCAAAGAAGGGTTTGAATCTGTAATTTCTTGTTCTTATTATATGAAAGTATTTTGTTTATGTTCGGTTCTTTATTTAAATATATTATGGTTTCGTTGAAGGCTATGCAAATCAATATTTAATATTATAGAGGAGGTGTGAACTCTAAATTCCGCATATATCCAGATTTTTGCAGTATTCAGTGCATCATAATATTAATCCATTGGGTCTATTATTCCCATGGGTTTATAACATTAATCACTTTGGTTTATATCATTAATATCTTGGGTTTATTATTAGAGTTTAAAATACTAATCTTAGGGTTTGGTCGATATCATTAATATCTAGGGTTTATAATAATAATCTTAATATTTACAATATTAAACTTAGGTCTTATAATGTTGGATTTGATGGTATGAGAGTTTATAATATTCAATTTAATATTAAAGTTTAATATTATGATGTATCACATTGTTCTTATTAATAATGTAACATTTTAATCTTAGGGTTTAGTTCTTTTCCATTTAATTTATTTTTCCTTGGGCTTCTAATATCAATATTTTGGATTTATTTTTATTAATCTTAAGGTTTGATATTTTTCTTTTAGGTTTTTTTTGAGTTGGATTTATAATATTAATTCCCAGGATTTATTTTCTTTTGGGTTTATTATTATTAATCTTAGGGTTTAATATTTTTTTCTTGTGTTTGTTTTCCCTTGGGTTTATAATATTAAACCCTTGCATTTATTTCCCCATTTCCCTTGAATTTGTGATATTGCATTTTTAATAGTATATAATATTGGGTATTTTAATATTAAGCTTTATAATAATAATCGCGCCATTTATAATATTAATCATATGGTTTAAAATATTTATTGTAAGGTTGATAATCTCAATCATATAGATATAATATTAATCTTAAGGTTTATAGTGTTGGATTTTATAATATTAAGGCTTATAATAATTGATTTAGTATTGAACTTTAATATTGTTATGTTGGAATTGTTCATAAAACTGTCATTATATATCAAATATATTAATAATGATATTAATAAGAATGATTCATAAATCTATCATTATGTATAAAAGATATTGATAATAATATTAATAGATTAATAAATGTATACTAATCATTAAAATAATGGTAAACTATTATAACATTATATTAATTTTGTTATATATATATATATATATATATATATATATATATATATATATATATATAATTGTTTATATATTCATTAATAAATACACATAATCTATTTCACATAACTACATTAATAGTATACTTCTAATAATTATTAATGTGATTCATTTACATTAAATATATTACTTTTTACATACAAATATAAGTATATAAACCATATTAAAACCATATGTTAATTGATATTGATATTTAAATTATAATTATGAATTTGTCTAATCTGAGATTCGAGTCCATTTCGCAGGACTCTCAAGAAGCATGGTGCGAGATGAATTTTTTTAATCTGCGTTCATTGAAACGCTCCGAGATAACATAGGTTGGGAGCTATCGGTGCATATCGGTAGCTATGTGGACCCATGTGTTACTCACATGGCATCTCAGGTGGGAAGGTGCTTTATTTCCTCTCAACCTCGAAAACAAAGTTTCGTTCGAGTCACAGGAGCTAGGATTCAGACCACCTGGTCCAAATCATAAAACGGCAAATATGGTTACTGACCTGATTGATCATGAAACAAACGGTTCAAACAAGAAGGCAGATGGTGCTACTAACTGTGCATGTCCAAGAATTTTCTCCATTAAAACATACGAAGGACGAAACAAAGAAATGATGTCGCCTCTAACTATTCGTTTCTTCGTGTGCATCTGTACAAACACTATCGGAGTTGACAAATTGAAATAAAACTACTTCGAATTATTAAGGAATGTGACTTTGCTAGGCAATACTCAACGCATCAAACGAAACTACCCGGCGAAAATGGAATCAGAGTTCAATATTTTCTCACCACGAGGAAGAATCCTTGAAAGCAAAGAGGTGGATCACGTGGGAGAATAATGTTAATTTCAAATCTATTCCATTTTCTTTTACGGCCTATAGCATTGCACATGAATGATCATTCAGGCATTATGGAATTTGATGCTAAGATGTGATGGTTACTAACAATTGCAACATAGAAATTTAAACTTCCACAGAATTGATACATGAAATTTTTACGAACAGTAATTCCAGTCTAATAATTATTTTGTGACCAGAGTACGACATGAGAGGCCATAAGGAAAATGATGCTCAAGTGTCATGGCAACGACTGGTTGTACTATGTAGTTGGTAATGAGTAGGTGTAGTATGCGGATGAAACTTTTGAATGACAGCAGTCATACACTAAAACGTAAATCATTGGAAGTAGTTTAGAATTTCAAATTTCTCTCAAGTGGAAATTTGATATGATCTGCATAGATTCATTTTAAATAAGGGATTTGATATGAGTAGTATATATTAATTTTAAATAAAAATTTAATATTAATTTGGAGAGATTTAATTTTTTGAAAGACCATTTTTTAATAAATTTTTATATAATTATTTTTTAGATATTTTAAATTTTTTATTTTAATAAATATAAAGAAAATTTTCAACTTGAAAAACGCCACTCCTCTAATTTTTCACTGTATTCCTTTTTGTGTATATAAAAATCTCATTTCCAATCTATCCACCAAACAACAATGATGACAATAAATAGATACATTTCTACCATAAATATATGGTAATTAAAGCGATTGACATAAATTAATTTTTATCTAAATCACTTACTAAAATTTAAATCATTCATTAAAATTTATGACAACCAATTAAATACTTAAATATCAATGGTTTAAAAAAAAAAATTCAACATCAACTAAGTCTAAAATACCGAAAAAAAAAACATTCCATGGAAATTCTAACTCCATATATCAGAGGTCCTCGGGAACCGACCTTTCTCATATTGATTTACCCACCAAAAAAAACATGAGTAAACATTTGAATACCTAGTCCTCATCCAACCCACACAAAATCTAGGAGTTAAAACTTGCATACCCATTCCTCATCTAACAATGTAGGAATTTCAAAACTCACGTAGTCATCAAATCTAACAGTTTTGACAGTTCCAAAGGTTGTTTTAACACTAGGGAAGAAACTTGATAATTTAATTAAAATTTTAACCATGCAAGTCACCTAGTAAATGACAATTTTCTCATCAAATTTCATCCCTTAACCTGTTACACCATTCCATTACCTGCCCCTAATCTTTTTACATTCCATGTGCCCTTGAGTACTTTTGAAATTGGTCTGCTCTACATTTTAGAGGAGAGGATTTTGTCATTTTGCACTCCAATTTTAGGGAACGTGTATATTTGTTCTTTCTTTTCATTTATTTTAATCTTAGGATTAAAATGTTTAATATCTTAAAAAAATGTTGTTTAATTATTATATGTTTTATATTTTTTGGAATTAGGCTAAATAATTTTTGTTAAGTTGTGATTTTTTGTTATTTAAAATGTCTTTTTTTTATTATTTATATGGATCCAATCTATGGAAAAACTTAGAGAACTCATATTTTGAAGAGTTAATCACTCAAGCTTGATAATTCCAATAAATCCCTCCTTGATTCTAAGTAAATTCAACTAGAAGACGCCTTACCTCCATGGCTTCCTTTCTTTCTTGAAAACACCTTTCCCTTGTTTGCAAGGTTTCATTTGCTACATGCCTCCCTTGACCTGCTCCCCTAGCCACTCCTTGTTTATCTTCCATTATTCTTCTCTTGTTCGAGTACCAATGTGATGTCGATAGTCTCAGTGTCCCTAGATTGGTTGGCTCTGCTATGCTTGGTTAACTGGCATAAGAATTGATTCTACATTGCAAGCTCATTTGCATTCAATCAAAATAAGTTCATTCAAACACATGGAAATGCACACACATGTTTGATATCATTAATAAGAGAGTACAAGATTGAGATTGGCCCTGTCTATAGGTCTCTCTCCACTGTGTCTTTCTTCTTTCTCTTCTCTCTCCAAAAACCTCTTCTTGTTTAATTTGAACACTCAAGTACATACTAAAATTTTTGCTATATATTTTTCATACAAATACAGAAAATTAAATATAGTTCCTAAATTATCTAACAAATTCTTGCTAATTTATCCATTTTACTTATAAATTAAGAAGCACTCATCTAGATTCCTAAAAATTAAAATCCTTCTAGAATATAGCTAAAATATTACAAGGTATATGAATTAGGGAACACAACTTCCCTTGGTACACAAATTATGGAACCAACTCCCTTAGTAAATGAGATTTGAACGAGGAGATAAAAAATGGTCCTGGCTGGTATATGCTCTTGCATCAAATTTCTAGTACCATTCAAATTTTTGAAGTAAGCATGTTGTTCATACTGACTTCTACTATAATTATGGATCATCATGAATGAAGCAAACATTTTGTACTATTAGCTATGAGATTGCTTCAAGGCATACAATGAATTATTAAGCTTGGAAACTAACCCTTTTTTGTGATGTTGAAAAAATTCTTTTAGTTGTCCATTCATATCTCCTCATCCAAATCTCCATGTAAAAATGATGTTCAAAGAAACTAATGTGAATGCAATATCAATAGAAACAAGCTTGATAACTAGTAAAAGGATCTCATAGAAATTAATATCTTCCATCTAAGAGTACCCCTTTGTGACGAGTATAGATTTATTCCTTTCAAAATTTCCATTAATGCCTTTATTTAATTTGTAGGCCCCCTTATACCCAATAGCCTTTTCAACTTCAATAGGTTTTACCAAGTCTCATATTTTATTATTTTCTAAGGAATCCATCTCTTCTTTCATTGTCATCTTCCATTTAGAATTATTGATATCACCTATTGCTTCTTGATAATAAGAAGTTTCCCCATCATTAGTAGTGCAAAAAATAGATGAAAGATAATCACTATGCCTTTAGGGGGATTTCTCCCTTGTGTAGATCTTCTAGGTGCTGGTAGTGCAATTTCCACATTTTCCTGAATATCTGTAGTATCCATAGCTTATTTATCCTTAGAATTTTCTTCACCTTCTTGATTTCCGTTGATGTGAATCTCCAATAGCATTTGTTTATTTACTGGTATTTGTTCATGTTTCAAATCAAATTTTGTAGTATCTAATTTAATGATGGGGATTCAAAAAATATTGCATCTATGGTAATCATGACTTTGTGGGAAATAGGATGCAAAAATCTATATCCCCGAGTGACATTATCATAACCAGCAATGACATATTTCTTCAATATGGGGTCTAACAGAGAGTATTGTTTTTTTTGGAATAAGAGCATAAGTTTCACAACCTTTTTTATTCTTTCATTTGAATAATTGAAAATATGGCATATCCATGCCTCTTCAAGAATTTTACAATCCAATTAAATTGAGGTGATTGATTTATAAGATAAAAAATTGTAGTGATTTCTTTGTGTCAAAACTTTTGTTTAAAATTGCCATCGATGAGCATGCCTCTTGTTGTTTCTATAAGAGTCTCCACCATGTGTTCTACCACGCCATTTTTTGGGGAGTACGTACAATGGTTTTATGTTATTTTACACCATCATAGTTGCAATATTTTTCTAATTATAAATATATTAACTTTCCCCTATTATATATTATTAAACAATTTATTATCCTACCTATTCTCTTTTCTACGAAAGTTTAAATTTCTTGAGAGCATTAAAAAAATAAGCTTTTATGTTCAAGACATAGACCCACACTTTTCTAGATAAATCATCTATACATATAAAAAAACATGACAATCTTATTTTAGGGATGGCTACCAAACATATGAATGGATATAATGAAGAATACATTTACTAATATGATTGTCTACTTATGTCTACATTTTTTTCCAAATGTACAATGTTTCAGAAATTAAAATTCAAATATTAAAATATATATGGAAGTAATTTTCATTTTATGAGTACCTCTAGCCCTTTCTCGCACATATAACCTAGTGGTTGTTGTTATAAATGAATGGATTCATTCATTTCCTCAAGCACCATTGTTTCTTCATTTATTTTAATACTTCCTTCTAGTTATTACAGGCTTCTTGTATTTGTATCTTTGATAGCCACTAACTTGTTGTTTGACACCTTTAGTGCTCCACCTTAACTTATAATTTTGTAACCTCGAAAATTGAAAGCACATACATAAATAAATTTATCTTATTTATTTCAAGAAAATTTCTCACCTCTATCAATTCCCTTCTAATACCATCGAACATTTTAATTTTGATACTTCCAACCTCAATATTCTTACAAGAAATGTTATTTTCGATAAGAACAATTTCACTATCAACAACTTGATATTAAGAAAACCAACTTCTAGGTAAACACATGTAATGAGAAGTAATACAATGTAACAACCATGCTTCATAGTTACATTGAGGGACTAAGATACAATTTTCATCAATTATACTTGGAATTGATTCAATTAGATTTTCCACCTTTTTTATGCCTTTACCTCTTCTAACAATTTTTCTTAAGATGCTCAAATATGTTACAATACAAAATTTTAAGTTTACTATTTTTTCCTTCTAACTTTGACCTAGATATATCTCCCAAATTATCTCATTTTTCTTTGCATCATCCTCTAATCACTATTACTTTTAGTGTGGATGTTTCAATACTATATTTCCTTCGCATCTCTTTGGGAAACAATACTCCAATAATATAGTCATATCTAAGAGTATGGATTTTACTAAAGCTAATGAAACTGACTAAATGACCCCACAATTCAAACAATGAACAAAAAACTGTAACTACCTTATCTTCCCGATCAATTTTAACATCCATACTAGTCAAATGAAACATAATAATATGAAAAAAATTTAAATGATTTGTAATCTTTGTAGCTTGCTTCGTTTTTAGACTATACAATTTCTTATTCAAGTAGGTTCAATTTGTCCAAGATTTCATCATATAAAATCCCTCCACCCTACTCATTAAGCATGTTGTTGTTACTTCTCCAATAATATTAAACGAGACATCATCTATAAAATAACCAAATAGTGTTGATAACTTGTGTATCCAAAACTTTCTAATCATTCAATCATTGAAGGTTTTTTTTTGTCTTTGAATCTAATTCCTAGTTTATTCCTTTCTATACTAATAAATATTGGCTTTGAAATTCCATAATTCAAAGTTATTTTTATTATTAAACTTCTCTACCCAAAATTTGGTATTTACCCTCTTTGTTATTCATTTCTACACACAAAATCCCTTCAGATCAATTATATATATATATATATATATATATATATATATATATATATAACCTTATATAAATGGGTCTGTCCCCTACAGTCCATCCCGAGTAGGGAAGAGAAATGAACCGGTGACTTTACATCAAACAATGCCTTAAGATAGCATCCGATTACTGTCTATCCAAGACATCATGGACTTTCAAATAATTTTTTTTGTAAATATGTGTTGATTTAAACTTTTTGGAATATATATATATATATATATATATATATATATATATATATATATATAGAGAGAGAGAGAGAGAGAGAGAGAGAGAGAGAGTTTGAACACAGAAAATAGATTTCATGGCCTTCACCACTCTTGACACTTAGAATAATGCTTACATTAGTATATACATAACATTGGCTTATTGTTTGTTGGATTTTTGTGGAGAGATTTTTTCAACAATATTCTCCTTGTTTGGAATGTGTTGGATCTCGTGAACACTATTTATGTGGCTTGTAATTTGGATTTGAATGAAATATATGAATAGTTTTCTGTGAAATATGTCTACTCTTCCAATTTCTTTTTTGGTATTAGAGCCTGTATGGGCTTAACACCCTTAAGTCAGAGCCCACAAAGATGAAAGAAACATGAGTTTTAATTCTAAGAAAGTTAATGATCAAAGGAGAACTCTAGCCCAAAAAAAGACATAAAAACATGAAAAAGTAGGCTGAAAATGAAAGGTGTTGATGCTAGAATAACCTATTTCTTTCCGGGGTAAATTTTTTTTTTTTTTTTAAATGATAGTAAATTTTTTTTTTTTTTTCTGAAAAAGACACCCTCAAAATGAAAAGTGTTGATGTTGGATTAAAGTCCCTTTTTTTCAAGATAAAATTTCAACATTTTTTAAAAATTACAGTGGCAATCATTTTTTTTGTGCAAAAAACACGGTGAAAACAAAAAGTGTTGGTGTTGGAATAATTTTTCTTTTCAAGGTAAATTTTCAACATTTTTTAATAATGATGTTAAAGACAAAATATCACGACATAGAAAAACTTTAAAGTTCCAACGATTTTCAAGATGAAATAAATATCACGTATTTGAAAAGGCTTAAAATTCCAACAATTTTTTGCCATGAGATTGAATATAAAATATCATGTCTTTGGAACACCTTAAATTCCAACAATTTTCAGTCATGGTGCTAAAGAAAAAATAATTATAACTGTTTTCAGCAATGACGTTAAAATTAAAATATCGTGACTTAAAAAAATATTAAAATCTTCACAATTTTCAACCATTGAATTAAAATCATAGATAATGACTACAAAAAAACAAGTTTTCAAAATATTTCAACCATGGCATTATGGAAAAAATTTATGACTAAAAAAACTTTAAAATAAACACCTAAATGAACCAGTTATTATATCAAAAGTAATTTATTTTTTAAATGTTAAAGGTATAGGAATTTTAAAATCTTAGCCTAAGACAACATGATACGTTTCAACAAAAATTTAAAAATCAACCATCAAATTGACACGAAGTGTAGGTGAAGTCGACCTATTGTAATGAAAACTTAAATACCAACCATGAAATTGACACATTGTGGGGGCAGACTCGATTCATTATAATGAAAATTTTAAAATCAACTATCAAATTGCACATAATGGGATCATGTCACTAGTCAAACATCAACACAGAAACTACAAAAAATCAATAAATCAATAAATAAACAAATAAATATAAAAGAGACCAAAAATTCAAACATTAAAAAAAATAAAAAATAAAAACACAATTTCTAAAAAAATAATAACCAACAATAAAACATAAAATATAAAAAAAATAAAAACATGACAAAAAAAAATCAAATATAAAACTATATAAAATAGACAAGATTTAAAAACCATAAAAATGTAGATAAAAACAAAATTGACTTGTAAAATCAAAATTAAATTAAATTAAATTAAAAATAAATAAAAATTGTAATGTATTAAGTGTGGATATATTTTTTTAAATGTTGCTGATTTTCATGTTGGCAATACAACATAAAAATTAACCTAGTCCTGATGATGAACCACACTTGTTGGTTTGAAACACGTTGACGATATTATGTTGCATGTGATTATTACCAAAAGAGTTCTAAATATGTATGATGGATCATAAAAGTGAAAATTTTAAAATTAAAAAAAGAACAAGAAAAAAAATATAAAAAAAAGAAGAAGAAGAAAAACCTATAAATATATTAACCAAAAGAAAATATAAAGAAAAAGGTTTAAATAAAACAAAGTAAAAAAGGGAAATAATTTAAAAAAACACACAATTTAATGAAAAATAAAACATGGAAAACATAAAAAGCATAATATTTTTTTTTATAAAATTAAAATATACAAATTTAAAACAACTAACTAAAACTTAACTTAAAAAAATAATAATAATAATAATAAAATAAACAATAAAATAAATTAAAATAATCAAAATTCAAAAATTAAAATTAAAAACAAAATATTAAAAAGTAAAAATAAAAAAAGGAATGAAAATAAAATAATTAAAAAAAAAGCTATTTAAAATAATTTAAGTTTAAAACTAAAATTTAAAAAATATATATTTATAATTTATAATTTAAATAAAATAAAATAAAAAAACAAAAAAAATTGACTCTCGATGTCTTGGGGTTGCAATGCCTCGGGCTGGGCGAGTTGGGCACGCAGCGAAGCTATGTGTTGGGCGAGCAACAGAGCTGCACACAACTTCGTCACCCGCCTAGCCCCAGCCCTAGTGGCGGAGATGCACACAACTTTGTTGCCCATCGAGTCCCATGCTCAACGACCCCGACGCGAAGGCATATCAATTTTGACCTTTTTTTTCTTTTTTATATTTATTTATCTTAATTTTAATTTTTTTTAATTATATATATATATATATATATATATATATATATATATATATATATATATATGTTTTAATTATTTTAAGTAGTTTTTATTTTTAATTATTATTATTATTATTATTTTATTGTAATCGTTTTAAATTGTTTTATTTTTATTATTTTTATTTTTTGTAATTATGTTTTCTTTTCTTTTACCTTAAAAAATATTGTTTTTATGTTTTTTTTTCTTGCTTAATTTTTTTTTTTTTTTTTAATTATGTGTTTTTTTTAATTCTTTTTCTTTTTTCTCTTTTTTTTTTAATTATGTGTTTTTTTAATTCTTTCTCTTTTTTTTTTAAACAAAACTAATTTTGTTTTTTTTTTCTTTTTTTTGGGTTTTTTTCCTTTTTTATATATATTTTTATATTTGATTTCTTTTTTTGTTTTTTGTTTTTGTTCATGCTTTACTACTAACATGAAAATCACCAACATTTAAAAATATATGTCCACAATTAATACATTAGAAAACCTAAAGTGTAAAAACTAAGTCCTCTAAATGTTGCATCAACACTTTTTAAAATTAACAAGAAAATCACTAACATTTAAAAAAAAAATTCAAACTTGATACATAAACCTTCTAGAAAAATGAACCTTCTAAAAAAAAGGGGTTAATGTTGCATCAAAAGTTTTCAAAATCAACATTAAAATCACTCACATCTAAAAAAAATGTCGATAGAAAACTTTAAAGTGCAAAAAATAAGCTTAAAAAAAGGTTATTTTGAATAACCACTTTTCAAAATCAATTGTTTTTTTTCCAACCTCAAAAAAATTGGCAATCGTTCATTTTCTCGGTTGACCGGTAACTAATTTTTTGTACATATATTATTGTAGGTGTGTTTGTTGTGTTAGTAGGAGCATTTCTCGTGTGCATTGTTATATTTGTATGATCGTCGTCTACAAGGACTAAAGTGATTTGCAGTGAAATGAGTCGTCGAGACATCATGTATTGGTGGAGACAACAAGTCATTTTCTATGAGATTCTCTTCAATTGGACTTCAGAACCAGGCATTGGTGTTTAAAGAAGCGTTACAGGAGAAGCATGCAAAGAAGACAGTAAAAACCATTGTGGTTGAATTAATCTCTCATGTTGTATTTAAAGGGAAGTCCATTGCAGAATCTGCATCTGAGGCTCCTGCTGGTGAAATTATGAGGAGAAGTAGTGTATAATATGTTGGATCTTTATCGGATAGATTAGGGGCAATGGTTTCTTCTAACTCTGGAAAGGCCAAAAAGGGCATGGTTCTTCTATTTTAACCTCTTTCCATAGCCTTCAACAATATTAGTTACTATGTCGACATGCCTGCAGAAATGAAAGAACAAGGAATTAAAAAAACCAAGCTGCTGCGTTAGATGATCCAAAAATAAAGTTTATCATAGGTGATAGTATTTGAATAAAGTAATTATTAATTTAAGATATTAAATTAATAATTATTATTCTAGAACATTTAATATATTTGTGAGATATTTAGAATTAGAAATTTGTTATTAAAAATTAGGACTCTAGAAAAGAGTCGTTTCCTAGGCTCTAAGTTAGGAGTAAAGTTAGTAGTTTGGTTAGAAGATCATTTATTGTAAATGGACACTTGTTTATTGTCCAAGTGATCCATAACTAGATTAAGTTAGAGCATAGAGCTTATAAATAGGTTAGTTTCCAATTTTCAATGAAATGTGTAATGAGAGAATGTGAGAGTGAGTTTACGTGTGTAAACTCCTATAATTTTCCCTGTAATCTTTTTGCTTGATCAATAAAGTTGTGTGTCTGAGGACACTTCTGCACTTTCATGTGCTATCGGAGCCACGGTAACGTTGTGAGGAGGAGATTCCAGCTCTATCAGGTCGTTGAAAACTCAACTCGGTTGAAGTGATTAGCAAAAGATTGGTATGAAATTTGCAAAAAAAAATTATTGATTTTAGATCTGCAAATTCTAAAATCATTTTTTAAACCAGAAAATGCAAATTTGTGTGAATTTTTTGTTTCAAAGTGTTGTTGTAATATAAAAAAAATGAAAAGAAAAAGAAGAAGAGACAAGCACGGTGAATTCACATATTTAAGAGTTTTGAACAAGCGTTGTCAATCCTCATGTCCGCCCCTTTCTACAACAAATGGTGATAGCCACAGCACAGCAGTGATAACCATCAATTGTGACAGTGTTTACCATCAATTCCAGAATAAGAACAACATTTCTTTCATGGTGACATCACTTTTTGCGTTTTAAAGTTGAGATCCAGCGTTCAGTTATTCATAACAACGTTTGGCATGGATTAATAAGGTTAACCAGCGTTCAGTTATTAATAACCAGCATTTGGCATGGATTTTTGTTGGTTAATAACAACATTATAAAACAGTGTTTTAAAATTGAGCCATCATTCTGCACAGCGTTCTGCACTTTTAACCAACGTTTTCAAACCAACGTTCTGCACTTTGAACCAGCGTTTTGGTCTTCCATTTTGCATCGATTCTGGCATCAATTCTGGCAAATCGATTCTACAAATAATTGAACCAGCATTTGAATAGAACCAATGTTCATTTGTGGCATGAAGCATCGATTCTGCATGTCTAACCAGCGTTTGAATAGAACCAACGTTCTGCATGTTTGTATGCTAGCGTCTGACAGCATTTGAGATCGTTAAATCCAGCATTTGATAGCTTGGCTCATTTTCATGTGAAGGTCATTCCACAGTGTTTGTCATCTAAATGCGTTGAATGTAAATGCGTTTTGAACCAACGTTTTGTGACAACGCTTTCAGCATTTTGAAACCTGTGTTCCAATCAGTTTGAACGCTGACCAATGCACTTTCAATCCAGCATTTAATTGGCTTGCATTCCAGCGTTTTGAAACAGCGTTGATGCCCAAGGTTTGATTATAATCGATCTCCAGGAAACTTGGTAAGCTACGACCAAGATCCACAAAATAAATAAATAAACATTCAATATTTTTTTTCAAAAATCATTTAGTCTTTGCAATGTTTCATTGAAGTCATTTGTTCACATTGTAATTGGAGTTATTTTTTGTGATTTGTAATCATAATTGGAGCGATAAGGTGGAACTTTGTATTTGGAGGAATAAGTAGATTTTGTGAAGAATATTGTAATAGTATTTTTTATTGGAGTAATAAGGGTATTGTAATCTTCTAGAGTAATAAGGAGATTTGTGATTTGTTTATTGAGTGATAGTTTGACTCAAAGTAATTTTACTTTGAGGGGGGGTAATTTTTTTTTACCAGATTGTGCAAAAGCACCATTGTAAAAGTCAAATTTTGAAAGTTGCCTTGTAAATATTTGAGAAATTGACTAGAGCCAAGTGCAAAGCTCAGTCAATTTTCTCCTGTTTCGACGACTATTCGAGGGTCAAGGCCAAGCCCCGATAGTTCATTTTTTGTGTCGTGTGTTGTTGTTGTGTTGCGTATCTTGATTTTTTTTGGAGCTTGATTCGTGGTGTGAAGTATTAACACTACAATTTCTAAGTTGATTAATTTCTTTTCTGATTCCGACAAACTTGAAGGCTCAAAATATTACAAAACATGGCAATGCCTCATCGAAAGCACTCTTGTTTATAATGAACTATGGCATGATATTTGTGATGGAGATGTAAAGCCAAATAAACCTATAGATGCAGCTGCGCTAGAAAAATGGGAAGTTAAAAACGCCAAAGCATTAGCTCTCATTAAATCCTCTGTCAATGATGAAATGTATGTCCATATCAAAAATGCTAAAGATGCATGGTCTACTTTGAGAAATTTTAAAGATTTGTTTGATACTCAACCTCAATAAAAAAGAGTCGACTTACAATTAAAATTTTTGCATCAAAAATTTATTGAAGAAGGAGATATTCTTGAATACATCTCCAGACTTAAGAATATTAAGCAGGAAATTGTTAATGCTGGTTTTCAAGTAGTTGATGATAGTTTTATGGTCACAATTTTCATTGCTGGGCTTCCTTATTCCTACACACATTTCTTAGAAACTCTACAGCTCACTAGAAAGTTAGAAAAGCTAAAGTTTGATGAGCTCTGCGAAATTGTGACTCAACATGATAAAAATTTTGGGAAGAAAAAGAAATTTGGTGAAGATGTTTTTCTCACAGAAGCCTGTACTAGCAACTCCCCAGCTGACAATTCCAAAAACAAAGGCAAAGGTAATTTTAATCAAAATCAAGCAGCGCAAGGTCGTGGTCACAGTCAACACAGAGGAAACAACTCCAACAGAGGCTCCAATTCAGGCAGAAACAATTCTCAAGGCAGAGGCAACAATTAAAACAGAGGATCTCAGCAAGGCACAAGACAGAATCCAGGAAGAGGACAATCTCAAGGAAGAGTCACTGATTTAAGTCAAATTGTTTGCAGGCGATGTAACAGAGTTGGTCACTATGCTTTAGATTGTCGCACATCTATCAATAAAATTTCTAAGTTTCAACAACCTTCAGCACAGTTTGCAAATGATCAAGATCAAGATGATAATGACTCAAAATATGTCTTCACTTCTTCACCAGCAATCCAACTTTCCTCTTATGTTAAGAGTGATTATGAAGATGCTTGGATTTTGGATTCAGGAGCAACTCAGCACATGACCTGTAGACGGGATTTCTTTTGGAATTTTCAAGAGTGCCATCTTAACTCCATCCTTCTAGCAGATGATACAAAACATACGCCCTATCGAAAAGGTGCAGTCAAAGTTTTTCTCCCTGACATTGGAGAAAAATTGATTTACAATGTGTGGTATGTTCCCACCTTTAAGAAAAATTTGTTGTCTTTGGTCATGATTCGACAAGCTGGACATCAAATAATTATGGAATATGGCTTAGTTAAGATTAATTCAGTCAAACAGAACTTCCAAACAGTGATGATAGGATATGAAGATGGAAAACTATTAAGGATGAAAGGGACAGTTATTCCAAGGCATTCTGATTTTGCAGGGGAAGTTACTACAGAAATTTCACCTATAAGATTATGTCATGTAAGATATGGACATTTGAATTTTGACAGTATTTCTCAATTGCAGAAACAAGGGATGGTTAAAGGACTTCTGACTTTCAACAAAGAAAATGCTAAATGTGAAGCCTGCATTTATGGAAAACAGAGTCGAGAAAGTTTTCCAACAAGTACATGGCGCGCAAACAGGATGCTGCAACTAGTTCACAATGATGTGTGTGGTCCACTACAAAGTTCATTAGGTGGTTGCAAATATTTCTTGCTATTTATTAATGATTTTAGTAGAATGACCTGGGTTTACTTTTTGAAAAACAAGTCAGACGCATTTGAGAAATTTAAAATTTTTTGACAACTTGTTGAAAATGAGGCCAAAGAAAAGATAGGTACTCTCAGAACAAATAATGGGGGAGAATTCAACTCAAATGAGTTCAAAACTTATTGCAGTGAAAATGGCATCAGAAGGCATCTTACAAATGTTTACACTCCTCAGCAAAATGGAGTCGTAGAAAGGATGAATCGCACATTGTTAGGCATGGCGAGATCCATGTTAACTTTCAAAGGGTTAAGTCCAACATATTGGGCAGAAGCAATCGATAAAGCTGTCTATCTAAGAAACAGATCTCCAACTGCTTCGTTAGAAGGAATCACCCCTTATGAAGCTTGGTTTGGTTTCAAACATAAAGTTAAACATCTTCGAGTTTTTGGATCCATCTGTTATGCCTTAGTTCCCAAAGAAAAGAGAACTAAGCTTGATTCAAGAAGTTTAAAATGTACCATGATTGGCTATTCAGATGAAAATAAAGGGTATTGTCTTTTGACAAATGGAAAATTTATTGTGAGCAGGGATGTCATTTTTGTTGAAACAGAGAGTAAGAGTGCTGAAGAAATCGAAAATCTTCTTCACAAGTTAGAAACTAAAGGCAGTAAAAGGAAAGGAAATATGCAAAGTCAACCAACTTCACCAAATTGGTATGAACTTGATTTTCCTTCCTCTGAAGATGAGTATTCTAGTCCATCTACTTCAACAAAGTCATCTGGGTCTTCTAGCAGTTCATCAGCATCTCCAATCAGCAGCAGTTATTCTGACAGTGATTCTCCAGATTCACCACCTGAATGACGAACATCAGTTTACATTAATCCCCTTTACAATGATGGGGACTTTTCAGAACCTCAAACAAGTGAGCAACAACTTCCAAAATGGGCAGTTCATCTCTTGAAAGATGTAAGGCCTAATGAATAAAACAAAACAAGAACAAGGGCATCAAAACGAAATGAAGGCAATTTTGCTTTAATAGCAAATGATTTTACTGAACCTTCTTCTTTTCAAGAGGCAGTAAAACATAAAGCATGGAAACAAGAAATGGTTGATGAATATCAGGCAGTTCAAGACAACAACACTTGGCAACTTGTTGATTATCCTTAGCATGTTAAACCTATTGGATGCAAATGGGTTTATCGAATTAAGTACAAGCAAAATGGTGATATTGACAAGTATAAAGAATGCCTTTTTGCTAAAGGTTTTGTGCAGCAGGAAGGGATTGATTATGAGGAGACCTTTGCTCCCACAACTAAATGGAACACCATCCGCCTCACACTTGCCTTAGCAGCTCAGAAAGGGTGGAAAGTTCATGAAATGGATGTCAAAAGTGCTTTTCTCAACGGGGACTTACAGGAAGATGTATACATGACACAACCACCAGGGTTTAAAGTTAAAGGGCAAGAACATAAAGTATGCAAATTAATCAAGGCTTTATATGGATTAAAACAAGCTCCCCGCGCTTGGTATGCCAAAATGGATGAATACCTTCGCAAAGTTGGTTTTCATTGCAGTGAATCTAATGATACTTTATATGTGCGCCAACAGGGAAAATATCTGGTCATTCTCATTATGTATGTTGATGATTTGATCATTACAGGCAACAATGATGATCACATTGAATAGGTGAAAAAGGAGTTGCATCCAGGTTTTAAGATGACAGATTTGGGACTACTTCACTACTATCTTGGAGTTGAAGCATTCCAACGTCCACATCAGATCTTCATTTCCCAGAGTAAATATGAAGCAAAAATTCTTTAGCTATTTGGAATGCAGGATTGTGAGCTTGTCCTTACCCCTATGGAACAAAACTTAAAACTTTCAAAATTTGAAGGGGGGGAAAGAGTGGACAACATGACTTACAGAAAGTTGATTGGCAGCTTGATTTATTTGATAACCACTCGTCCTGATCTATCTTATGCAGTCATTATTATTTCACGTTTTATGCAGGAACCATTAGACAGCCACTGGAATGCAACCAAAAGAGTTCTTTGATATATCTAAGGAAAAAAAGATTTTGGTCTTCTTTACAAAAAGACTAAAATTTTTGTACTTGGTGTATTTTTAGATGTCGACTTTGCTGGTAGTATTGATGACAGAGAATCAACCTCAGGTTACTTAATGAACATGGGGTCAGCTGCAGTTTCCTGGAATTGCAAGAAGAAAACTATAGTGGCCACTTCTTCAGCAGAAGTAGAGTACATTTCAACATGGGAAGCAACATGTGAGATTTTTTGGTTATGTCGAGTTTTACAGGACTTGGGGATTCCTCCAGCAGAAGCTACTTCATTATTAATCGACAATCAATCAGCAATAAAGCTTTCCAAGAATCCAGTTTTCCATTCAAAGACAAAGCATGTGGACACCAAGTATCATCATATCAGATCTCTCATTGCAAAGGACGTCATCAAGCCAGTGTTTTGCCCTTCATAATATCAGACCTCCGACATTTTCACAAAACCTCTTGGTAGAATAAAGTTTACTAAGTTCAGGGATGAACTTGGTATCTGTTGTAATGTATCTTTGGATCATAGGGGGGAATGTTAGATGATCCAAAAATAAAGTTTATCATAGGTTATAGTATTTGAATAAAATAATTATTAATTTAATATATTAAATTAATAATTATTATTCTAGAATATTTAATATATTTGTGAGATATTTAGAATTAGAAATTTGTTATTAAAAATTAGGACTCTAGAAAAGAGTTGTTTCCTAGGCTCTAAGTTAGGATTAAAGTTAGTAGTTTGGTTAGAAGCTCATTTATTTTAAATGGACGCTTGTTTATTTTCCAAGTGATCCATAACTAGATTAAGTTAGAGCATAGAGCTTATAAATAGGTTAGTTTCCTATTTTCAATGAAATGTGTAATGAGGGAATGTGAGAGTGAGTTTACGTGTGTAAACTCCTGTAATTTTCCCTGTAATATTTTTGCTTGATCAATAAATTTGTGTGTCTGAGGACACTTCTGCACTTTCATGTTGTTGTTAAGAAGTGTAAGCTTTTAAGTCATGTCGAGGTTGTCGCAGTGAATGCAATACTCGAGTGCAATAATCTTTTAAAGGAGCCCATCGTCGAAAGAGTCAGAGCCATCGAGTGAGTCCTCACTTCAATATGGAGCCTTAATCCCTTTAATAAATTCAGGAATGCTTATTGCAGGTTCCATCATGACTTTTTTGGAGCAATAGCAAATGTATCTTCATTGAGCGTTAAATCTTTGAAATTTCAATGTTTTTTTTTTTAATATGTGGAAAAGACGTCCCCCTTTTTCTGTATTTTCTCATGGCTTCTGTTAGTCAACATATGTTACTGGAAATAGTCCCTAGGGAGATAAGTCTGAATTCTTACAGAGGTTACTTGATCTGAGATGATTGTATTAGTTTTGTTGTGCTAAGTGTCTTTTTAGTTTAAAAACATGTGCATACTTGTCTCATTAGTTTTCATAAGGTTTAAGGATTTTGACCATGAATTGTAGATGATTTTTATTGAATTAGAATCATAAAGCAAGCCCAAATAATACTGAGCAGCAGTGTAAATTAGAGAAATAAGTCACCACATGAAATTTACACAGTTACATCTGCTGGTCTAGCTCCCAATGGCATGTCCATCTTTCATCATGCTCAAAATCTTGCTATTACATATAGTTACACTGCTCTAATGGTTGTTTTATCTACACTAGTGGCTCCATAATGCTCCAATTAGTCAAAAATGACTCTTCATTCACTCAGAATGATCGAAAATTGGGCCTCCTACACTTTTTTCCCAGTTTCACCTAGGAAAGCTCAACTAAAAGTGGAGAACTCCACTTAACTAGAGTTAAAAATGGAATTTCTGCCAATTAATTCGTGCTCTCCAAACTATCTTATGAAACTAACTATGGAATTAAAAGTTTGCAGTTGGGGTGGCCACATGCGCACCCCAAACCGGCAGTTACATAACCGTTGGGCGGAACTTGTGGTAGTAACTACAGTTGAAAACTTGAACTGTGGATTGAACCATCGTGGGTTAGCACTAACCGTGGAGACATTGGCAACTAACATTTCCATGTGACAACACACGACGGAAATGTTGGTTGTTTGAACTGTCGATTAAGGCATAGATCGCGTGGTTTGGATGTTGACGTGCCACGTGATATGCTCCGGGGAACCGCTCATGGGTTGGGACCATTGGTGGTTCCCAGCCCCCAATACGATTTTCAATACAACATAAATATAAACCATCACGTTAGAGGTAAAGAACTACTGCATAGTGCAGATGGCAGAGTGTATGTGTGCCCGGTGGGATGTTTGGGCATTGATTCTTGCGGGTCCTCACAAAAATTTTCAATGCCATTTTAGGGACACATGGCAGCCTCAGGGCTAGCCATGTGGCACCCTATAATTGGCTCCTCCAAACCCTTTACATTAAATAAAAATTGACACTTGTGAACTTGTTATTGGTTCAGTGGAGGGAATATTTTGAGGAATATTCCCTTTTTCGTTGACTATGCATCCAGCTTCCAGACTGTGCATGCCAGTCAAACCTGGTCAAACTGTTGCAAATTTTCATGTTTGGCATTTTGATCAGAATGTGATATCTCCCTCATACAACATTGGTTTCTCGAACCATTCACAGTGCCAGAATCAGGAAGACGCGATATACGCAACCATCCTATTTTCAACCCAATCCTGTAAATTTTTATTTTGCGAAAAATTTATGAACTCTAGATCACTCCTACCCATTGGGAAGCTTTTGGACCCCAAAATACTTGATTACCTGTTCAGTATATGAGGGTATATCTCCTGCACCTTTCCAACCTCCATCCATTTTTCCTTGCTTGGTTAATTTCCTTTGAGCCCAACTTGAAGGTAGTCAACACTTCCCCTCTTTAATGCTCTTGTCCTCCTGTCAAGAACTGTATCTTCTTTGAGCTCATCCAAAAAATTTTGCGAGAAATATTCAATAGAAGGTAGCTGAACATCACTTCCTTGATCATCAATAAAAGGTGGCTCATAAAAGAATAAGTTTTCAACATTAACAACTGAATACATTTGCATATAAGAAGGCAAGTCAAGTTGGAATGCATTATTACCATCTTGTTTTATGATCTTAAAAGTACCATAGTGAATGGATTTGAGCTTTTTACCTTCCCCTTGCATCCTTTCTTTTCTAATGTGAAAACATACCTCATCTCCCTCTCGAAACTTGTGATCAAATCAGTGTCTGCCATGGCTTTCTTTGTATTTTATTTGACTCTTCTCAAGTTGTTCTTGAACTTGTTGATGTATAATGTGAATTTTCTCATGAACTTCCAAGCCTTATCAATGTCACTATGGCCATCAATTGCAACATCCTTCCCAAAGATGAATTCTAATGGCGAATTTGGAAAATACCCAAAGCATACTTCAAAAGGTGAGGTTTGTGTTGAAGATTTCTTTTCCTAGTTGTAAGCGTGCTAAATACAATGCAATTGTTCATCCCATAACTTAGGATGTTTTTTGCAATATCCTCTCAATAGATGCACAACTGTTATGTTCACCACCTCAGTTTGTCCATCTATTTTTGGATGAAAAGTGGTACTCTTTTTCAATTTTTTGTCCATCATTCTCCATAGATTTGACCAAAAATTCCCAATGAACGTGTAATCCTTGACACTAATAATAGAAGTTGGCAATCCAAAATGAATCCAAACATTTTGAAAATAAAGTTCAGTTTTTTGTTCAGCAGTAATGGTTTTCTTACATGGCATAAGTATACACATTTTACTTAATCTATCCACAACTACATACAAATAATCATGTTGCTTTCTTAACATATGTAGACCTCCAAAAAATTCCATGGAGACAATCTCCCATGGCCTTGATCGTAGCGGTAGTAGCGTGTACAACCCAAGCTTCCTATTACTAGGCTTACTTGTTGCACACATAGAGAAACATCTTATAAAACATAACACACTATCTATCATGCAAGGCCAATAACAACACCTCTATAGATGCGCCATTGTTTTTCTTACCCCAAAATGTCCAAAAGTAAGAGATGAATGAGATTCTCTCATGACACTTAGCCTCTCTCCATGTGGAATACATAGCTTGCCCAAATGAAACAACAAATTGTTATGCATGTGATAATATTTTTCTTCAACTTGATTCCCTTCACTCAAACTAGCATACACATCTTGGAAATCAATGGCATGTGCATATTGTTCTATATCACTCTCATGTACAACAGAATCATTTTTTAGTAAAGTAGAAGCACTAATGATTGGCCTTGAAAGAATATCTACAAATTTATTGAAAATACCTTTCTTTTACCTTATAACCAAGTGAAACTGTTGAAGAAATCCCATCCACTTGAAATGTCTTGATTGCTGCAATTTTGTTTGTGACTGCAAGTACTGTAATGGTTAGTGATCAGTATGTACAATAGTCTCTTTACCCATCAAGTAGTGTTTCCACTTCTTGACACTTTGTACCAACGTATATAGTTATTTGTCATATGTAGGATAATTAGTCACAACACCATTAAAAAATTCTGAATGAAAGACGATAGGCTTATCATGCTGCAAAAGTACTCCGCCCATGGCATAATCACTAGCATTGGTTTGAATCTAGAATGGTTCTCTCAAATTTGGTAATGCAAGGATTGGAGTTGAACTAATATTTTATTTTAAAGCTTCGAAAGATTTTTGTTGTTTTCCTCCCCATTGGAAGCCTTTCTTCACATTTGTCACTGCATGCATCGGAGCTGTGATGGAAGAAACATTAGCAATAGAATTTCTCCAATACTGAGTTGCACCTAAGAAACTTATTACCTCTGTTACTCTTTTGGGTGTGGGCTAATTCACAATGGCTTCCACTTTAGAAGGATCAATCATCAATTCTCCTCCTCCTACAATATTTCCCAACTAGACCAAAGAAGTCTTTCCAAACTCACACTTGACATCTTAAGAAGCAATTTCTCTTTCTTAAAAATATTAAGCACTCTATTCACATGAAAGAAATGAACTTCTCTTGTTTTGTTGAAAATAAAAATTTCATCTAAGTAAACAATCACAAAGTCATCAAGGAATGGACGGAAGACGCTATCCATAAGTTGCATGAAAGTTGTCAGTGCATTACATAAACCAAAAAGGCATAACTAGCCCCTCAAATAGTCCTTGTTTGGTTTTGAATGCAGTTTTCCAGTATCACTATCTACAATTCTTACTTGATGATATCTAATTTGCAAATCTAACTTAGTGAAAAAAAATTCGTCTTTCAGTTGATCAAGCAAATCATCTATTCTTGGGAGAGGGTAACTATTTTTTACCATAATCTTGTTCAAAGCTCGAAAATCTACACACATGCGCCAAGTCCCATCTTTCTTTGGTATCAAGACTAGGGGTGAACGTCATGGCGAGGTGCTTGGCCTTATTATTCCTTTATCCAACAACTCTTCGGTTTTCCTCTTTATTTCAGCATTCTCCATTATCAACATGCGATACATACTGATGTTTGGAAGAACACAATCTTGTTGCAACACAATCACATGTTGAACTTCCCTTTTTGGACGAAATCTTGTTGGCTCCTGAAACATCTCATGATGTCCATTAACCACATCAAATAAATCTATTTTCAACTTAGGATCACATCCTTCAAAAGATTAATGATTAATATTAGCTTTAGGCTTAATCATAAGAAGAACAAAATTATTACTTGAATTTACGAGCCTCTTTACCTATCCAACATTTACCATAGCAATGTTTGTCTTCTTGCGATGTGCTCTAACAATGAAATCCTTTCCATATTTGAATAAATGATACGTGTTCTCATGGTGATGGAATATCTCTTTCCTATCATATAAGTAAGGACTCCCTAATAAAATACTAGTTATGTCAAGCAGAACCGCATCTAATTCAACTGTGTCAAAAATATTTGTAGTGATTTCAAACCTCAATATACATTTCTTTGAAACCTATAGATTTGCATCCTTACAAATCCAATGGAATGGATATGGTTTTGGATGTGGTATAGTCTCGAGGTTAAGTTTTTTGACCAAATATTCAGAGATTAAGTTTGCTTGTTACCCACTTTCAAACAATGTGTCAATCTTGGTATGCTTGGATATGACCCTCACATGAAACAATTCTGTTATTTTTTTTTCATTTGGAGTGTTTATGTGATAGTTTAATGTACTGGTACTGGGTTTAGTTTCAATTTATTTTCCCTTCATGTTCTTTAAACCTGTGGCTGTAATTTTAGATTCATCACCTGAATCAAATCCTAAATCATATTGAGTTGTAGCAACAGTTTTTGTTTCCCTTTGTTATTGGGTTTCTTTTGCCTCAATTCAGGATGTAATTTCCAACAATTAGTTTCACCATGGCCTTCTTTTGAACAATGCTTACAAACCATTTTTTCTCCCTCTTTTTTAACAGATGAATTCTTTTTTTTTTTTTACCTTTTGAGGTCTTTACCTTGGCTTTACCCTTAAAAGGTTTCTTTCTACCCTCTTCAAAAATGTTCTTTCCTCTAGCTTCTAGATGTGTGGCCTGAACACAAACTTCATCTAGACCGGTGGGGTTAAACATGAGAATATTAGGTTTTAGGTAGCTATGTAAGCTTTATATGTAATTTAGCAAAGTATATTGGTTCTGGAAATCCACCCCTAATAATTGATCTCTTCTCCTAAATTCTTGGGTGTATTCTTGGACATTTTGTCCCTTTAATTGCTTAAATTTATGCCAGTTCATGATGGCTTTATGCATATGAGCTAATGGATAAAACTACTTTTAAATAACAGTAACGAAATCTGACCATGATAGAATAAACTTACCATCTTTCTTGATTTCCTGCTTTGTCTTGGCTTCCCACCAATTGCCGCACCTTCCATTCTCAAAGATGCTAATTGAATATTTGTATCATCATATTGAAGGTTCTGTATTCTCAAATAGACCTCCAATTGTCTAATCAGATTATCAAGATTTTCTACATTGACTTCACCAATAAACATTAGCAATTTGAACTTAACATCAAGTTTTAAAAAAAGATTTTTACCAGTGCTCTTGGACTTCTGTGGCTGATGTAATGAATAAGAAGTAGAGGATGATAATTATGAGGGTGAGGATGATGTCTCTCCATTGCCTCCATTTCTTCCAATTCCATTCTTTGACTTATCTTCATCATGGTGACCTCCTAGAGATCCTTGTCCTTCCTTGTGAAGTTTATATCCTTCTCCTTCTAGTCTCTCATTCCTTTCTTGATAAAGGATTATAACCATCTCAGTAATGTTAAGAAATGCTTTCCTGAACACTCTTTCTTCCTCTTTGGGATCAACTTCTTCATGGATTTCTCCTTCCTCGCGAGGCATACTTAAAGAAGCTTTTTCTTCTTTAGGAGGTGAACTAGGTGGTGGAGACTGTGGAAATCTTGCTCTCCTTTTCTTTGGCTCTTTTTTTGACCCTTTTTCTTCCACCAATTTTCCTTCTCCTCTTTTTAGCTTGATCCTTGTAAGCATCTAAAACTTGCAAACAGTTAAACATTTATTTTCACTAAAAAATACCCAAGAATAAACTCTAGCTCTGATATCAATCTGATATTAAATGACTGTATTATTTTTTTTGTGCTAAGTGTCTTTTCAGTTTGAAAACATGTGCATACTTGTCTCATTAGTTTTCATAAGGTTTAAGGAGTTTGTCCATGAATTGTAGATGATTTTTAGTGAATTAGAAGCATAAAACAAGCTAAAATAACACTAAAAATCATTGTAAAATAGAGAAATAAGTCACCACATGAAATCTACACAGCGGGCATGATGAAGCAATTCACCCCTCTTAGGCTACATCTGTTGGTCTAGCTCCTAATGGCATGTCCATCTTTCATTATGCTCAACATTTTTCTATTATATGTAGTTAACCTACTCTAATGGCTATTTTCTCTGCACCAATGGCTCCATAATGCTCCAATTAGTAAAAAATGACTCTTCATTCACTCAGAATGGTCGAACATTGGGCCTCCTATACTTTTTCCCAGATTCACCTAGGAAAGCTCCACTAAAAGTGGACAACTCCACTTAACTGGAGTTAAAAATGGCATTTCCACCAATTAAGGTGTGCTCGCTAAACTATCCGCCGAAACTAGTTGTGCCACTAAAATTTTGTGATTGGGGTGGCCACATGCGCACCCCCAAACCTGCGGTTACATAACCGTTGGGCGAAACTTACAGTAGTAACTCCAGTTGAAAATTTGAACTGCGGATTGAACCATTGTGGGTTAGCACTAATCGCGGAGACGTTAGCAACTAATATTTCCATGTGATGACACATGACAAAAATGTTGGTTGTTTGAACTTTCGGTTAAGGCATGGACCACGTGTTTTGGATTTTAACATGCCATGTGATATGCTCTGGGGAACCACTAGCAGGTTGGGACCACTAGAATTTCCCAACCCCCAATAGGATTTTCATTACAACATAAATATCAATCATCACGTTAGAGGTTAAGAACTACTATGTAGTGCGGACGGTAGAGTGTATGCATACCTGGCGGGAGGTCTGCGGGTTTATTCCTATAGAACCTCACAAAATTTTACAACGTCATTTCAGGGACATGTGGAAGCCTCAGGGCTAGCCATGTGGTGCCCTATAATTGGCTCCTCCAAACCCGTTACATCAAATAAAAAATCGACACTTTTAAACCTGTGATTGGTTCGGTGGAGGGAATATTTCAAGGAATATTCCCTTTTCTTGTTGACTGTGCATCCACCTTGCTAACTGTGCATCCCAGTCCAACCTTGTCAAACTGTTGGAAATTTTCATGTTTGGCATTTCGATCAGAACGCAATATCTCCCTCATACGACATCGGTCTTTCGAACCGTTCACGACAATGGATTCAAGAAGACGAGATCTACGCAACCATCCTAGTTTCAACCCAATCCTGTAATCTTGAATTTGAGAAAAATTTATGAACTCTTGATCGCTGCTTGTTTCAAACAATGAGGAACCCCATTGATATTGTTAGTGCTGCGATCTAGCTTTGGAAAACTGCTTCTTGTGCAATGTTTGTGGAGAAATATATCTTTCAATTGGGAAACTCATCGAAGCAGTAGGTTGAATCTTGGATAATTATTATAGTTTGTTTCGGGATATTATTCACGGTGTGGTTATGACTCAATGGTTCTGGGATATTAGTTTGAGTCATTTTGTCAACAGTGGACATACACTTTCCTCACCTTAATAGAGCGAAGAGGAAATTTTTTATATTTATGTGATTGAGCCTTCATATTCCATACTACCAACGTGGAGCAAGGAATTTTATGATGTGATCAATCTGTCTTTGAATTTAATGCATAGGTGTAGGAAATGAATTTAGTAATATTTTTTCATTTATATATATTTTTGGTTTGTAAAAGGGTGCATAACCAATTAAACGAAAAACTAATATAATTGAATTAGTGGTTCTCTTCTTTCTTCAATGTCGGAATAATGCATAACTAAGTTAATTGTGTGCACCTGTTATATAACGATGGATCTTGTTGTGCTACAAGAGAATCAACTACAGGTTATGAGATCCATGTGTGTAGAAAGGTCAATTGCATAATTGACAGTTGGATACATTTCAATGTTGAGATTGTCCTTCAGGAGATCAAGAAGTGTCAATTATACAAAGTTCATCAAAGATAGTCAAGGGTAGTTATGTCTTAAATGAGTTGAATGGGAAGCTTGAATATTGTAGTGGTGAAAAGAGCGTTGTCTGAGATAGGTCAGAGTGGGGATAATTTCCAAGGAAGACCAGTTAGACAGATGTGGCATCTGAAATGTAATTTCTCATTTTTGTATTAATCTTTATAATAATATAATGAAAGCATTAAAGGGGGAACTTGGAATAGTGCTTACATTAGTATATAATTAGGATTGGCTTCTTGGTTGTTGGATTTTTGTTGAGATATTTTCACAACAATATTCTCCTTTTTGGAATCTAGTGGATTTCATGAGCACTATTTATGTGACTTGTCATTTGGCATTGAATGAAGTATACAAATGATTTTTTGTGCACCATGTATGTTTTTCAAATTTCTTTTTTCTGACTTCTTTTCAAAAAATTGTAGATCTCCATAGATTTATATATATGTATTTACTAAAAAATTACTACAATTTTTTTTAATTATATACACACTTTTAATTGTGAAAATTTAGTTTTACCTTAACATTTTATGTGGACTTGAATCCTTTACAACAATAGTTAGGGTCACTTGTGGCTCCATTGGATTTTTCTCTCCATTGTGAATGAGTTCTGCTCTCTGTAACTTTGGATAACCTATACCCTCTATGATTTTTTCACTCCTCCTTTGTTTCTAAGGTTTTAAAAATTGGGACCACTACTCCCCTAGTCTTCTCCCTGTTTCAATCGATAACCCCCTAAGTGGCTTTAACTCCTAATAATCTCATATATTTGGATCTCTCCTCACCATAGACATATTGAATGTTTCATAGGTCCAACTTCTATTATTTCTTTATCTCCTCCAAACACTAAACAAATAACTTTAGGTATACTATGGCTTTTCCTCCACGAGCCTCTCTAATGGCTATCTCATTCTACGATGGCCCCACAAACCAGCTTGGGTTCCTCCATCTAGGGGAACTCTAGAACCCTCCTTCTTTTATTATGCAATTTTTCTTTGTAGATGCCTACATGCATGTGTGGGTTTTCTAAGCATGCCTCGATCTTTGTGTTCCTTGGCCTCCTCAATTGCATGGATCAGCTTCTTCTACAAGACTTTTGATAAGTATACAATGTCTAACACCCACCTTTAACTTAGCTCTAATAATATTTGTTGATATTTGTGGCTTCTATAAAATATAATTTTTGAGAAATAATGATACAAAAATAATGAATATCTCACAAAAACACAAATGTTATATAATATTACATTGATAGCGTGTTACAAACAGCCACCAAACAAGGTAATGTAATTTATTTTATGAAGAAAAACAAATCAAACTTACCACCGATATATAAACATTGTTACATTCATTATACAAGTTTACACCACTCTTTAAATTAAGATAAATTTTAGTTTTTAGAAAATTTCCCTTATTTTGTAACAAACTCTAACAAAACATTACAATTAAGAAATTATGCGATAATGGAGGGAGTCTTCCCTTCCAGTCTTTGTTACCCATTCACCATATGAAAAAATAAACAACCATATCAACCTATGCTATCAGTATGGAAAAAAATTGGAATAGAAATCACTTGGTTTTATCCTAGGTCACGAGGGCCAAAAAAACATGGACAGATTTGGGTCCATTGGGCACACAGGAATAACTTCGAAGTTTCTGTCTGCTTGAAACACTTCGAGATAATGCCGAACATCAACACCAGATATTCTTTGATCTTGATTTGAGCTGTTTTTTTCCTACACTTCCCTCCAAACGTTAATTTAGCTGAGATATCTTCATGATCTGTTCACAGAGAACTTTGAGTTAATCCAATCCTATGAATATTCCTTTGTTTGGTGCATATCTTGGACCTTCGGAAACGTATTTCTCACATGGTAGGTCAGGTGGGAGGATCGTTAACTTGTACTCAACGTCTAAAACGGACCACCTATAACGACGAATATGAAACAAACGAATCAAATAAGAAGGCAAATGGTGCTACTAAAACATTAAAACATGTCTGTCAAGTTTCTCCATTAAAGCATCCAAAATTGGAAAGAAATTATGTGGCTTTTAACTCTTTGTTTCTTGGCGTATATCCATACAAATACTATAGGAATTGACAAATTGAAAGAAAACTGCTTCCATCAATTAAACATGGTGACTTTGCAAGCCAATACTCAACGCATGTCGCTAAACGCCCCCCAACGAAAATAGAATCAGAGTTCAAGATTTTCTCACCACGAGGAAGAATCCTGGAAAGCAAAGAGGAGGATCACGTCTGGCCACTGGAGAATAATGTCAGTTTCAATCTACTCCATTTTCTTTTATAGCCTCTAGTTTTGCACATGAAGGATCATTAAACTATTACGGAAATCGATCCTGAGATATTAACCATTACTTGAAAAACAAAAGTTCCGTTATAGAATTTTAAAACTTGCGTACGAAGATTAAACACGGAACCACTCAACCAAAAATTTGGGAACACAAATTCCAATCTAACAATTATTTTGTGCAGGGGAGTTGAATCTCTAACATTTTTAGACGACATCAGATAGCATAAGGAAAATGATGCTGGCTTTCGTGCGAAGGATTCTAGTATGCAATTGGTAATAATGATAAGTATCCGAACGGGCATGGTTGAATTTAATGTTTACAATTTTGTGTTTTAATTAAATTAATTAATTAAATAAAAATGTTTTTGTTGTTAATATAAAATAAATGTGATATTGATAATGATTGTAACAAAATCTATTTATATATTAAGAATCTTAATAATAAAATTTTAATAATTATAATTTAAATAAAATTATAGTTTACATCATTTTTATAATTCTTTTTTAGGTATAATAATTGATATGTATAATAAATTAAGCATTTTAGTGCTTATTATAAATTGATATTTATTATATTTATTTATCTAGATTCATCTTAACTCTAAATATATCGAGGGCGAAGTTGGGTCAAATCTCTCGAGATGTAGAAAACTTGAAAGGTTTGCACATTTAATTTCTTGATAGGTCCAAGATTGGATTTAGGCTAGTTTCAATCATGTGTGATCACACAAAATTTGTGAAACATCTAATTATTCTAATGATTTTAAATATGTTAAATATGTCAATGATTAGTTTGGTCATTTTAATTTGAAAATTACTTAGTTACCTCAGTTTATTAAGATGATAGAGACTTAATAACTTGGACGATGGAAACTTTTGAATGCAAAGATATAATGTAAGAGTGTTATATGATAGAAATATGAATAATAAGAATCTAGTAAATTACAAACAGTTCTCTTTGTGATCAATCTCAAAATATTTTCTTCTATTATTCTTATTGTCACACTTCTTAGTTTTGTCATATTTTCATATTGATTATATGTAAAGGGTGGTTGAAATCGTAGATCATTCAAATCTTTAATTCAAGATATTGTAGTAAATATCATACCTTCTCTCTCTTGCTCTCCAATATTAATAGTAGTTTTCTTCAAAGTCAATGATTATGACTTATGGAGTGTTAAACCCCAAGTAAGTTTCAATCGTAGTTGTTTTCTATTACCTTGTTTGAATGCAAAGTAACTAATAATGTTTAATGATAAGAAATGGGAATAATAAAAATGTCGCCAAGTACAAATAGTTTACGCTTTCAAGAAGAAAACATTTGAGGTAAGTGAACATTTTATTTAAGATGAAAATTCAAGTATTTTAGTTTTGGTTGAACCAATGTAAAACAAAAATAAATGCACGTTGTCAATAATTTTTTTGTGCTTACACTGAAACAAATGCACATTATTAATCTAATTACTTTGAAATTAATGTATACTACACATCTAGTTACATCAAATCAAAATCCCATGCATTTAGTGCAAGAAATCAAATAGGATTATAAATCAACATATACACCAAAATCAATGCATCTAGTGCAACAAATCAGATAAGATTAGAAATCAACAACTACACTAAAATCAATGCAACATATAAAATCAATCAATTGGGGTTACGAACCAATATTTACAACGAAATAAATGCAACCATTTAAGTGAAAAGCCAAAATATTTATGCCTTTCTAAATCTGACTTGTTTTACCTTTTGCAAAAGCATTCTTTCTTCTTCGCTCTATCTCCCCCCCTCCATATTTGTGCTTATATTCCTCTCTCTCTCCCTCTCACCCTGTCCCTCTCCCCCCATATCTCTCTCTCTCTCTCTCCGCCACCTATATCTATATTTACCCCCATCTCTATTTCATTATCTCTCTATCTCAACACACACACACACAAAATATCTATATATCTCTCCCTCCCACCCTCCCTCCCTCCCTTTATCTCTCTCTTCTTCCCTCTCTCCCCCTCCATTTATCTCTCTTTATCTCTCTGTCTCATCCCCCAAACATACTCTCTCTCTCTCTCTCTCTCTCTCTCTCTCTCTCTCTCTCTCTCTCTCTCTCTCTTCAGTACCTCTCTCTATCAACTTTTTTCTCTATATGTATTTATTCTTCCCTCCCTCTCTCTCCCCCTCCAACTCCATTTCTCTCTTGCTCCCTCTCTCCCCCCCTCCAACTCCATTTCTCTCTCTCTCTCTCTCTCTCTCTCTCTCCCTCTCTCCCCCCCCACCCCCAACCATTTTCTCTATATGTATTTATTCTTTCCTCCCTCTCTCTCCCCCTCCAACTCCATTTCTCTCTTCCTTCCTCTCTCTCTCTTTCTCTCTCTCTCTCTCCCTCTCCCCCACCTCCCTCTATATCTACCCCATCTCTCTCTCTCTCTCTCTCTCTCTCCCCCTCATGCATCCATATGATCGAGAATTATCACGATGTGTAATGAATAATATATTTAAGGTCTAACATAGTAATACTTGTAATGAATATGGTTATTATTATAATATATTTTAATAATAATAATCGATATTATTGGTGATTATACTAATAATAATAATAAATATTATTGGTTATTATACCAATGGTAATATATAAATAAATAACCTCTTAAAAGAAGGGGGGGGTTTGCAGGGAGGCAATAGCTTCCCTGCAAGGGGTCTCGGACAACACCCTGAGATTTTCTTTTTTTTTTGTGCGGACCCAAGGATGCGGTTTGAACCCAAATATTATGGGGTACATGCCCATGGTTTTTTGCATGATATTTGCGCATGATTTTGGGAACTATTGTAGATCTACTCAAGGGAACTATTGTTATGCTCTAATCCAGGTTCAGTGGATTGGGATTTATGAATCCTTTGATATGTATATATATGTTGTAACATTGAAAGTAATATAACGAAAAAACAATCTTGTTGTTCCGGTTTTGGGATTGAGGGGAAAATATTTATGTATATTTGTTTTATGTTCTCGTCATTGTATATTTTTTCTATTTTAAAATTCATTTACAGATAACTTTTGTGCAAGGTTGAAACCCACATTTTCCTGAAATTTAAAAATGGTAAGACACATACATTCTTACATTACACTTATACATCTCCTCTATACTAGGTTGTAGAGTGACTCTTGGTGAAATCAACCACTTATATGATTGTGCTAGTAATATTGAGATTAAATTATACAAAAAATCCTCTCAAATTATATCTAATATATATATATATATATATATTTTTTTTTTTTTTTTCTTATCTATACAACTATATATTTTATTTTGAATGAATATTCCCAAATATAAAAAAAATGTAAGTAAATAATTGATGTTACTTATACTATTCGAATAGAAGCTGCAATCAACATTAGGATTGCTCAAAAACATGAGAACAAAAATTTGAATACCTATCCCTCTTCTAACCCCTTACAAATTTTCAATCTCTTTCTCCTTAAATCCATTTTCTTTCCACATGCGTCAACGCTTTTTTGGAAGATATTGTTTCACCGATACATTTTAGGCAAGAGGATTATGCCATTCTATAGGCATATGTGTGTTCTCCCCTTTTTTTAAGTTATAGGTGTAATATGTTTTAAAATAGTATTATGCTAGTTAAAACTTTAGAGTATTTAAAATAATTTATTTTAAAGTTGCAATTTATAATTGATAATTAAATATATATTAGTTTTATATTAATGTATTCGCTATATTTTATTCTCAAACTTGTTTCTTTAAGAGAAAATTTCGCTTAAATTGTCTACAAACTCTATTTGCGGTGACTTGGATTTCCCTACCATCTTCTCTTCCTATGGATAATTCCAATAGATTGAGCGTCAATTACTCTTATAGTAGGATAACTTCAATAGGAAATTATCTAAATCGACATACAACCTCTATCCGTAACTCATCGGGGCGAAAGTTTGATGGAGAACTGCAAAAATCAAAACACGATTCGACATAGTTTGGTAAATGATGACTAGGAAGTTGGTTCCCAAAGAGGAAATAGGCCCCAAATTTTAATTCCATTCAAATTTAATTGGAGAATATATAACATTTATGAATAATAATATGCTTATTGTAAAGTTAATGGGTATCTAGCCATTAGAAAAAGCTCTCTCCCAATTGGTGCATAATAAATGGAAACCTAAAGGCTAAATCAAGCTTGAATTATGAGGCACAAGTTTTTTTTACTAATTATTTTGGTAATTTAGAGGACCAAAACTAGTTTTGGACAATGAGTCATATATTTTTAATTCAAATTGGCTCTATTTACATTTTAGGATAGAGTATTTTGTATCAAACAAGGATGATTTCATGGCAACACCTGCTCGGATTTGGATTTACTTGCTACCTAGGTAGTTTTTAGATGAAGAAGCCCTAACCAGAATGGGGAATTCCCTCGAACATTATCTGAAAATATCTGAAGAAACTAGGCAATAAAGGTACAGATCCCATGCTTGAATCTACATTTAGATGAGCATATATGAATCCTTCCTAGAATATATAGATATATATTACCTTGTGAATTATGGAAGTAGACCCTTGATTACGATCATATTCCATTCATATGTTGGCGGTGTCATGAATATGGCCATTTATACTATGAGGAAGAACCCTGGAAAACAAAGAGGATGATCACATCTAGTCCTGGGAGAATAATGCTAATTTCAATCTACTCCATTATCTTTTATGGACTCTAGTTTTTCACATGAAAGAGCATTTAGAAAATATGGAATTTGATACTGAGATATGAAAATTAATAACATTTCAATATATAATTTTAAACTTACATTGAATTGATACATCAAAAATTTACGAACATACATTCCAATCTAATAATTATTTTCTAATAGAGGAGTTAAATCTGTAACAATTTTAGACGATATAAGGAAAATTATTCTTAACTATCATGGAAATGATTGGTTATAGTATGTACATGGTAATGATTCGATGTATTATGCAGATGAAATTATGGAATGACAACAGTCAAAACCCATAATGTAAATTGGATCCATGCTAGAATTTAAAATTTATCTTGTTTTTCAAGTGGAAAATTGATGACATTAATTTTTGTTTTATTTTCCCTTTAATTTATATATATATTTATAAGTGTGAGATAGGTTTGTAGGATGTTATACTTACTAGAAGAATTTTTTAAGCATAATAGCTCACTATTTTAGCCCTATAACACCAAATATGTTTATGAAATGTATGCCAACCGTGTTCAATTAGAAAATTCCACTACTCCAATCTTTCAGTGATTCCTTTTTATGTATATCAAAATCCCATTTCCATCCTATAAACCAAGGAATGTTGACAAAAAGTAGGTGCATTTCCCTTCAATAAATAAGAAATAGATGCTTCAACTAAGTAGATTGGATAAGTTTATCTCTGCCTAAATCACTCATTTGTGTTTATGGCGCAAAAATTAAAATCTTAAACGTCAAATTTATGGTTTGTGACTTTTGATGTTTCAAATTTTTTCCTCATGGATAAAATGAGAGAAAGTGTTCCATGAAACCTCAAATTCTAGACCTAATAAACATATTAGAGATCCCTGAGAACCAGTGTTTTTGATATTGGTCTATGCGTGCAAAATCCAAGAGTCAAAATTTGAATATGTATTCCTCATCTAACCCACAAAAAATATTGGAGTTGAAGCTTGAATACATGTTCCTCGACCAACACTGTAGGAATTGAAAAACTCAGCTAGTCGATAAATCTAGTAGTTTTCACAGTTACACAGGTTGTTTTAATAGTAAGGAAGAAACTTGATGACTTAATTGAATTTTTAGTTGATGGTCTCCTCGTGACCTAACAATTTTCCCATCAAATTTCATCACTAAAACTATTACCCTTTTCATTACCTACCCCCTACCCTTTTACCATGCCACAGGCTCTTGAGTAATTTTCAAATTAGTGTGTCGTGAGTACATTTTAGGAGAGAGGATTAGGTAATTTCGTACTCCAAATTTTCTACCTTTTCATCTCTTTTTATTCTAGGATTAAAGTGTAATATATTAAAAAAAAGGTGTTGTTTATGTTATGCAGAATCTATGACTACGGATAAAATTATTTTCCCCAGACCTAGTGGCCTGGTCTAGAACAAAAGAAGGACAAAGAATATAATGTTTCCCTTAAATTAATTAAACAATGAAATGAGGCCTACCTAGAATTCATCGCCATATTCACTCTATTTTTGGCTTGTACACTCTAATTCTAGCTTCGGTTTCTATAATTAGAACCTACATATACAAACACGACAAGCCAAATATCTATGATATCTATATATTATTATCCAATCACTTCATTCAATGGATAAAAATAAATTGAAACATATGAACATCAACATCATATATAGTAAAACAATGTACTCCTTTTATTAATATAAATGCAGAGAGTTACAACCGAATATGGAAGGTGATCATATAAATAAACTCCCCAAGTTAACTTGTCCTTATTTTCCACAAAGTACACCTCTTATCTCACCTTAATATATGGAATGATGAATCTCCTTATATTCAAGGCAATAACATGAGGGTAATAAATCTCTAAAAGGAAACCCCTAGCTTTTGGATGGAAGTACATATATAAGAGAGGATGGTAGGTTATGAATTCTTATCCATTACCAATCTAGGCTTGAGATCCACTCTTGATGGGAGGATGAGCTCAAGGGATAACCGGTGAAATATCCAAGGTAGGATGACGTGCGATTCGAAGGTCCTATCCAAGGTAAATGGTTGGAACAACCATTGGATACATTTAGAAGGGAAAGCTTCAGGATTCTTTTTAGTTTTCATGAATTTCTAGAATTAACGCAACCCAGGGACCACAAATCAAATTTCGGATGAGTGTATGTGCATTTCACAAGAGCTAGATTGTTAAAATGGCCGAATACTGAAATGTTGTTGAACTAGTATTGGATGAGTAGGAAATACAAAGATCTATGTGAACCAATCAAGGAAATTAGAGAGTAAAATATCAATTAATGATATTTTTACTGTAAGAAAACATAGAAACTGTGTTTACTATTTTTACAATATTACCTCGTAGGAAAATTAGAGGGAAAAAATGGAATATAGTTGAGGAAGAGAATCGAATAGTAAATAGATTCGACGCAAAATAAGTCAAAAAGGAAGGTCAATTAGGACATTATAAGTGTCAAAAAGGGAGACCCAACAAGAGGCATGCCTAAGGCTTTGTGAAAGGACGATGAAAAATGCCCAAAGGATTTTGATTGAATAAGCTAACAAGACTATTGACTAGATGTGAAAAAATGACCTATAATAGATCCCCCCCCATAAAATGAAAAGTCAAAGGATGTGGTTGATGAAATAAGTGATTTTCTTTGTGAAAAGTATGGATCAAGAAAAATCAGGAAAGTTCATCATATGATATAATACATTTACATCTTGATATATTTGTTGAGGGAGGCATGCCCATGCTCAACAGATAAGCTAACATTACAATAGAATGATCAAAATACATGTCCACTAATGGCAAAGAGTGGATCCATGACTGGATGACTATATGAATGATCATAACCATCATACTTTGTAATCTCATATTAATCCTGAAATCATAGCCCAAATGAATTAAACTAGATCTAGGGTCTTCTATATCATTCACATGATCGTTCAAAGTATGATGCTAATCATGTGAATTAATGAGCTCAGGTCAAACATAGTAGACACCATATGATTATTTCCAATGATGTAAGTTGTTAATAGATGTGAGAGAAACCGTCGAGGATGTTAATGGATCTCAAGGTACTATGGTGAAATTTGTATGGTGTGAATGAATGAGTTGAATTCAAACACCACACAAAATATTTCAGTTGAAGGCCACTCATGTAATCATGTCGCCGAGAGCAAGGAAACTTGCCATTGATGTATACAAGTATGAAGGTACCGAATGAATTTTTCAAAGTCAAATTCCTAGATAATCAGTTGATGCCAACAAGAAGCGACCCATCACAGGGGGGGCCTTGATGTATCCTCCATCAAAGACATAAAACAGATATCATCATTTGAGACATAAACATGTGGATATGAAACTAGATCAGGAGTGGAAGAAATGGAATGAAGGTTTAACATTATTGTAGAAAATATCGATTGAATGAATTCTCTTGAACATATCGAAGACACTGAATAGAGTTGGACGAATTGACCCAAAACTGAAAATGGAGGCTTTGAAACGATGTGATGAACCAAAAGACAGGTAGATTTCCCAACCCAACTGAAAACGAAGGCTTTGAAACAGTGTGATGAACCAAAAGGAAAGTATATTTCCAAACCCAAAATCCATGGAGATGAAGTGGAAGAGTGTCATGTTCAAGATAACCTCACTTCTATTAACAAATAAAGTACCCTATTTTCCCAATTTTCCCAACCATTGTCAGTCAATACCTCTTTATTTTTTCACAAGCTTGAGTAGGATAACATTTTCTTGATCTGTAAGTTCAACCTTCGATGAAATACCTCCGAGTATGTTTAACAAAGCCTGAGAAGGAGTGGTTCAGTCTCGTCATGTTCGACGAGTCCAATGAATTTAAAACTCGACATTTTTTTCATGTTTAGAAAAATTGAAAAGGAGGTGAAAAATAAAACTCTAAAGGTTCATTTTCGTCGATAGTCCCTTGAGTCGGAAAAGGTAGACAATGATACTTAAGGGAAGCTCTTACCCATGATCTAATAAGGTATTAATTTTTTGTAAATAGTTTATCTAAGTCCATAAAGTGTTAAACTTATACTCAGCAGATGTATTTTCATTTAATTTAATGAGTTAGAAAAGACAAGTGCTCAACAATATTTTCATATTTTGGAGTATGAAAAGAGATGAAAGAAGACTGTGAGGTTTTCCTTTTTCGTGAGTTTACAGAGCTTGAAAAAGTAATAACCGTTTGCTCTTCAGTAAAAATGATCCATAACACAACCAAAACCGTTAAACAGGTGTCAACCTACTCAAAACACCATCAAAATATTAAAAATACATGTTTCATGGTAAAAATGAATCATAACTAGGTCAAAGCATTAAATATCAATAAAAAGATTATAAGAATGACCGTAAATAACAAAAATGACATTTTAGTCTGAACATTTTACATTTACCCTTTGATATTTGAGTTTTGAGTATTTTTTACCTCGATATTATGCAGTTGTTTGTTGTCAATCTAGTGGATCGTTTTAGGTGATGTTACTTCCAGGTAGGAGGTAAAACCTTTCTCTTTCATTTCATGGTTTCATTTTGTGATTTCATGCATATTTTCATGATTTTTGATGGTCCTAGGTCTCTAATACCTCACCCCAGGATTAATGCACACCTATAAGATCGAAGGGAGCATTTATCTGGGATGATCTACATTGGGGTCAACATTGAAACACACTGTCACCCGTTGGGAGGCTGTGTTGGGCACAATTCCCAACTTTGTTTCACACATTTTCCTCAGATTGTGTTAATTGTTTTGCATGAAATGGCTCCTAATGAGTCTCCTTTTGATGTTCCAAGACTTCATTGGAGAAAAATCGCTTTAATATGGAGATAAAGAGAAGATGAAGAATAATATATGAATGCATCAAATGACCCCGCTACCATCCAGGTATTAGGAGGTTGTGGATTACTGGAATTGTTCTAGATTCCTATAATAAGGCAACAAATGGAGCTACTAGAATATCTTGTACATGCATCAGATGTCCAGGCTCAGGAATTTAGAATAGGAGCACATATGGTCGAGATAGAAGTTGAGGACATATCTTTCTTGACAGGTTTATATAGAAGAGGTTCCCTGTGTCTTTCACATGTACGAGAATGGGTGTAGAAACAATCAAAGGTTATGTCATCGCTCATTACAGACCTCAAGCCCAGCCGACCAGGTATGGGAAGATCAACATAAAAGATGTGGTTTGGTTTCCTTTAAGAAAAGTATTATCCATTATTGACATATTGGGCATTATTTCTACACTTCACGTGGAAAATTGGTCATACATGCAGTATTCTTTGGAATGTAATGAACCAACAATTTTTAACTGGAGTGAAGGGGTATTGTTCAATATGAAAGAACAACTAAATAAAGGAAAATATGGATGATTGACGAATTGTGTCTATGGTTAAATTCTAATCTCTTTCGATTTATAAAGAATTCCATTTCTACAACCTCAGCTTATCACACTCGAGCCCATTGATATGAGATTCCCATAGATGAAGAGGTGGTTGGATCTCATGTCTCGACATGCAGGTCCGTCGGCCATTAGGGGAATTTGGAGGTCAAAATTCCCCTAATGGATAAGTTTCTCACTGGCCTTGTTCAGATGGTTACATAGGCAGATCATTATGATAGAGGATTATTCATATGTAGGAGTGGATTTTCATGGAGACCTTGAGCTCGTGCTTCCATATGGTGAGCGATGTGGTGCTATAGGTAAGGCATACTAACCATTTTTTGTTTTCAATTTCTACAATTTTTTTTTTGTGTTTGTTATGTATCTAATACTAAACTATCAGTTTGTACATGAAAATATTTGGTTCGTTCAACCTTTGAGTTCCTTATATCTCCATCTTGTGGGAGACCTACAACAACTATTAGTGCCAGCACATGTTGTCATAGCAATACAGAATGTACTACAATATATCAATGTGAATGAGACCATAGTATAGGTGGAGCGTCATATGGAATGGCTGACAGATGGAATAGTTGATATCATGGTCGACCAACCTCCAATGAGACTGTAATGACACACTATCGAATTTACTTGTTGCATTAGTCGACTACTATGCAAGATAGCCCGTGTTGTAGCATGTTACCATGATAACTATGATTAGTCTACTAGGAGGCTTATAACCATACTTTCATATACATTTTGGATATGATAGGCTATGTTACCATATGTGTCTTGGGCACAATTTTTTTAAAACCAAACTCTTATATATATAAAACTATCTTCAGTGTTCCATATGTTTCTATTAACTCTTTCAATGGATGTGATGCGTATTGAAATTTATTCATATATGTCAGAAATTTATATCTAAAACATGATTAGCCAATGAATCATTCAGTGTGTTTAAATGTCTATAAATGTGTTGATATTGGATGAAATCAAAGTATATTTCTACAAGATGAACCCTTTAGAACATATGGAGCATAATTGAACTCCTAACTAAGTAAAAGTTAGTCAGCTGTAGTACTACAAGTTTTGAGTCAAGTCTAATAACTATACGATGGATATGACGCAAAATAGGATCAGAGAATAACTTTATCAGTACGTTATTCTCATTGATGTTATTGGTAGAGTGACCAACAAAAATCCCTTGTAGACTCATTAACTTTCCATTTGGAGCAAATATATCCCATGATGCGGAGGACAGATTCTGAGTACTATAACTAGCGCCATCAACATAACCAACATATGGTTCAAGGGACGTCGACATATACAAACCATATGTAAACAAGATTAACAGAAATGAAGGAAACTCGTAAGGGACACACTGCAAACATATTAACATGTCTATATACAGTATGTACATAGTGCACTATGCAAAGAATCAAGAATAATATTTATTAAGGTACAACCCATTTCTCGGTTGCACTAATGGAACTCCATCAAAATTGACTAACTCTTAGGCCCCTTCAACAAGAACATACTTGAAAATATATGGACCTAGAGACATGGGATGGAACTTTCCTTGTCCTAATTTATGAGACTCTTGGTCATACATAAGGACAAGGTATCCTTCTGAGAAGACTCGAGGCTTGACACTTTTTTCATATTGTGCGTTGATATGTTTCTTATGGGATTCGTTAGCCATGCCAACATCACGTCAAGTCTCATCTAAACGTGTCAAATGTAAGAGACATTCCTCCTCTACGGAAGTAGTTGGAAGAAGTTATACAACAAGTTTCAGTGACAAATTTTCACATTCAATTTGAAGGATCACTTCTAGACCATAAACCAATTGGAATGGTGTAAATCCGATAGCATTCCTAATTAAGGTTCAATATTCCCAAAAAGCAGCATAAAGAATAAAATTCCATTCTAATCTATGGAACCATATCATACATTGAAGCATCATCTTGAGAAATTTATTACTAGCCTCACCTTGCCCATTCTCTTGATGGTACTAGGGAGTGGAACTTTCATGGGAGATTCACAACTTGGCAGCTAGCTTAGACATCATGTCATTATGAAAATGTTTTCCATGGTCTGTAAAAGTGGCTTTTGGAACACCAAATTGTGCAATGGCATAGTTAAAGAAAAAAAAAGTAGTTGCTTCATGAGTATTTTTAAATTTAGGCATCACCTTGGCCCATTTGTTAAAGTAATCAATTGTTGCGATGATATAGCCATGCCCTCACGACTGATTCAGGGCTACATGTCATGAAATAAATACCACATTTCTCAAAAGATCCTATGGTGATAATAGGATGCAAAGCAGTTGGTGGAGCACATGTCTTATGGTCATAAATCTGGCATGGAAGACACTTCTAGACAGTGAGAATACAATCGTGGAATATTGTAGGACAAAATTAAACTACACGTGGGATGTTATATGTAGTGACATAACCAAATAAATGACCGCCACATGTCGTCGGGTGATCTAAGTGGATATTGGTGGTCACCTACCTATTCCACTAGGACCCCCACCATTGTTTCTTTAAATTTTTTAGTTTCCTTAATTGTAGCACAATTTACTATTTTTGGCCATTCTTCGGGTCCTGAACTTCTGCAGCCATTTTGATGCCCTAAATGATGTTTTTTTGGAAAATATCCTCTGAATAAAGTGATTATTTGACTTTACATTCACTATCAAAAGTTTTAGTCTTTGGATAGATATTTATAATGAGGTATCATGTGCATCAAAAAAATATCATATGCCAAATTTATGACCGCGGGAAATTTATGTACCAATTTACCAAAACGGGGCCCATAGTTTGGTGTTTCATCTCTTAGGGTTAGGTTTTTGGATTTTTAGGGTGTTCCATTGTTTCTCAATATAAATTGGCCTTCGAGCCTCATTGTAACATAGTTCATAGGCCTGTAGTAGCCACATCAGTTCTTAGAGATAAGCTACCAATGACCTAGCTAGTTTATTTCCATTATGTCTATAAGCATATTTGAATTATGTGATATTAATTAAATTATTTCTTATTTCAGGATCAGTGGTATCAGAGCAGTCAGCTATTTCTCGATCATTCTTTGCATGTCCCCAATGAGGTCGGGGTATAAGACAAAAAGAAAGGCATGGGAGCAAGACATCCTATCAAAATATTGCTGAAGCATTGTTGGGCCTTAAAAAATCCCATGTTTTCATCTTTCAATACCACCATTCATACCCTAAAACGCTATGTTTTTAAATCGTTTTGTACCCTAATTCCAAAAACTTGCCATCAAATATATATTTTATAGTCTATGTTCTGCTATCATTAGTTTTCTTAGATTTTCTATGATTAAAGGTGATTTTTTCATGATTTAATAATGACGGTTTTGGTAAGCTCATTTTTCGAAAAGTTCCATTGCCGAAATTCTTCACAAGGCAATTTAACTAGTTACTATAGATTTGAGTACAGAATGAGATTGTTGTAGGTGAAAATATGAAGTTTTTGACCAAATGGTGAAGAACATAAGCATTCTGAGGCATGAATTGCACTCAGAATACCATCTTTCATATAACTTAGAAATCGTTCTGCAAAATTCATTACCATGAAGAGCTACAATCATGGGAATATTCCAATGTAGTTTTAAGTACAGAATCAATGTAGTTTTAAGGCCAAAAGGCACATAGGGGACATGATTTGTATAAGTTATTTGTCCACAAAAAGGGTAATTAGTTCCTCCATCCACACTATGATTGGATGCAAGATCTATCTGAAATTATTTCAAGAGATTTTTTGCAAGCCTCTATTTACTTTTTCTAGATAATTTGTTATGGATAGTTTCATTGTTGGACTTTATAAAGTCAAAGCTCTACAGTACGTATGGGGGAGAAACTTATTATGTAAGTGGTTGTAAGAGCTTCATGCTTCAGGAGACATTTTCCATATGGAAATCATGGTTTTCTTATTCTAATATATAATTCGGATTTTGCGTTTAAATCTCTGTAAGTATTATGAGTTTTGATTTTTAAGAAACATTGAGTTAATTTAGACTTGATCTGGGATTAGTAAGGGCCGAAACCCACCTAGAAGAAAGTATTTCAATTATTATATATAGTATGTAGTGTTCTTGATCCATATTTAGTAGTGTCGAGACCGTTTTGAGAAAGTTTGGTTGTTTGAATTTTCATTATGCACTTAAAATATTACTCTATTTTCCTGAATTCGAATATAAAACCTTACCTTTGAATCTCTATAAACCAGGAATGATTTTATCAATTAATGATTCTGATGCGTGAATTAATTTTCCATTACATTATTGCGGTTAGTGATATCTACAAAGTGCTTCCCAATTGGAATGAATGCATAAAATGGTAACTGTGTAGTGAGCTTGAAATAGCATTAATCTTCTCACCTTGCATCTTGTATATTTCTCGTTTGAAATAGGATCTTGTAGAATTATGTTTTAATCTCTGAATATCTAAATGTATGATTCATTTCCAACATCCAATATTGATTTGGAGCAGTGATATTTAGTTTTAAATTGAGATTCTATTCCAACATTCATGTAATTTAATTTAGGGTATGCATTTCATGTCCAACATTTCAAAATTGATTCAATTTGGTTTTATTTAATTCAAGGTAGAGAGACAAAGTTAATTTAGAACACTATTAAAAATTATTAAGGTTGATATCATAGGGTAATTAGCCAATAGTTGGATATATTCAATTTTGCAAGAAGTGTGATTTAATTCAAGGAATTTCATTCATAACATCGATTTGAGTCATTAAATTATCTTAGGATAATTTAGATTTATTTTTGCATGATAGAAAAATATTGATTTCAATTTCTAGTACTGTAGAATCAAGATTGATTTCAAGCATTGAACTATGTGATTTATATTCCTAGTGTGATTTGATCTTTCACATTACTTTGAGTTGTTTGAAGATGGGTAATTTTAAATGCAATAGCATAGGATTTTATAGCAACAAACTTAGATAACTTTGTCAAGGGTTTCATTTCGTAAAATTAGTCTTTGTGGTAATTCAAAGAAATAAGGATTGATTTAATTAGATTTCTTTCAGATTTTTTATGTTTTCTAAGAAGGAGATGAGTGCTAGTTTGCTAATTAGTATCGTTTCTTTTCCATCATTATGTACTTAACGATCAAAGGGAAATTACATACTCTAAATTTAGTCTTGAACCAAAAACGCAGTACAAATCGTTTTTACGAGTCCCAAATTGACAATTAAATATTAAGAGGTTTGATCGCTAATTAAAACTCTCAAAATTTTGACGCCATTGCGAGGGAGTTGTATTTTGGTTGAGGTAATATTTTTATTACAGAGTTTCAAGGGTATTGTAGGGGAGTGAGAGGGCAGATAGAGTATGGTAAGTCATGAGTGAAGAGCCACACATCTACTATGGCGGTGTTTCTACAAATTCTAATCGCTTTTGCTTATCTTTGAACTTTTGTTTCCTTTCCTTTATGTGCATAAGTATAAGAAGGCCTTAGAATAGTTTGAAACATTATGTGAGACATTTAATTTCAGAATTTCTTCTTTCAATAGATTAAATAGTACTTTGATACGGATTTTTTCCCAACACATCGTTCCCTTCCTTTTATGAAAAATTATTTTTTTATTCGAGTATGGTGAGCTTTATTTCAGCCTATATCTTGTTAAATTAATTTATCTTCATATTCCAATCTTTAATGTTATATCAATTTTTAGGGTGTTGTAATAACCCCCATTACTAATCCGTGTGTGGAGATAGGTACTATCAATCAACCACATGGACTTGAGGAAGATAATAATTATGAAGGACATCTCTCAAGACCTAAAAACTACTGGGATCTTTATCTCTACCTCTCGGGAAGAGAACTTTTTGACAATAGTCAAGAACTTGTCCATTTCTCCACCACAACAATAGGATTTGGAATTATCTTTTGATTTCGCTTACCAATCATCTAAGGAGACGAATGAATCATGCACTATAATCAATGGAGAACATCCACTGGAACCTGAGATCGAGGAGTTATTGACATGTCTATCTGCAGACCTGGAATGTAATCAAGAGCCTACTCACCCTAAGGAGGACAATCATCATGACATGGAAGAAGAGGATGTGCAGCATGTGCCAAATCAAGAAATGGACCAAGACTACCATGACAACATAAAAAATTGGTTCCAAAAAATGACTCAAGTGAGGCAGCATTCTCCTCTTCTAAAAATCTTTTTTTCATATCATTTACATTTTTTTCTTTTTCATGCTCATGCACACTTCCAAGTTTATATGTTAAATCTAAGCATGAATATATATATTTGTACCTGATCTGCACATGGATTCATTGGAAATACTCCTTCAATTGACGAAGTTAACCTCCCATTTTTCACTATAATATGAAAGTTTGTATTGTAATAAATAAACGAAAAATAGTAAAGAGAAAAATAAGTCCTTTTGTGAAAATCATCTTGTCTGATGCATCTGGACAGAGGGTTTTCTTGAAACTAGGTAACTGGTAGGAAATTTTCTCAATAACATTTTGTAAGCTTGTATTAGTTATTTCCAATAATTTAATCTTCAGATGATTATGTATACTCTCGCATCGGTTGATGTGGGATTCCTTAAAGCACACCTGTCGATAGACCTTGTCCCATCGACATCAGAAAACTATCTGGGGTTGAGGTTAGAGTTAGATAATGTACCCAAGAGCTTGCATGCCTTAATGGTAGGTATCCTTCTCATTTTCCAAGGAATTTCATTAATTTTTACTGGAAAAATAACTCTACAGTCCATTTGACTTCAACAAATCAATTCATGGCTAGTATAATGTACCTAGTGCCTTGATTTCCATTCACATCAAAGGTAGGATATCTCGCATTGGTTAATGACCCTTCTAAATGGTCGGTAATACAATGATTCTTGATTATATTTGACATCAACACCACTCATTCACATATTAAAGATTATAGAATGGGTTGTAGCGGATGAAGAGCATGTATTTTGAGTTCTCAGCACAAATTTGTAGAAGTTTGGTTCTTTGTACCAGCATTTCCTTTTCTTGTAGTATTCATCTTGTTTCAATAAAAGTTTCCATAAATAAGATTTATCATCCTTTGCAGTAGTCACCTTCATTCTTTGTTTGGGGACATATAACTCCTTAGGCATGGGGGGGAGGAGACCTTCATTTTTCATCCTTGTTTACTATCTTCAGTTCAGCCTTCTCCATCACATCCATATCAATATACACATCAGCTCCAGCCATTCCATCTCCAGATCAGCAGTCACTTCAACTCCAACTTTCAATCGTGTTTTGGTTCATCTTCCACTTCATCCTACAACAACAATTACATAAAAAGTAAAGGTAACCTGAGGAAAAGTTGGCTTAAGATTCTTTAATTCATTAGAGATTGATTTAAGCTTTCGTGATTAACCACCAAATATTCCATTTTCCATTTACCCTCCATTTGAAAATTCCTCATTCATAATAGAATGCATGCTACTCTAATAAGATCACAGTCATGAAAATAAAATATATTGGTTCATATAAGAAAATCAGAAACTATAGTGCCTTCCCCTCCTACATTCACGAATATTGTTAATTGAATGTATTTAATAAAGGAAGAAATCATTGTTGCCATTCATAAAGGAACCATTCATAAGCATTTTCCTCACAAGAGTAGCATATGCAACCACCTCAGCTCATCCACTATCTCGATCACCACCTCATATCATCCACCATTTCCATTATCCCCTATCATCTCATTCATCATCACCTCCTACCATATCTATTGTTTATTCTTTGTATCGCTCTCAAAATTAAATATATGGCAGTCATATAAGAATGGTGTTGCTCCACAAGAACCAACACCCTCAAATCTCCACGCAGTGTTGCTCCACAAGAACCAACCCTGCCCAAAGCCACGATGCCATAAAATTTGTAAATGAGAAAAATAATGTTTTGCATGAGGACATGCAAATCCTCAGGCATGGGGGCATGTTGGGCCTTAAAAATGCCCATGTTTTCATCTTTCAATATCACCATTCATACCTTAAAATGTTATTTTTTAACACATTCCATTACCTAATTCCATACTTCCCACCAAATATATATTTTACTCTCTATGGTTGGTTATCATTAGTTTTCTTATATTTACTATGATTAAAGATTATTTTTTCATGATTTAATAATGACGGTTTTTCTAAGTTCATTTTTCGGAAAGTTCCATCCCCAAAATTCTTCACAGGGCAGTTTAACTAGTTGCCACAGAGTTGAGTATGGAATGAGATTGTTGTAGGTGAAAATATGAAGTTTGTGACCAAATGGTGAAGAATCTTGAAATTCTGAGACATGGATTGCGCTCATAATACCCTCCTTCATATAACCCAAACACCGTTCAAAAAAATTCATTACCATGAGGAGCTACAGTAATGGGAATATTCCAATGCATTTTTAAGTACAGAATCAAGTCTGAATGGGTCTGAATAGTTTAGGGCAACTGGCACGTGGAGGACCATGATTTGGATAAGTTCTTTGTGCACAAAAAGGGGAATTATTTCCTTCACCCATGCTATGATCGAATGCAAGATCCATCTGAAATTATTTCAAGATATTTTGTGCAAGCCTTTATTTACTTTTTCTAGTTAATTTGTTATGCATAGTTTCATTACTTGACATTATAAAAGCCAGATATCTGCAATATGTAAGGGGGAGAAAATTACTATGTAAGGGGCTATAAGAGCTTCATGCTTCAAGAGACATTTTCTATATCGAAATCATGTTTTGTTGATTCTAATATATAATTATGATTATGTGTTTAAATCTTTGTAAGTAATATGAGCTTTGATTTTTAAGAAACAATGATTTAATTTAGACTTGATCTGGTAGTGGTAAGGGCCCACCACCACCTAAAATCAATTCTTTCAATTTTTATATATAGTACGAAGTGTGCCTTATTCATATTTAGCAGCGTGGATAATGTTTTGAGAAATTTTTGTGGTTTGAATTGTCATTTTTCACTTAAATTGTTACTCTGTTTTCTTGAATTCGAATATCAAACCTTACCTTTGAATCTCTATAAACCAGGAATGAATGTATCAATTAACAAATATGATGCGTGAATGAATTTTCCATTACAATCTCACCGTTAATGATAACTACAAAGTGATTTCCAAATCGAATGACTGAAAAAAATGGTAACCGTGTAGTGAGCTTGAAATAATATTCTCACCTTGTGTCTTGTATATTTCTCGTTTGCTATATGATCATGTAGAATTTTGTTTTAATCTCTGAATATCTAAATATATGATTCATTTCCAGCATCTAATATTGATTTGGAGCAGTGAGATTCAGTTTTAAACTGAGATTTTATTCCAACGTTAATGGAATTTAATTTAGGGTGCACAATTCATGTCCATCATTTCAAAATCGATTCAATTTGGTTTTATTTAATTCAAGGTAGAGAGAGAGAGAGAGAGTTAATTTAGAACAATATTAAAAATTATTGAATTTTATATCTTAGGGTAGTTAGACAACATTAGCATAGATTCAAATTTTCAAGAAAAAGGGTGCGCAATTCATGTCCATCATTTCAAAATTGATTCAATTTGGTTTGATTTAATTCAAGGCAGCGAGAGAGAGAGTTAATTTAGAACAATATTAAACATGATTGAAGTTGATATCTTAGGGTAGTTAGACAACAGTAGCATAGATTCAATTTTTCAAGCAACGTGATTTAATTCAAGGCATTTCATTTGTAGCATCAATTTGAGTCATTAAATTATCTTAGGATAATTTAGATTTATTTTCACATGATAGAATAAGATTGATTTCCATTTCTAGTACTGTAGAATAAATATTGATTGCAGGCATTGAACTGTGTGATTTATATTACTAGTGTGCTTTTATCTTTCATAATACTTTGAGTTGTTTTAAGATGGTTAATTTTAAATGCAATAGCATAGGATTTGATAGCATAAAACATAGATAACTTTCTCAAAGGTTTCATTTTTGTCAAATTAGTCTCTGTAGTAAATAAAAGGATTAAGGATTGAGTTAAGTAGATTTCTTTTAGATTGCTTATGTTTTCTAAGAATGAGATGAGTGCTAGTTTTCTTAATTAGTATTGTTTCATTTCCATCATTCTGTACTTAACGATCAAAGGGAAATTACATACTCTAAATTTAATCTTGAACCAAAAATGCAGTACAACTCGCGTTCACGAGCCCCGGATTGACAATGAAATATTAAGAGTTTTAATCGCTATTTAAAACTATCAACAAGGAGGCCCTCCTTTAACAAAGGAATGTGATGATTGATAAATTTTTTCAAATCCTTTAATGACTGTCCACCGGTGGCGCATCTGCATCAAACAGCTACTCTAGAGGCACAACTCCTTTTAAGGTACAAGTAAACATTGACATTCCCATATTTTAGGGCCAAATAGATGTAGACGTCATAGATATATGGTTGAATCTATTAGAAGGATATTTCAGGATTCATAACTTTTCCAACCAGGAAAATATTACCTTTTCACTCCTCAAGGCCACCCCCCATGTGAAGGACTGTTGGGAAACCTCCTGTGATAGAAAGTATGAGAGGGAACCCTTTATATTTTCGGTCGCGCCTACTTGGGATTCTTTTTGAGACACCATCAAGGAACAATATTATCTCGTGGGGAGCTATGAGGACAAGTACATATAATGGACTACACTGTGGCATCAAAGGGATCAAGATGTGCATGAGTTGATGAATATGTTGCATACCCTACGCACAAAATTGCGTATCAAAGATTCAAAGAAACATTTGGTGCTGAAGTACCATAGTTTTATGCACAAATACATTCAGGAGGAAATGGAGTTCCTCGACATCTCCTCGCTTGGTGCAACATATTGGTATGCTACTAATATTGAGCATAAGTTCAAACAAAAGAAGCGAGACTTTGGATCTACGAATTAGAAGAAAGGGAAAGGTGCCCTTAATCCATAAAACAAAGGAAAAATCCAATGTGGGGTGGCAAAGGATAACCTGCTAAAGCCACAAGAAGAGAATGATACCGCCAAGAAAAATAAGGACATGAGAAAGTGGTGTGGGTTCCACAAGAGCTCCACTCAGAACACAAGTGAGTGCTGGGCCAGTTAGTCATTGGTGGCTGAGATAAAGGCTCCTAAATTGGATGCATTATCAGACTCTGAATCATAAACCGATAAGGGGAATGACAAAGGAGGAACCAAAAGATCCAGAAGGAAGATAATTTCTCTTCCATTCCAAAATGTGGGTAAAGGGTTCCCCACTGCAGTTCATTTTGAACAGTGAGAGCCAAAAGAACCTCATTTTAGTAGAGTTCATGAAGCGCCTAGGCTTTTCGATCACAGCACACCCACAATCATACACCATCTGGTGGCTTCACCAAGGACGAGATCTCCACTTCTACCAACAGTGTTGCCTTCCCTACAGCATCAATCCCTTCACGGATGAGGTATTATGTGACATTTCTCCTCTTGATTTTTATGATGTATTATTAGGCCAACCATACTTTGGAAGTGACAAGATGTGTATGAGTCCTGACCTCGTGCTGTTACTTTTACTTTGGGAAATAAGTTGTACATGATACTAGAGGTAGCACCGCCTACTGCCATCTCTTTGGTTACTGCAAAACAATGTAGTAAGCTCTTTTCCAAAACTTGGAAATTTTTTTTCCTGGTGATCTGCCCTTACGGAAAGAATAATATCGTGGCCACGACCTCCAAACAGGGCTCCTCCACATGACAATAATAAATGGACAAGGTCATGGAGGAATACAGGGACATCATCACCTCACCCGCAAGGGTCCCTTTTCACTGTCAGGTTAAGCACCCCATCGATCTTACCCTAGGTGCACCACTACCCAATGGACCATCATATAGGTGATATTTTATGGAGAACAGTGAAATCAAGAGGCAGATTCGGGAGCTATTTCTGAAAGGTCACATCCAGCCGAGTTCATTGCCCTTTAGAAACCTGATCATGTTGGTGCAGAAGAAGGATGGGACTGGGAGACTCTATATTGACTATCGAGCATTGAACAATATCAATGTAAAAAATAGGTACCAAATCCCATGGATTGATGACCTTCTCGGCCAACTCAATGGGGGGGGGGGATATTTCAGCAAAATCGACGTGAAGGCCGGGTATCACTAGGTACCAATCGAACCATTTGATTTGTGGAATATTTCCTTCAAAGCCAAGGAGGGCCTTTTCGAATGGTTGGTGATGCCTTTCTGGTTAAGAAATTCTCCCACATCCTTCAAGAGGTTGAAGGAGGACATATTGCATCCATTCACTAACTCATTTGTAGTAGTGTACTTGGATGACATCCTCAGCCAAACTTGGGAACAACACCTCCACCACATCTGATAAGTCCTCCAAACACTCTAGAAACACAAGTTGTGTGCCAATTTGGAAAAGTACACTTTTTGCATGACCAAGGTTCAATATCTAGGATATATTATTGATGAGAGGGGTGCATGTGGATCCAACCAAGATCCAAGTCATTTGGGATTGGCCAACCCCAACCACCCTAATAGAGTTCCGTAGCTTTCTAAGTCTTGCTAATTTCTTTTGCAGATTTGTGTTGGGATTATCTCATATCACTTGGCCTTTGAGTCAAGTCACCAAGGGAGGAGTGAAAGAAAACCTATTTTGGTCTTAATTTCAACAGAATGCATTCGTAAAGTTGAAACATTGACTCTGTTATGCCCCATGCTCACATTACCAGACTTGCAACAACCATTTGAGATCGAGACATATGCCTCTAACTATGCTATTTGGGAAGTTCTTACTCAACAAGGGCATTTAGTGGCATATCAAAGTGAGACATTTTCTGAAACAATCCATAAGTATCCCACTTATGAGAAAGAGATGTAAGAATTTCCCCAATAGCATAGTTAGAGTTCTCCAATGGCATATCATAGTGAGACACTATCTCACACAATACAAAAGTATCCCACTTATTAAAAAGAGATGTATTCCATTGTGTAAGCTTGCTGAAAATGGAATAATTGCATTTTGGGGAAGGAAACAGTCATCCACAAAGACCACCAACACCTGTAGTTCATACAGACATAAGGGAAGTTGTAGAACGATCACCATCTGAAGTTGTATGCATATCTGCAAGCGTTTAGTTTGAAAATAAAGTATAAGAAGGTAAGCACCAATAATGTTGCATACTACCTCATCCGATCACCATTCATGGCACTACCCACCATGCGCAAATCTTGTAGGCATGAAACTTTTTATTGGCTACTTCTCTACAAGAGCGATCCAGAATTCGTCCACACATACAAGCTCTTGGAGGGTAAGAAAGTTCCAAAATTTCACCTCCAGGATGCACTACTATGTCATCTAGGACACCTTTTTATTCCTTCAAGCCAGAGTTCCAAGATTATTTCGGAAACATACTACAGCCAAGTTGTTTGGAATTTCAGGGTTGAGAAAACAGTGGCAGTACTGAAAAAGTTTTTCTATTAGCCGATCCTTCAACAAGATGTTGGGAAGTACATTAGCTCCTTCAATGCCTACGCCATTGGCAAACTGACCATCAAGAAGCAAGGCCTCTATACTCCATTTTATACCGCTAGTCAACCTTAGGAATCCATCTCCATGGATTACATGATAATCCTTCCTTCTACTAAGCATGACAATGACTCTGTTTTCGTGGTTGTCGACAGATTATCTAAGATGGCCATTATGGCGGCCTCCAAGAATAATATCATATTAGAAGTTGCTTCTAAACTCCTCCTTGAATGAGTATGGGTACACTTTCAGATCCCACATTATATCATCTCAGATTAGGACAATAGCTTCCTTAGTACATTTTGGTTCAACCTCTCATCAATGTTGGAAAACAAGCTCACAAAGTCCAAAAATTTCCATCCCCAAACTAATGCCCAGACAAAGGTCCTCAACAAGATGATCGTACTCATTCTACGCATGTACAAGTCAAAGAATCCACACACCTTGGATTATATCCTCTTCTATGTACAACACAACTATAATCAGACTCTCCACAGCTCAACCAGCCACAACCCATTTCGGGTGGGCATGGGATTCTAGCCACTTTGTCCTAATCATGTAGCCATGCCATTTGCAGCTACTCAGGCAGATTCAACTCATGTCCAGTCTAAAACTGACCAGGAAAACAACTTCATTGAGATCATTCAGCACATCTGCCAATAGGTTCATGACATATTGGACAGAGCCAATTTTAAGTACAAGTATCAATATTATTAACATCTAGTGTCACACAACTTCCAGGTGGGCAAGAAAGTGTGGCTAAATTTGCAGAAGGAGTGCCTCGTTGGACCAAACCGCAAGATTTTCCCACTCCAATATGGACCATACACCATCACCATCACCATTACTTGGTCTGCACCTAGTGTTCAATGTGGACCACCTTCATCCCTACTTTCCACCTCTACTAGACACATCTGACATGACTGAACAACTCGCACCAATAGAGTTAAACCGAGACTTCATGGAACAAGACACAATTGATTGTATCATGAACACACAGATCAAGAACACCCGCCAGCAGAGGATCCAACTATATCGAGTTGTCAAAGTAGGCCAAATCCCTCACTAGGGCAAGTGACTCACCAGGGACCAAGTTCAACATAAGTTTCCTCATCTCATGGAGGAACTCAACACAATGGGGACCATTGCTTCCTAAGGGAGGTGTAATGGCCCAGGTGGATATTGGTGGCCACCCGCCTATTCTACTTGGACACCCCCAATTTTTTCTTTCAATTTTTTTAGCTTCCTTAATTATAGCACAATTTACTTTTTTTTGGCATTTTTTCAGTTGCTAAACTTCTGAAGCTGTTTTGAGGCCCTAAACGATGTTTGTTTTGTAAAAACACTCTTGAAGAATGAAAGACTTCATTTCAAAATTCATTACAAATAGTTGTATTCCTCGGATAGATATTTCTAATGAGGTACCATGTGCATCAAACGAAGATCGTATGCCAAAGCTACGACCCTCAGAAATTTATGTACCAGTTTACCTCAACGGGACCCATATTTTGGCGTTTCATCTCCTAAGGTTAGTTTTTTGGATGTTTACAATTTTCCATTGTTTCTAAATAATAAATATGCATTCAAGCCTCATTTTCATAAAGGTCATAGGCCTATAGCTGCTACATATCCTCTCAGAGATAAGCTACCAGTTCCCTAGCTGGTTTATTTCGATTATGTCTATAAGCATATTTCAATTATGTGATATTAATGAAATGAAGTCTTACTTTTGTTGCATCTCCATGTTTACTTGTATTTTTATATTTTATTTTGTTCCTTCTTAAGTCCAGATCAAAGGTATCAAAGTGGTTTTCTCTTTCTCGATCCTTCTTTGCATGTCCCCAACGAGGTCGGGGTATAAGGAGTTAGAACTCGACTTGGTTGAACCTTTTCCAGATCGGCCTCACAAACCTCAACGACTGCCCATTGGGTATGAAAAGAAAGACTAGTGAGAAATAGATCCTATCAAAATATTGCTCAATAAGGCCCTCGAGAAACAAAGGAACGTGATTATGGATAAATTTTCGCAGATCCTTCAACGACTGCCCACCAGAAACACATCTACATCCAACAGCCACTCTCGAGGAGAAATTCCTTTTAAGGTACAAGTAAACTTTGACATTCCCATATTTGAGGGCCAAATAGATGCAGGTGTCGTATATAGATGGTTGAATATATTAGAAGTGTATTTCTCGATTCATGACTTTTCCAACTGGGAAAATATTACTTTTTCACTCCTCAAAGTCGGCCCCCATGTCAAAGACTAATGGGAAACCTACTGTGAGAAAAAGGACCAAGGGGAAGCCTCTATATTTTCGAACACACCCACTTGGGATTATTTCTGAGATGCCATCAAGGAACTATATTATCCCATGGGAAGCTATGAATAAAAGTACATATAATGGACTACGTTGCAGCAACAAAGGGATCAAGATGTGCATGAGCTGATGAATCTGTTCCATGCCCTGCGCACAAATTTTGGTATAAAATATTCACAAAAACATTTGGTTTTGAAGTATCACAATTGTATGCACAAATAAACTATGGAGGAAATGGAGTTCCTTGACATCTCCTCACTTGATGCAGCATATCGATATGCTTCCAAGATTGAGCAGAAGTTCAAACAGAACAAGTGAGACTTTGGATTTGTGAATCAAAAGCAAGCGAAAGGTGCCCCCAAACCACAGAAAAAAGGATAAAGCCAAGGTGGGGCAGCTTGAGATAACCCACCTAATGCACAAGAAAAGAACAACATTGTCAAGCCAAAGAAGGACACAGGAAAGTGGTGTGAGTTCCATAAGAGCTCCACTCACAACTCAACTGAGTGCCGAGCGAGGTATTCACTGGTAGTTGAGTTGAATGCTTATGAATCGGATGCATGCTTTGCTCTAAAACAATACCTGACAAGGGGAATGGAGAAGAAAATCATATTATCAATGTGGAGCTCAACGCTACCGTTGCAACCATGAAGATCCAGAAGGAGGAACTGGAAGATCCATAGGAGGGGGACTGCCTCTTCCATTCCCAGATGTGGGCAAAAGGTTCCCTAATGCAACTCATTATTGACATTGGGAACCAAAAGAACTTCATTTCAAGAGGGGTCGTAAAGTAGTTGGGCTTGCTCACCACAGCACACCCACAGCCGTATACCATCAGGTGGCTTCACCAAGGATGGGATCTTCATGTCAGCGAGCAGTGCTACCTTCCCTACAACATGAAGCCCTTCACGGATGAGATATTACGTGGCATTTCTCCTATTGATTTTTGTGATGTATTATTAGGCCAACCTTACTTGTTGAAGCAACATGTCGTGTATGATTCCTGGCCTCGCGGTGTTATTTTTACTTTGGGCAATAATTTGTACAAGATACTGGAGGTAGCACCACCTGCCGCAATCTCTTTGGTTACTTAAAAACAATGTAGTAAGCTCATTTCCAAACTAGGAAATTTGTTTTCCTATTGGTCTTCCATCAGGGAAGGAAGAATACTATGGCCATGACCTCCACATAAGGCTCCTCCACATGACAACAACAAATGGACAAGGTCGTGGAGGAGTATGGGGACATCTTCACCTCACCTCCAGGGGTGCCTCTGCACTGTTAGGTCAAGAACCCAATCAATCTGACCTGAGGTGTTTCGTTGCCTAATGGACCAATATATCAGTGCTATGCTCTCAAGAACGACGAAATAAAGAGGAAAATTTAGGAGTTGTTGTAGAAAGGTCACATCCGATTGAGTTCGTCGCCTTGTGGGAGCCCGATCGTGTTGATGCAGAAGAAGGATGGGACTTGGAGTAGACAATATAACTATCCAGAATAGGTACTTGATCCCATGGATTGATGATCTTCTGGACCAACTCAAGGGGGGAAAATATTTTAGCAAGATCAACTTGAAGTCCGGGTATCACCAGGTACCAATCGAACCCTCTGATGTGTGGAAGACTTCCTTCAAATCCAAGGAGGATCTTTTCAAATGGTTGGTCATTCCTTTCGGGTTGACGAATGCTCCCGCAACCTTCATGAGGCTCATGGACAACATCTTTCATCCATTCACTAGCTCATTTGTAGCAGTGTACTTGGATGACATCCTGATCTTTAGCCAGACTTGGGAAGAGCACCTCCACCACATCCGACAAGTCCTAAAAATACTATGGAAACACAAGTTGTATGCCAATTTGGAGAAGTGCAATTTTCACATGACCCATGTTCAATATCTGGGATACATTATTGATGAGCGGGGGATGATTATGGTTCCATCCAAGATCCAAGTCATTCGAGATTGGCCAGCCCCAACCACTATAACAGATCTTTGTAGCTTTCTTGGTCTTTCTAATTTCTACTGCAGGTTCGTGTTGGGATTCTCTCATATCACTTGCCTCTTGAGTCAAGACACCAAGGGAGGAGCGAAAGAAAACTTATTTTGGTCTAAATCTTAGCAGAAGGTGTTCAAAGAGTTGAAACATCGCCTCTTCTCTTCCCCAATTCTCACATTACGAGACTTGCAACAACCATTTGAGATCGAGACATATGCCTCTCACTATGTTATTGGAGCAGTTCTTACTCAACATGGGCATCTAGTGGCATATCGCAGTGAGACAATGTCTGACACAGTCCGAAAATATCCCACTTATGACAAATAGATGTATTCCATTATGCACGCTTACCGAAAATGGAATAATTACATTTTGGGAAAGGAAACGATCATCCACATAGACCACCGACCCGTGGAGTTCATACAAACACAAGTGAAGTTGCAGAACAGTTGCCATTATAAGTGGTCCACATATCTGCAATAGTTTCATTTGAATAACAAGTATAAGAAGGGCACCCCCAATAATGTTGTAAACTGCCTCAACCGACCACCGATCGTGGCGCTAACCACCCTGCTCAACTCTTGTGGGCACGAGACCTCTGATTTGGCGCTTATGTACAAGAGCTCTCCAGAATTCAGCCACACATACAAGACACTCTTGGAGGATAAGCAAGTTCCAAGTTTTCACCTCCGGGATGCACTACTATGTCACCTGGACACCTTTGTGCTCCTTCAAGCGAACATGCCAAGATGATTTGGGAAGCGTACTATAGTTGTGTCGCTGGGCATTTCAGGGTCAAGAAAATAGTGGGAGTATTGTAGAAGTATTTATGTTGGCCAAACCTTCAACACGATGGCAAGAAGTACATCAGATCTTGCATTGCCTACGTCATTTCCAAACTGACCATCAAGAAGCAAGGTCTATATACTCCATTGCCTACCCCTAGTCGACCTTGGGAATCCATCTCCATGGATTACATGTGAAGCTGAAGGTCAGGATGTTCATCACTTTGACCTTGTGTTACTAAACATCCACAAGACAAGGTGTTAGGAAACACCCACCAAACAATGTAAATCAATTTATTTATTAGGAAAAAATCAAACTCAAAACCCATATATCTAAACATTGTTACATTCATTATAGAAACAACTGAGACTTACAATATTATTTAAAATACCAAAAGCTAAATTATATTAAAAAAAAATAGTTTTTGAAAATTTTCCCTTATTTTGTTGTAACAGATTATAACCAGATTCTAATGTTGGGAATACAGTCAACGCCAGATTTTCTTTGATCTTGATTTGACCTATACTTCCTTCCGAACGTTAATTCAGCTGAAATATCTCCATGATCTGTGCACTGAGAACTTTGAGTTAATCAAACCCTACGAATATTCCATTGTCTGGTGCATATAACCACGGTTGATATCTTGAACCTTTCAAAAGCTATTACTCACATGGGAGGTTGGTTTCCTTGTACCCAATCTCGAAAACGAAGTTTCAGGAGTTAGGATTCACACCACCTGCTCCAAATCTTGGCTAATGACATGATTGATCATGAAACAAACGAATGAAACCAGAGGGCAAATGGTGCTTTTACCAACTGTATCTCTCTATGAAGTTTCTCCATCAAAATATCCAAAAGCCTAGACAAAGAAATGATGTCGCCTCTAACTCTTTGTTTTTTCTCGTGCATCTATACAAACACTATCGGAGTTGACAAAATTGCTTCGAACAATTAAATGCCCCGGCGAAAATAGAACCAGAGTTCAATATTTCCTCACCACGAGAAAGAATCCTGAAAAGCAAAGTGCAGGATCACGTCTGGCCATGGGAGACATTACGTTCTAGAATTTTAAAACGTGCGTACGTTGATTAAACACGGAACCATTAGGCCAACACTTTACGAACGGAAATTCCAATCTAACAAGTATTTTCTGACAAAGAGTTGAACATTTACCATTTTTCATTTTTGGACGACATCAGATGCCATAAGGAAAATGATGCTCGTATTACGATTGGTTTATATTGGATTGGAATTGGGATTGAGCAATTTTCATTTTTAAATATTGGATGGACAAGATTTAATATCAAAAGTATTGCAATCATTTTTCAATTTCAAATTCAAAAATAGCATTTTTAATTTAAATATGGTTTATTTCACTAATCAGATTGGAATGGAGTCATTTAGGTTTAATTTGATCTAGCATCCAACTCAATAACAATATTTTAACAATACTCTGCCGCAGGTTTGGTTGAGCTATAATCATAGAAATAATTGAATGCAGTTTTGAAGGAGAATAGGGAAAATGCTTTTGAAGTCATTTTCACATAGCCACCTATGGGAAAAGCATACCAGCGGTGGTTTTTAGGGATTATGTGATTCAAGCACCTTCCAACTAGTGGTTTTTGAAAGCTGCCCCACCTTGCTCCGTCAAAGCAACCCGCATCAACTCAATCACTACAAGGAAGGCGTCGCTGGATTTTATGTCTTGGAGAATACTGAGATAATATTATTAATTTCTTTTTTAAATGAACGTTTTTTATTAATTTATTGAACATAGCAAATAAAATAGTGATGGTTCATACCACATTCTCAAAACTGATTTATGGTGTAGTTTATAGGAAATGCTCCACTGTCAAAAGTGGGAGGAATGCCAGAACAAACTATTATATATATATATATATATATATATATATATATATATATATTTTAGTGTTTCAATTATATTTTTTTTATGGTAAAATAAATTTAGTATCATCAAAAAATTTACATTATTCAAAATCTTAAAATTTAATAATTATAGCTTAAATTTACAAAAATTTCTACCAAATATTATCAAATTCTTATAAAGAATTCTATGCACTTTAGTTAGACTATGGCCTATGGCCTGATTTATTGAAAAAAAAAATGCCACCGAAACTACCTTGAACAGTGCAGCCACAATTTCTTTAATAAAAAAAATCCATTAACTAAAATATACATGTGTGACCTGATTTGTTATTCAAGATAATAGATAAGCAAGCACGTCAACAAAATAAAATATTGTACTTGTGGAACTTGATTAACTGTCTTAAAGTCAAGCATCTGATAAACTGCATGGTTGGCAATCGGGAGTAATTGCTAGCTCCGATCACATATTTACATACATATATATATATATATATATATATATAAAAAGGATTGAATACAAATTTGAACGAGAGGCTATTAATTTTGGGCAGGACGCGCGTCCTAAGGGAAACTCACCGATGCTCCCGTTTTAGGTTTTCCCCGATTGAAGGTCAGCATAACTATGCTCCTACACCCGCTTGTACGAAGTTATCAATTCAACTATTAAAATTCTATTTAATTAATAATTAATTGGAAATTGATTTCATAATTTATGTAAAAAAAATTATGTAATACCATACTTAATATATAATTAATTATTAATATTTAATATTTAGTTTATATATTAAGTTGATATTTATAGGCAATATTAATTACATATATTGATGTGGTTGTGCTAGTTATATTTTGGTTGTTAAATTAGTAATGGAAAAATCATGAGAATGTAGGTTGTGTCATCACTTTTATTCAAGGAGAACCACACCACGTGTAATTACTAGCTAGTGGTCCATAAGGAAACAAGGTAAAAGTCTTAACCTCCTTAAATCCTAAAAATACAAAAACAATTTTAGAACATACTCAAAACTCATACTTATATTTAATATGAAATAATGTATATTTATTTATTCCATATTATTTGTAAATTTATATTACTTGCAAATTCTAAAATATTGGCATTGCTTATAACCTTAGATGAGAATATGCAATCAACGTAAGAAAGAAAGAAAGAAAGAGATAATTATTTTAATGTCCACGATGCTAAAGATAGCCTATGGGACAAATTGCTTCGCCATCTCATTCATGTATTCAACCCTTTTCCTTTGAAGTCTCACAATAAATGCTCCTAGTTTCTCGACAAACCTCTAGCTGAACATATTATCCCAATAGTTAGCTACCAAAAAATTACATATTTTTCTATTTCCACTTTTTCGAAAGATAAAAAAAAATACATACTCTTTCTTCCCACAATTATTTTGGTCTTCTCCAATGCCCTATTTCACCACAGAGTTGATGAGAATTAGTTGTCAAGTAACCAATAAGAATTTTCGCTCTCCAAAAAATATTGGCCCTTATGTACTCTTTTTGTTTATGATTATGATTGGGATTAAACTCTTCAATATAGTATGTTTTATTTCTCCCTAGATCCTTATCCCAAGTATGCTTGTGGAACTTATAACTAGCACATGTTCAAGAAAATACCCCATTTACTAAACCATTTGTTATTTTTCTGCAACCAAACCTGCTTTATTTTGCACAATATGTCATTAAAGACAACCTTAGGCCATCTTTCCACTACCATTTTCTTGATTTGTTTTTAAATATCTTATGACTCGCACCATAGCAATTGCTTCAATAGGATCATCCCCCATTTCACTTAACAAGATACCATAAGGAACTGCACTTTTAATTTTAAACTTGCTTGTAATCAAGGACTCTGAATTTTCTCAATTTGTTTCTACTACATGTCTGATGTACTGCTCCCCCACATTTCACAATTATAGAGAATCATTACAATCACTAAAAGCCCAAAAATAGTTTGAGTGGTTGTTCAATCTCATAGGTATTCCTCTTTACGCCTATTTTGAAAAGTGCAAAATTATTTCCAACCCCCCAAATTTCTTTTCTTTCTACAATTGTCCCAACTTAGATTTTTGTTGAAGTTAATTCTGAGGTATTTGTAATCCATGACTTCTTCCAGACAGTTTCCTTCACAATAAAACTTCTGTTGGTTATGTTTTCTTTTGTTAGAGAAAATCACTACTTTTGTTTTCCTAATATTGATTAGCATCCCCACCCTTATACAAAAATTCTTAAGGGAAAGTAAATGTTCTTGCAAACCAATAGCATATTTAGTAATCAGAAGAAGGTCATCTGCCTACAAAACAAACCTTATAGCAAAATCACCCAAACGGATACCGTCACTCCCTTACGAATTTAGCCACTCTTCAAGAGAGTCAATATATAAACCAAAAAGTGTAGGAGATAATGGGAAACCTTTATTGACCCCAATATCACTTCAAAAACTTATCCAAGTGGATATTGATGGCCACCCGCCTATTCCACTTGGGGCTCCACCATTTTTTCTTTCAGGTTTTCAGTTTCCTTAATTGTAGCACAATTTACTATTTTTAGCAGTTTTTTAGGTCCTGAACTTCCCGAGTCGTTTTGAGGCCCTAAGAATTTTTTTTTTGGGAAAATCGGGAGCAATATGGAAGTCCCTTTGATTTTTCTCATAGAAAAGTTGTATTCCTCGGATATATCATTCTAACGAGATATTGTGCATGTCAAACGAAGATCATATGCCAAAGTTACATCCCAGGGAAGTTGATATACCAATTTACCCAAATAGGGCCCATATTTTTGGCGCTTCATCTCCTAGGGTTAGGTTTTTGGATGTTTATGGTTTCCATTATTTCTTAATAATAACTAGGCCTTTGAGCCTCACTATAACACAGTTCAGCGGCCTGTAGCCACCACATCTCTTCTCTGAGATAAGATACCAGCGCCCTAGCTAGTTTTTCTCCATTATGTCTATAAAAAATTTAAGTTCTTTGATGTTAATGAAATGAAGTGTTATTTTCGCTGCATCTTTGTATTTGTGGTTATATGTGTATTTTATTGTGTTCCTGCATAAATCTAGATCAGTGGTATCATAGCGATCTTCTCTTTCTCGATCCTTCTTCGCATGTCCCCAACGAGGTCAGGGTATAAGGACTTAGGGCTCGATATGGTTGAACCTTTGCAGGATCAACCTCGCAAACCTTGACGGCTACGCATGGGGGACGAAAATAAATATGAGGGAGTAGGAGATCCTATCAAAATATTTCTCAAGGAGGCCCTTGAAAATAAAAGGAACGCAATGATGGATAACTTTTCCCTGATCCTTCAACGACTGCCCACCAGCGGCACATCTGCATCCAACAACCACTCTGGAGGCACAACTCCTTTGAAGGTACAAGTAATGTTTGAAATTATCATATTTGAGGGCAAATTAGATGTAGACGTCGTAGATAGATGGTTGAATCTATTAGAAGGATATTTCTCGGTTCATGACTTTTCCGATTGGGAGAAGTTTATTTTTTCACTCTTTAAAACTACCCCCCATGTCAAGGACTAGTGGGAAACCTACTATGAGAAAAAGGACAAGGGGGAACCCTCTCTGTTCTCAACCGTACTGACTTGGAATTATTTCCTAGATGCCCTCAAGGAAAAATATTATCCCGTGTGGAGCTATCGAGATAAATACATACAATGGAATACGTTGCGGCAACAAAGGGATTAAAATGTGCATGGGGTGACGAATTTGTTCCATACCCTGCACAAAAAGGTGGGCACCAAAGTTTTAGAGAAACATTTGGTGTTTAAGTATTGTAGTTGTCTGCACATATACATTCAGGAGGAAATGGAGTTCCTTGACATCTCCTCGCTTGGTACAACATATCGATATGCTGCCAAGATTGAGTAGAAATTCAAACAGAAGAAGCGATACTTTGGATATTTGAATCAAAATCAAGGGAAAGGTGCCCCCAAACCTTAGAAAAAAGGATAAATCCAAGGAATGGCAGCCCAAGAAAACCTTCCAAAGCCACAAGCAAAGAACAACACCGTTAAGCCAAATAAGGACACAGGAAACTGGTGCAAGTTCCATAAGAGATCCACTCACAACACAAGTTAGTCTCAGGCCAAGCAGTCACTAGTGGCTGAGATGAGGGCTTCTAAAGCAGATGCATAATTTGACTCTGAATCAAAACCCAACAAGGGGAATGACAAAGGGAAGCAGATTGATGATGTGGAGCCCAACGCCACTGTTTCCACTACGGAGATCCTGAAGGAGGAACTAGAAGATCCAGAGGAGGAGGAGCGTCTCTTCCACTCCCAGATGTGGGTAAAGGGTTCACCACTATAGTTCATTGCCGATAGTGGTAGCCAAAATAATGTCATTTCAGCAGAGTTCGTGAAGTGGTTGGGCTTGCCAACCACAACACACCCACAACCGTAAAACATCGGGTGGCTTCACCAAGGACGAGATTTGCGCATCAGGCAACATTGTTTCCTTCCCTGTACCATCAAGCCCTTCATGGATGAGGTATTATGTGACATTGCTCCTCTTGATGTTTTTCATGTATTATTAGCCCAACCCTACTTTTGGAAGCGACATGTTGTGTATGAGTCTAGGCCTCTTGTTGTTATTGTTACTTTGGGAAATACGTTGTATAGGATACCAGAGGCACAACTTCTTGTCTCTATCTCTTTGGTTACTGCAAAATAATTCAGTAAGTTCATTTCCAAAACCGGGGAATTTTTTTCCTGATAATCTGTCCTCAGGGAAAGAAGAATATTGTGGCCATAACCTCCAGACAAGGCTCATCCACACAACAACAACAAATGGATGAGGTCGTGGAGGAGTACGGGGACATCTTCACCTCACCCGTAGGGGTGCCTCTGCACTATCAGGTCAAGCACCCCATTGCTCTGACCCCAGGTGTGTCGTTGTCGTATGGACCGATCTATTGCCACTCTGTTATGGAGAACGATGAAATGAAGAGGCAGATTCAGGAGCTACTACAAAAAGATCACATCTGGCCGATTTCATCACCCTGTGGGTGCCTGATCGTGTTGGTGCAAAAGAAGGATCAAAATTGGAGACTCTGTATTGACTATCGGGTGATGAAAAAGATCACTGGCTGGAATAGGTACCCGATCCCATGGATTGCCGACCTTTTGGACCAACTCAAAGGGGAGAAATATTTCAGCAAGATCGACTTGAAGTTTGGGTATCACCAAGTACCAATCGAACCCGCTGATGTGTGGAAGACTGTCTTTAAAGCCAAGGAGGGACTTTTCAAATGGTTGGTCATGTCATTCGAGTTGACGAATGCTCCCACAACCTTCATGAGGTTGATTGATGACATCTTGCAGCCATTTACCAACTCATTTATAGTATTGTACTTGGACGACATCCTGATCTTCAGCCATACTTGGGAAGAGTACCTCCAACACATCCGACAATCCTCCAAAATTTGTGTGTCAATTTGGAGAAGTGCACTTTTTGCATGACCCAGGTTCAGTATCTGGGATACATTATTGATGAATGGGGGTGCATGTGGATCCAACCAAGATCCAAGTCATTCGGTATTGGCCAGCCCCAACCACTCTAACAAAGCTTCGCATCTTTCTGGGTCTTGCTAATTTCTACCGCGGGTTCGTGTTGGGATACTCTCATATCACCTTGTCCTTGAGTCTAGTCACCAAGGGTCGAATGAAACCAAAATTATTTTGGTCGGAATATCAACATAAGGTGTTTGTAGAATTAAAACATCGCCTCTGGTTTTCCCCAGTGATCACATTACCAGACTTGCAACAACCATTTGAGATCGAGACAGATGGCTCTAACTATGCTATTGGGATATTTCTTACTCAACATGGGCATCCAGTGAAATATCACAGTGAGACATTGTCCGACACAGTCCGAAAGTATCCCACTTATGATAAAGAAATGTATCCAATGTGCAGGCTTCCTGAAAATGGAAGCATTACATTTTATGGAAGGAAACTTCATCCACATAGACCATCGACCCTTGTAGTTCATACAGACACAAGGGAAGTTGAAGAATGATCACCATCAGAAGTAGTCCACATATCTGCAAAATTTTCATTTGAACCTCAAGTACAAGAAGGGTAGCACCAATAATGTTGCAGACTGCCTCAGCTAACCACCAATCATGGCGCTAACCATCATTCTCAACTCTTGTGAGCATGAGACTTCCCATTGGCCACATCACTACAAGAGTGATCCAGAATTCAGCCACACATACAAGACACTCTTAGAGGGTATGCAAGTTCCAAAATTTCACCTCTAGGATGCACTGCTATGTCACCTAGGACACCTTTGTGTACCTCAAGTGAACGTGCCAAGATGATTTGGGAAGCTTACTACAGTTGATTCACTGGGAATTTTGGGGTCGAGAAAATAGTGGTAGTACTATAGAAGTATATCTATTGGCCCAACCTTTGATAGGATGTTGGGAATTACATCAGATCTTGCACAACTTATGCCATTTCCAAACCGACGATCAAGAATCAAGGCCTCTATACTCTGCTACCTACCCCTAGTTGACCTTTGGAATCCATCTCCATGGGTTACATGTCAGGCCTTCCTTCTACTAAGCATGGAAATGACTGTGTTTTCATTGTCGTCGACAGATTCTTGAAGATGCCCATTTTGGCAGCCTACAAGAAGAGTATCAGAGAAAAAGCCACTACTAAACTCTTATTTGAATGAGTGTGGGTGCACGTTGGGACCCCACAGACTATCATCTGAGATTGGAACAATAGGTTCCTTGGAACATTGTGGTCCAGCCTCTGGTCAATGCTCGACACCAAGCTCACCAAGTCCACAGCTTTCCATCCATAAACTAATGGCCAGACAGAGGTCGTCAATAACATGGTCGTACACATTCTGCACACTAACAATTCAAATAATCCACGCACATGTGATGAGAGCCTTCTCTATGTACAACACAGTTATAATTGGGCTCTCCATAGCTCAACCAGCCACAGCCCATTTCAGGTGGGCTTGGAATTCTAAGCATTATTTTCCATTGACATAGCCATGCCATTTGCGACTACTCAAGTCTATTAAGCTCATGTCCAATCTGAAGTTGACAAAGAGAACAACTTCATTGAGCACATTCATCACATCCACCAAGAGGTTCATGACATATTGGATAGAGCCAATGCTAAGTAAAAGCATCGACATGATCAACATTGGTTGCCACACAACTTCTAGGTGGGCGACAAAGTGTGGCTACATTTGTAGAAGAAGCACCTCACTGGACCCTAGAGTAAGCTTCGCTCACTCTGATATGGGTAGTACACCATCACCAAGGCTGTAGGGGACAATGCCTTTGAGCTCAATATTCCTCCATTCCTTGGTATGCACCCAGTATTCAATGTGGACCATCCTTCGCCCTACTTCCCACCTTTGTTGGACACCTCCGACATTGCAGAACAACTCACACCAATAAAGTTAAACCTAGACTGCATGGAACAAGCCACCATAGATTGTATCATGGACATGAAAATCACGAACACTCACCAGCAGAATATCCAACTGTATTGGGCTATCAAAGATGGCCAACACCTACACCGAGGCAAGTGGTTCACCATGGACCAAGTTCAGCAAAAGTTTCCTCATCTCATGGAGGAACTGAATGCAATGGGAACCATTTCTTCCTAAAGGGGGAGTAATGATCGAGGTGGATATTAGTGGCCACCCACCTATTCCACTTGGGGCTCCACATTGCTTCTTTCATTTTTTTTTAGTTTCCTTAATTATAGCACAGTTTACTATTTTTAGCAATTTTTCGGGTCTTGAACTTTCAGAGCCATTTTAAGGCCCTAAACAACATTTTTTGGGAAAACTAGGAGCAACATGAAATTTTCTTTAAATTTTTTCACATCAAAAGGTGTAGTCCTCAAATATATATTTCTGACGAGATATTGTGCACATTAAACGGAGATCGTATGCCAAAGTTACGTCCTGGGGAAGTTGATGTACCAATTTACCCAAACATGGCCCATAGTTTTGGCACTTCATTTCCTAGGGTTAGGTTTTTTATGTTTAGGTTTTTACATTGTTTCTAAATAATAAATAGGTCTTTTAGCCTGATTGTAACAAAATTCAATGGCATGTAGCCACCACATCTCTTCTCAGAGATAATCTACCAATGCCCTAGCTAGTTTATCTCCATTCTGTCTGTAACAAATTTCAGTTCTTTGATATTAATGAAATGAAGTGTTATTTCCGCTACATATTTGTATTTAGGGTTATATGTGTATTCTGTTGCGTTCCTGCATAAATCTAGATAAACAAAACTTTATAAATTCCTTTTGAAATTCTAATTTTGACTTTCACCTCTTATACAGCCTATGCAGAACTACTCTCAAATGCCTAGCAACCCCAAGTTCCTCCATTATGTACAAAATTTTATCCTTAGGAACCGTGTCAAAGGCTTTTTTGAAATCAGAAAAGTAAGAAAAGGCTTCATCCTGTTTCTCCCAAACTATTTCAATTATGTGCCTTAAATTTATACCATGATCGACTGTGGAATGTTTAGGTCTAAAACTTGCTTTTCCTTTAGCACATTTATCTCTTTCTTCTGTCCACTTGCTGCTATTATTTTCTAGAATGATTCCAAATAACTTTGCAAACAAGGGGTTTATTATTATGGTCCTATAATTGGAGGGATTATCTATGTCATCACTCTCGAAAAGAGGTATTTCCAAACTAGTTTTCCAATCTGCGGGGAACCCCTGTCGTATGATGTTGTTGAAATGTTTTGTAATGTGAGGTGAAATAATTTTTAAGCCCCACTTTAGAAACTCTGCTTGGAGTTCAACTAAGTCTTTTTATTTTCCAACACCCAAATTCTTGATACCCATCTCTACCTCTGGCACCTTCAAGAGTTCAATATCAATGTTAACCAAGGGAGGAGGGTCAACCTTGGGATCTTTCTCATAAAATTGTCTTGCATAGTCAAACCATTTGGGAGTTGTAATGCTATTTTCAGTTTGAGTTCCTTCCAAAATAATATGGAGTTATTTTTTTCAAGAAATATTAGTTATTCCCTCCTTGAAACCATGAAATCAACATTTTTTTTCTTAATATCTATTTGCAAGCTTTGAGTTTTATGTTATCCTTATTTGAATCTTTCAACATTCTCCTTGCCTTTTTACCAAAAAAAAGACTCGAATAAATAATTGAATACCTACTCTGCATCCAATTCATTACCATTTTCAATCCCCTAACCTTTCAAAGCCCACTGCGTACCTCTTTCCCTTTCTGAAAATATTGTTTTGTTTCAGAAGGGACATAGGTGAACTAGATCTTGATACCTATGAGCATTTATGAGAAATATAGAAACAACTGACCTATGTAGGATGAATTCAATAAAGGTTCTTGTTGAGTGTGCAGGGAATATTGAGATTAAATTCACAGTATGGAGAATCCACAATTGGCCCATTATTATATTTAATACAGTTGTAGTGGCCTTGTAATTTTTATGGAACAAAAACATATAGTTCCATGTTATAGCACACTATCAGGTATAGAGAAAAAAGATAGTAGGAGGACACTAGAGACAACATCAAGCTTCACGTTGTAGAGGAACAAAACATAGGATTACCTTTAAGAAAAGGGTTGAATGTATTATTTGTGTGGAGGCTGAGTATGTGAGGATCATAGAATTAAGTGACAAGAGAGAACTATGTTTAAAACAAAGCATAGGTTCAAGACTAGAGGTAGTTGAGCATGAGAGTTGCAGTGTTGAAGGGAAGGAATCAGTATTGCATTAGATCATATTTATATTTATGTGTATATTTATTAGCCTCAGTTTTCAGTTTGTAAATTGCATGAAAATTAAAATGGTGGCTAGACCAAGTTGTGGCCTACATTCATAAGAGGTTGGGGCCTCTTGGTAGGTGGTGGCTTGCTATCTGAAGGGGGTTGGGACCTTCTATGAGTGGTTTTTCAAAAAAACCTTGATGTAATTAAGTGGGTGCTTAATTTAAATCATAATAACAATAGATTGGTGGTTTTCTCCCTTTGGGTTTCCACGTAAAATACAGTTGTGTCAATATATGTTTGTTTCTCAACTGATGAAATGTCTACTCACGTGAATCATTTAATTTACTACACATTTATATTGTATTATGAGTGCTCTTACATATAACTAGAAAAATTCAAACAAAATAGAAGAATTCACCACCCCCCCTCCTTCTCAGTAATTCCTTATTCCAACAATTGGTATTAGATCCAATTTCCTTCAGGAATAATTTAACCACTAGAAGGTAGATCCATAAAGAATTGTGTCTAGACAAGAGAGTGAGGATGCTTACTCAAGCAAGATACCAATCTTTGATGGGACAAACTATGCATTATGTCTCTGGGAGTAGATATTTGGAGCTTTGTGTTGGTGAATTATGATGTTCCTGATGTCCCTCCCATGGATGCAGACACTAAAAAGGTGTATGAAAATAGTGCTAAAGCCAAGAATGTATTTCTATTTGGCCTTAGTCATTTTGAACTTGTAAAATATATGCATTGTAAGAATGCCAAGGAAGTGTGGGTCAATATCAATCAGAGTCATGAAGGAGATGAAAAAGTCAAGTAGGCCAAACTATAAACTTTCAGAATGAGGTTTGAAAGCTTAATAATGATTGAATAATAAAGCATAAGAGAATACTTCCTCAAAGTCGGTGAAGTAACCAACATGATTAGAGGAATTGGTGAAGCTATAAAAAAAGATATAATTTTTCAAAAAATCTTAATATATCTTCCATTGAAGAGATGCCCAATTGAAAGAGTCTCACAATGGACCAATTACTTAGTACTCTCACAACTTATGAGATGAGAGTAGGAAAAGAGAAGTTTGAACCAAAGGAGGCAGCTTTCAAGGTGTTCGAGAAGGCTAAGGAGCACAAAGACTATCATGATTGCTTAAGTTGTGAATCTGAGCAAGAGTTGGTTCATTTTACTAGGAAAGTGAAGTGTGTGTCAGGAAAGTATAAATGGAATATGCCCATCAAATGGTTCGACTCTGGAATAATTGGACCATTTTCGTCCAGGTTCCTTTACAAAGAAAGGACAAAAAATGAATATGATCAAAAATTCAGAGGGAAGGCTCAAAAACATAAAAAGAAGAGTATCTTTAAGAAGAAGGGTCTCTACTCCAAAGACGACAGCTCAGAACGAGAGTCATATAGAGGAAACAACTCAGAAGATGATTCAAATGAGTATTTACTCAAGGAATTTAGAGGAGAATCCATAAAAAAAATATTACAGACTCTAAATAAGAAGAAGAAGAAGAAGAATACAAAGAAGTAGTAGTAGTGGAATTTGAAGGGGAACTCATCAATCCTCTTGATGAGTTAAATAGGGACAAAAGAAAGAATATGTATCCAAAATAAAAATTGCAGTGTGTTGAAGAAGGTATGTATAACTCAGACAATGAGGAATTTGTTTATCAAAAATAAAATCTTGAAGAATCCATTAAATGTAGGGACCTCTTAGCTCTTCGACTGGAAGAAAACCAAAAAACATGTGAAAAACTATAAGAGAACATGAATCTAAAGCAATTGTTGTTTATATTAAAGAAGGATATCATCTCATAGACATGAAAAGAATAAATTATGTCTTTGAAAGTCAAATTAGAATAATCTAAAGAAAACTAAGAAGTTCTTAATGATTTAATCCATGAATGGGAAGAAAATTGTCAGAGTCTCGAGGTAGAAGTTGACTCTCTGAGAATGGTTGTTAATAGACTAGAGACTAGGAAGGGTGTAAATGATAAGTTTGTATAATGGAATAAAATGATAGATTATATTCTAAATAGCAAAAGGTCTCCATAAAACAAAATAGGTCTCGGATATTCTATACCACGAGAATATTCTATGAGAAAGATGAACTTTGGGTCTGCATGATTTGAGGAACCTCAAAGCTATGAAAATATGATTCAAGAAAGAATCAATGAAGATAAGAAGGTAGCAAGAAGGAGTTGATCCCATCACTAGAATAAGAGTTCCAACTTCTCAAAGGAGCCATGCCAATGGAGAATGAATCAATCAACAAGACAACAGAGGTATCTTCATGAACAAAATCATAAACTTTGCAACTTCAAGTACTCTAATATATTTTATGGTCATTGTTATAAATTTCATATATTTGGACATAAGGTTGTTTATTTTACAAGAGTCAAAGTTGAAAGAGATGAAAATTTCATATACAATAAGTATTGGCAATATAGATCTCAAAAACATCCCTCTAGAAATAGAAATCCCTTCTCTCCCATCCTGAATGATGTTGAATTCTTCAAATGTAATAATTTTAGAAAAAAAGAAAGTGAATGCATAAGTAGATTTGAGTACTCATCTAAGTCTCAAAATTCTTGGTAGCCAGCTTTTAAAAAGGATAAGAAGAATTGGAAATGTAAGTCTCGAAAGAGCATGGAATGTGGACTTGATCTGATGACACATGATCAAGAAAACACATTGTAAGTGGGTAGTGGTTGTTCCAATAATATCATTGGGGATAAAATTAAATCTTGTCTCTAAAAGAAAAGGACAGAGGGAATAATGGCACATTCAACAAAATTTCTCAAACATAAATTAAATGCAAGGGAATAGTCAGTCTTGATGAATATACTAAATCTAAAAATGTATAATATGTAGAGGGACTCGAGAGAAACCTACTTCGTGTGATCCAGATATGTGATAATGGCTATAATGTGACCTTTCGATGTAAATATTGTGAGATCCAACATGAAAAGAATAGAAATTTGGTGGGAAAGGAAATCATAACAATAATGTATATGTGTTTGATGACTCCATAGTAAGTTGATACTTGAGGAAGATAAATGAAACATGGTTATGGAGTAGGAGACTTGGTCATATGAATTTTTATAGTCTGATAAATTCAGAAAAATAGGATTTGTGAGAGGATTTACAAGATTGTCAGGGCCTGAGAATTCAATCTACAAGTCTTGTCAATTTGGTAAGTAGGCTAGGACTCAGTTCAAGACAAAGGAATTATATTCATATAAACCATTGGATATCTTTCACACAGATATATGCCGCCCAAACAAAAAAAAAATCCCAAGAGGAGAGAGGTATTTTATGTTTCATATTGATGATTTTACGAGAGCCACATGGATCGTTCTGTTAAAGGATAAATCAGAAGCACTTAAAAATTAAGACATATAAAGCTTAGGTAGAAAATGAGAAATATATAAAGACCAAATGCTTAAGATCAGATAGATAAGAATACAATTCAAGGGAGTTTGAATAATTTTTTGAAGAGCGTGGCATAAGGAGGCGTTATTAGGTGGCCAGAACTCCACAACAAAATGGTGTAGTTGAGAGAAAGAAAAGAATAATCCAGGATATGGCCAGAGTTATGTTGTATGAAGAAGATGTGCCTCACACCTTTTAGGGAGAAGCAACACAAGAAAGAATGTACCTATCAACCAGAACACAACTAGGGCTTAATAATGATAAAAATCCCTAGGAGTTGTGGAATGGGAGACCTATGTTAGTAAAACACTACAAGATGTTTGCGAGAATTTTCTTTATCAAGAACACTGATAAAAATCTGAAAAAGTTGATTTTCAGGTTGACGAGGGTATATTTCTTGGGTACTTAGCCCAAAGTAAAAGGTACAGGTGCTACAAAGAAAGAACAAAGAGAGTTAAGGATTGCATTGATATTGATCCAGACTTATGCAAGAATGAAATAAAATATAGAAATACACATAAACACAAATATGCAGTAGAAATAACACTTCATTTCACTAATATCAAATAACTTAAATATGCTTACCGAAAGGATGGAAATAAACTATCTAGTGCGATTGTAGCTTATCTCTCAGAAGAGATGTGGCAGATACATGCCTCTAAAATGTATTAAAATTAGGCTCAAGGGAATTTTTATTATTTAACATCATAGGAATATCCTAAACAACCAAAACCATAACCCCACGAGATGAAAATCCAACTGTTTGCCATAAACCCTAAAACCCTAAACCCTAAATAGCCAACTTCTCGGGGTCATAAGTTGGCCATATTATCTCTGTTTGGTGCATACGATATATTATCAGAAATATATCTTCGAATAATAAAAAAATTTCCATAAGCCCTTGTCTATGGCTATGGGCCTCCTGCAGACCTAAAAAAATTTCCTTTTAGGGAGTCAAAACTTCTTTGGAAGTTCATGACACGAAAAACTGCTAAAAATAGTAAATGTTGTTATAAAAAAGGAAACTGATGAAATTGACTAGAGGTATAGGTGGAATAGGTGGGTGGACACCAATATCCACCTGGATCATTCCTCTCCCCTTAGGAAGCAATGGTCCCCATTGAGTGCAGAGCCTCCATGAGGTGAGGAATTTTTTGTTGAACCTGGTCCCTCATGAACCACTTGCCCTGGCGAAGGAGTTGGCCTGCTTTGAAAACTAGATATACTTGGATCCTCCACTGGTCAGTTTTCTTGATCTGTGTATCAATGATCCAATCAGTTGTGGATTTTTCCATGTAGTATGGGTTTAACTTTGTTGGTGTGATTTTTTCTGTCATGTCGAATGTATCCAGTAGAGGTGGAAAGTACGGTTAAAGGCAGTCCACATTGAACATTGGATGGAGACCAAAGAATAGTGGAATAATGAGCTCAAAGGCATTGTCCCCTATAGCCTTGGTGATGGTGTATGGCCCATATCGGAGCGGGCAAATCTTATGGTGGGGTCCAGCAAGGCACTCCTTCTGCAAATGTAGCCACACTTTGTCGCCCACGTGGAATTTGTGTGGCACTCGATGTTGATGATGTCGTTGCTTCTACATAGCATTGGCTCTGTCCAATATGTCATGAACTTGTTGGTGAATGTGTTGAATGCACTTAATGAATATTTTTGGCTTGTCAGCTTTAGACTGGACATGAGTCGAATCTACTTGAGTAGCCGTAAATGGCATGGCTACTTTAATGGGTCACAGTGGCTAGAATCCCAAGCCCAACGAAAACGGATTGTGACCAGTTCAGCTTTGGAGAGCCTGGTTATACCTGCGTTTTACAAAGGGGAGGCTCTCATCCCGAGTGCATGGATTATTTGAGTTGTACATGCACAGAATGTGTATAATCATCACGTTGAATACCTCTTTTTGTTCATCAGTTTTGGGATGGAAAGTTGTGGACTTGGTGAGCTTGGTGTCCAGGATCGACCATAGGCTGGACCAAAATGTAGTGAAGAACCTACTGTCCCGATCTGAGATGATATACTATGGGATCCTAAAGTGTACCCACACTCTTTCAAATAATATTTTAGCACTAGCTTCTACTATGATACTCTTCTTGCAGGCTTCCATAATTGTGATCTTCGAGAATTTGTCGATGTCCACAAAAACACAGTCATTTCCGTGCTTAGTAGAAGGAAGGCCCAACTTGTAATCCATGGAATTGGATTCCGAAGGTCAAATAGGGGTAGGAAGACAAGTATTGATGCCTTTATTCTTGATGGTTGGCTTGGAAATGGCGTGGGCAGTTCAGGATTTCATGTACTTCCCGACATCCTCTTGAAGGTTTGGCCAATAGAAATACTTCTCTATCACTGCCATTGTTTTCTCGACCCTGAAATTCCCAATGACTAGAATTTAGTGTACTTCCCAAACTATCTTGGCATGCTCACTTGAAGGAACACAAAGGTGTCCTAGGTGACATAGAGTGCATCCTTGAGGTGAAAATTTGGAACTTTCTTATTGTTGACACCTAATCCTAAGAGATTGGGGGAAATTGTACATTAATTCAAATAGGAAATAAGGAAGTTGAAGAGACGTTGGGAAAAGAATCCCAAGAGTCTCACCTCCATGTAAATATTCATAGGAATCCTTAATCATTTCAAGTAATTTTTTTGGTGGATTTACCTCCAGGCCTGACAAGGTATCAAAGAAAAATCGATTTTTATGATTTTTTTCCAAGGTTATGTAAATCCCTTCTAGAATATTCTTACAGCTTTGCCATTCCTGCCATATTTTCTGTCCTTTTATTATTTAGCTCCCTTATGAAATATTTTTTTAGCTCTACTATATTCCTGACCTGGCATAGATGATATGATTTTTTTTTTAAATATTCCTCGCTCCTTGCACTCCCTCATCCCTCCCATGTTCGCATGCTTACAAACTTTGTGGCTCTCTACGCACTCCTGTGGCACCCTTATCTTAGCCCCACAGTTGTCTCGACACTCGAATCTATCGTTTCCAACTACGTCGACCTCCTGGCTTCGCCTTCCACTCCTGTCGGCTCTCTCCACCTTACCCTTGCACTCCCACAGTCTTCCAGGTCTGTGGCACTCCCTCCTGTCGACGACTTGGGTCACACTCCTCCTCTCATACCACACTCTGCTAGCCTTTGGAACTACCTCCACCTTTCTTTGACTCCATCTCCCTCCACCTTCTGTCGACTCCACCTCCCTACCTTCATTGACCCCTCCACATTTTGTTGGCCCCTACCTCCGTTGGTCACTCCACATTCCTCCGGCCCCTACCTATGCTCAGACCTCCCCAAGTTGACCCCTCTCCAGATAACACCTCTCTCAGTCCAACCCCTCCCCGGATAACACCTCCCCTAATCTAACCTCTCCCCAGATATTACCTCCCCTAGATAATACCTTCCCTAGATACCATCTCTATTTTAAAAACCCAATTAAAAAAAAATAAAAAAATTGTTTGCAGAATTCTCTTTTAGAACCATAATTAATTATTTTTATGGAGGTAGCAAAGCTCTTTTTTTTACAAAATGCATTCATTCATATCCATTTTGAGAGTCATTCCCTTAGGAAAAGAGAGCTATGTTCAATGGTCAAGGAATATTAAACACACACTCATTTTTAATGAGTTGTGGAAAGTAATTTGTGATGGAGATGGAGAAAATCCACCTACAAAGCCTACAACAGAAAAGGAGATCGCCATTTGGGACAACAACAACAGCAAGGCCTATGCCTTGATTGCAGCATCTGTAAATGAAGAGGTGATTCACCATATTAGACCATTTTACAATTCCTATGAAGTTTTCATCTAATTGAAAGAACTTTATGACTCACATTTAGAACTTGAAGTTGTTTATTTAATGATTAAGCTATTCAACCTTGAATTGAAAATTGATGACCCTCTTGATTTAGCATCATAAGTAAGTTCTATCATATATGAAATTAAAAAAAATCATATAGAAATTGACATATCTATCATATTTTATGTCAAGGCATTGTATCCCACTTACTCATACTATCTTGAGTGATTGCAAGCAAGTGGAAACCTCAAGGAGTTCACCTTTTACTCCCTTGAGAAAATGTTTGCAGAAAGAGAGAAGGATTTTGGAAATAAGACAACACCTCAGTCTTCTAAAGAAGATGTATGTTTTTCACATAGAGAGAAGAATCATGCCCAATATTCTTTCATAGGGAGAGGTGGCTGAAGAGGACGAGGAAGAATAAATTTCAGAGGTAGGGGGGGCAGACAAGCTCAAAGTGAAAAATATGATCTTCATTGCATATGCTACAATAGAGATTGGTATGATGCATCTACATGTAATCTTCCTTGGAAATAATTGAGCAGAAAAGAAATGAAGAAAAAGGTATAACTCTATTGGAAATCTGAGAGGGGGGATGAATTAGTATTCCTTTCCATTATAACATTGGTTAATCTTCAATTATTATCAGTTTTTGTACAATGATAGCAATAAAGAAAAGGAACACAAATGCACACAGTTTTTAAGATGGAAACCCACTCCGAGACAAAAACCACGTAATGCTTTTCTAATAATTCTTGAATATTCAACTCCAATTGAAAATAAAACTCCAACTTCCTAGAATCTAGAAAAGCATTCTTCTCTAGTTCCCACTGGATGGACACTCCAATGCCTGAGATTCTTCATTAGTCAACTGAAGGGATGCCCCAAAACCCAATGAGCTACAACTCACCCTAGCGCCACCCTACCACCCTATAGAAGAATAAAAGAAGAATGGACTCTCATACTAGGTAAAATGGTCAACTTTACAATGATATAGAACTATGTAGAGGAAGAAGACACACTAGACCATAACCCAAACTATGACACAACCACCTAATGATGATCCTAGACCTCCCATCACTGCCTCTTCAACTCTTGGCAGATAGACACTAGTAAAATTTTTACAATAATGTATTTACAATGACTTAGTACAATGATACCTTTACAGTGACTGTATGTAGTGCTGCCCACTTGAAGACTTCATGTGATGAACTTCTTGCTCCTGTTCTGCACCTTGGTTTCTGCTCTTGTAATGCTACCCTCTACTACACCTTGCTTTGCTTTGCTGCCCTAGAAATTTGGTCCTTTGCAGCTCTTCACAACACATGATCTAGCTTTTTCTTGCCTTCTAGGAGCTTGATATTAAATCTGGTGTATCTCTGTTATTTCAAATCCCCAATATTTGATTTTCAGTCCTGTAGTAGTCCTTTGAGTCTTCTTTCCAATTCCATAGGCCTGACCCAATTTGGATTCTTCAAGAAAGAGTTATTCCCAAACTCTCACAATGCCCGAATTATAAATTGTTTTAGTATATTGAACTTGTATGACGTGGCACGTGTCACTGTTTCTTCATTCGGCTCTAAAATTGATAGAGAGAAAACTAAAATATGTGCACTATCTGCCACCTTTTACATAATTGCAATCTGATACTTACAGAAAGAGTTATGACGATTTTCCCAAGGTCACTTCTTCGAGATGAATTTCAGGAGCCTGCAAAAACACTGACTTCCATAGATCATATCTCCAAAAATATTGCACACCATGATCTGAAATATTTACAAGAGCTTTCTCAGGATTTCGGCTTCGCCTCTTAAAAATTTCAGCTTCTGAACCTTCGTAGAAAAAATGTTAGAGAAAAAATTCGACGATGACCTGTTTAAGATGGCGAAATCCCTTGCATAAGGAGGATATGAGGATCACAATTTATATAAATGCTTAGGTTGAGAGGGGCTTCAACAAGTGAACGTGGGAGGGATTTTAGGAGCTCAAAAAATATTAATTATGGCTTTTCAATGACCCATGCCACAACCCCATGGGATTTTAGCCCACTAACTGGGGTTACAAACTTCAAACATGAATATCTCTCAAACCATGAAGAATTACCTGGCATGCCATATATCAACAGAAATACCTTGACAAATAGAAACCATAAAAATAATTCTTGACCCAAAATATATTAATTTGGTAGGTCAAAATTCAGGGTAGCCCCTAGTGCTGCTTGGGTTGACATCAATGACAACCGTTGATCAACAATCTCCCCCTTTGGCATTGATGGCAACACAAGTACTCCCCCTTCGATCATGACACCTCTTCCTACAACATTCTCTGCCCCTTTGACATCAATGGAAAAGGGTAACTCCCCATGACACACAACCATCCTATGGACCTGTACACGCTTCCACTCCCCCTTTATATTATGAATAAGGAAAATCTAATGAGAACTTGGGATAATCCCAAGCTTCTGACGAAGATATTCCAATGCTTCACGAGTACTCTCACGATAATCAATGCTTCCAGCCCAATCTGCATCTGTAAAGGCATGAATAATGAAATTTTTACCCTTGGGATACCACAAGCCATATTCTATTGTTCCCTTTAGATATCGAAGAATTCTTTTGATGGCAATAATATGTGATTCTTTTGGTTCTGCTTGGAATGTTGCTACTTGTCCAACTGCTTGCATAACATTTGGCCGGGAAGCTGTTACATATAGAAGACTACCAATCATAGATCTGTACAACCTTTGATCCACATCCTTAGATGAGTCATATATGCTCAATTTGCAACCTGTTACCATCGGAGTAAGGATGGGTTTACAATCTTCCCTTTTGAATATCTTGAGAATTTCCTTTGTGTACTTAGCTTGACATATAAATATTTCTTTCTCTTATTGAGATATTTGAAGCCCTAAGAAGTATGTCATATCACCAAGTAAAGACATCTTGAAATCACTTTGCATCTTTGTAGAAAACTTCTTACTTAGTCGATCATCAGTGCTACCAAATATTATATCATCGTCTTTAGCTAATAGACGTGCTTTAGTTGCTTCATCTAGAACATATATGTTCTTTGGAGCCCGACTTGCTATAGCCACAATTTCAACATACCTGCCTTTCCTAATTTCACATTTTTTGGAGTTGAATAGTATTGTGTGTCCTTAACCACACATTTGTCCAACACTAAGCAGATTGTGATTCATGGTTTCACCCAATAGAACGTTCTTGGCTACAACATCTTTGCTTCCAAGAGTGACGGTACCTGATCCTATAACATTTGAAGATCCATAATTTCCAAAGGACATGGTTCCATCCTTCTTCTCTTTCAGAGATAAAAATTTCTTTCTATCTCCAGTCATATGCGTTGAGAAACCACTATCAACATACCACATATATTTATTATTTTGAGCCTTGAGAGCGAGAGCACAATTATCAATATTCTTCTTGTTCCATATTCGTTCGTTCTGTGGCTTTGAAGATTCTTCTAGAGGATTTTCAAGTCTACAGTCTCTGGCTATGTGTCCAAATTTTAGACATTTGTAACATTCAATATTATTTCTTAAATGTTTAAATATATTGATGTTTCGTTGAGCCCTGGGAGGTTCATATTTGGCAGATCTCCTGGAATTGTATTCGTTCCTGGGGTACGTGTGACAGTCTACAGCTTTATGACCAAATTTTCCACATGAATAACAGTAGCCATAAAAAATATTTTGGTATCTAGATGGAAATTTTCGTCAAGGAATTGTCTTCCAAGGTTGTTCTTGCGAATCTTGTCCAATGAAGTCTACATGCATGTCAGATCTCACAGGTTCATTGTATTTTTTTGTAGAAGGTCCTGCTTCTTCTTCTTTGTAACCGATGTCAGTTCTGTCGTTGTAATATCATTGATTGTTGATGAGTTCTTCCAATTCCCTTGAGCTGTTGGCATAGTTTTGGATAGTTTTTCCTTTCTTCACTTCCTTACGCAACGAGACTACTTTGGCTTCTAATTCTTCCCTTTCTTGGTTGCTTTCTTCCAACTTCTTTTGAAGTGACTCTTCAATGCATTTGTGTTCTTCAAATTCAATTTTGAGACCTTGAACTTGTTCTTCAAGAGTATTGGAATGGATCTTCTCTGCCTTGAGCTCTTTTATAAGCTTGATTACTTCCTTAGAAAATTCTTCTATGGTCAATCCTTCTTCTTCAATCTTTGCTACCTCTTATTTATTGTTCTTGGCCATAAAAAATACTGTCTCATTGGATTCTTCTTCATTGGCATTGTCTTCATCGGATGATGAGCTATCTTCTTTAGAGAGAAAGTTCCTTTTGGATCCTTGCTTGTTGAATTTCTTAAATCCTTTCTTTCCTTTTGAGTTTCCATCACTTATGTTCGAACATTTTTCTGCAAAATTCCCAAACTCACCACAACTGAAACATATCAATGGAAGTTTACCTTTGAATTTTCCCTTACCAATTTTTAGTTTTCTCGTAAAGTAAACATTTTCTTCATCTGAAAGACCTTCTCCATCATCTCCATTTTCTTCACACTTGTAGGTGCATGTCTTTTCAATTGAAGGTTGTTTGTCCTTATTGGTTTTCTTAGATGCAACAAACACAGTTTATAGATGCGAAGTACCCTCTTCTTCATCAAGTCTCATTTCATATGCTATGAGAACTTCATGTAATTCCTTTTTGCTAAGTTTGTCCATATTTGCACTGTATTCTAAGACCGATAGCTTTGGGTTGAATCTCCCTGTTAACGTTGTAATAATCTTTCGTAGAATAGTCTTCTCATCAACTAGCTCTCCTAATCCTTCTAGAGTATTGGTTATTTCATCAACGTATTCGAAGTATGCAGCAATGCTGCAATCTTCTTTAATTCTGAGTTGCTCAAATTTTTCTCTCTAGATTTGAAGCTTTGTTTCTTTGACATTTGAGTCACTTGCATATATATTTTCAAGCTTTTCCCATACATTTTTGGTAGTTTTACAACCCAACAACTTATGATAAGCAGATTCAATAAGTCCACAGATAATAATATTCTTTTCTTTTGCATCATTTACCAAATTCTTCTTACCTTGTTCATCCATGGTTGATGTAAATCCATTTTGAACAGTGTCCCACACTTTGTAACCTTGCGCCAAGAGACAGACCTCCATTCTTCCTTTCCAGAGTGCATAATTTTTTTCTTTGAACAGAGGTACACCATTCTTGGTATGCTCCATGACCTTCTTCCAGCTGTTAAACTGCTATTAAAGGAACCAAGCTCTGATACCAATTGTTGGAAATATTGAGAGGGGGGGTGAATCAATATTTCTTTCAATTAGAGCATTATTTAATCTTCAATTATTATCAGTGTTTTTACAATGATAGAAGTAAACAAAAGGAACACAAATTCACACATTTTTTAAGGTGGAAACCCACTTTAGGACAAAAACCACCTAATGCTTTTCTAATAATTATTTAATATTCAACTCCAATTGAAAATAAAGCTCCAACTTCCTAGAATCTAGAAAATCATTCTTCTCTAGCTCCCACTAAATGAACACTCCAATGCTCGAGATTATTTTGTAGTCAACTGAACGGATGCCCCAACACCCAATGAGCTACAACTCACCCTAGCACCACCCTACCACCCTATAGAAGAATAAAAGAAGAATGGACTCTTGGACCAGGGAAAATGATCCACTTTACAATGATATAGAATGATGTAGAAGAAGAAGACACACTAGAACATAACCCAAACTATGACACAACCACCTAATGATGATCCCAACACTGCATCTTCAATCTGGAAGATAGACACTAGTACAATTTTTACAATAATGTATTTACAATGACTTAGTACAACGATACCTTTACAGTGACTGTATGCAGTGCTTCCCACTTGAAGACTTCATGTGATGAACTTCTTTCTACTATTATGAACCTTGGTTTTTTCTCTTGTCATGCTACCCTCTACTACACCTTGCTTTGCTTTTCTGCCCTAGAAAGTCTCATCCTTTCCAGCCCTTGACAACACATGATCTAGCTTTTTCTTGCCTTCTAGGAGCTCGATATTGAATCTGGCGTATCTCTGTTATTTCAGATCCCTAATATGTGATTTTAGGTCCTGTAGTAGTCCTATGAGTCTTCTTTCCAATTCCATAGTTCTGACTCAATTTGGATTCTTCAAGAGAGAGTTATTCCCAATCTCTCACAATGCCCTAATTATGGACTGTTTCAGTACAGAAAACTTGTACGGCATGCCACATGTCACTATTTCTTCATTTGGATCTGAAATTGATAGAGCGAAAATTACATTTCGTGCAATATCTACCAATTTTTACAAAATTCCAACTCGATACTCATAGAGAGAGTTATGACTATTTTCCCAAAGTCACTTCTTTGAGATGAATTTCAGGAGCCTGCAAAAACACTGAATTCCACATATCATATCTCCAAAAATATTGCGCACCCTGATCTAAAATGTTTAGAGGATATTCCTCAGGATTTCAGATTCCCCTCATAATAATTTCAGCTTCTGAACCTTCGTAGAAAAAATATTAGAGTGAAAATTCCATGATGACCTGTTTCAGATGGCAAAATCCATTGCATGAGGATATGAGGATCACAATTTATATAAATTCTTAGGTTGAGAGGGGCTTCAAGAAGTGAACGTGAGAGGGATTTTAGGATCTTAAAAAATAGTAATTATTACTTTTCAATGACCCATGCCACAACCCCATGTGGTTTTAGCCCACTAACTGGGGGTACAAACTTCAAACATGAATATCTCTCAAACCGTGAAGAATTACGTGGTGTGCCATATATCAACATAAACATCTCAACAAATAGAAACCATAAAAATAGTTCTTGACCCAGAATATATTAATTTGGTAGGTCAAAATTCCCATGCAATACTGGGTTAGCCCTTGGTGCTTCTTGGGTTGACTTCAATGACAACCGTTGATCAACAAACTCATGATAGATACAAAGGTAAAGCACCTGAATCTTATCATTATGTTGTATCACATTGTAATATTGAAGTAACTGAAGACTTGTTTAATTCTTCACTTACTTCTTGGAGAAATCATTAGTTGATAGATTCAGGAGCAACAAGTCACATAACTTTTAGAAAAATAAAATTGAAGAATTTTTTGAAAAGGATGATGGAGCAGTATACTTTGCAGACAAATCTAAACTCAATCCATCAGGGCTTGGCACAATCAGGATTAAGTTTCGTATTCTTCCGTACCTTCTTCTACATGAGGTTCTATACCTCCCATATTTTAGGAGAAACTTGTTGTCCTTGGTCCACATCCTCTAGGAAGGACACCCCATTCACATGTTTGATGGAAAGTTTGAGGTCAAAAAAGCATCATATCACTCACTTTTCATGAGAGGGATATAAGAAGGAAGACTCCTAAAGTTGCAAGGTAACTCTGCTCATGCACAAAAATTTTCATTTAGTTCTCACTAAGATGAAGGTACATTCCCATCAATTATTTTATGGCATGCTAGATTTGGAGACTTAAACTATGACAACCTTTGATTGTTGAATAAAAATGGTGTTACTAGATCGCCTAGAATTCCTAGCAAACTTAAACAATGTGATGCTTGTATTCTATGAAAGCATAGAAAAAATTTCTTTCATGATTCACATTCCAAAGCACATAGAAAACTTGATATTATTCATTCATATTTATGTGGCACCATGCATGTTCCTTCTACAAATGGAATTAAATATATGATGAAATTCATTGATGACTACACTAGAATGTGTTGGGTTTACTTATTGAAGAAAAAATCTGATGCTTTTCAAACATTCAAGAATTTTCATGCATGGATTGAAAATGGTGTACAAACTAATATTGGCTCTTTATGTGCTGATAATGGAAAATAATAAACTTCAAATGAATTTGAAAACTCTATTCGGCAACATGGGATCAAAGATCAAACAACAATGCCTTATAATCCCCAACAAAACGGTGTACCTCAGAGAGTGAATAGGAAAATTTTAAATATGGTTCACTCCATGGTGTTTTTCAAGAATGTAAAATTTGATGTTTTGGGCTGATGCAGTTTTATGTGATGTGTACATAAAGAATATGTGTTTGTCTAATGCCATTAGAAATTAAAATCCTTATGAAATGTGGCATGGCCACATTCCTTCGGTAAAGCATTTCAAAGTCTTTGGCTCCACCTATTATGCTTTGATACCTAAGGAAAAAAAAAAAAAATTGGTACTAGAAGTCGAAAACATATCTTCTTGGTGTATTCCAATACCTCTGAAGGATATCGTCTCTATGATGAAGTCAATAAGAAGTTTGTAGTATCTACAAATGTCATATTCCTTGAATCTTCCAATACTGACAATGTTGTTAAGTGACAACGTGATCTCTTGGATATATTTACACATGAAAATTCATTAAAATAATTTGATAATCAGATTACACATCTTGAAGGGGGGATTCCTATACTGAATCAATTTGTGGAATCAGATTTCGAAGCACTCTCTCTCCCGCATGAACAACCAACCACGGATGACACTTTGAATGATGTGATTGACAAAATTGGGAGACTAAATCTTGATTCAATCCAAAATCTGTCAAATGAGAAGCTCAAGACATATTAGAAAGGTCCATCAACATGGATAACAAAGACATTGGAAAATGTTCCTCCCGATGAGGTTCGAAATATAGGAACAATAAGTTTCACCAGGAAAAATGGAGGTGATGTAGATGAATCTGATTGACCTAGTTATACGGATGTTTCTTATAATTTGAATTGAATTTTTCTACAGTTCTTGAACCAACTTCCTTCAAAGAATTCACTTCTCATGTTGAATGGAATGAAGGAATGAAAAAGGAGTACGATGCCTTGATAAATAATGGCACCTTGAATCTGGTTAATCCTCCATTGGGAACCCAACCAATTGGCTTCAAGTGGGTCTAGAAGAAAAAGTACAAAGATGATGGATTACATGACAAGCACAAAGCTAGGCTTGTGGAAAACGTTTTTCACAGAAATAAGGGGTCGATTATGAGGATACTTTTTCCCTAGAGGATACTCTTTTCCTTAGTAGCTCAAAATGGTTGGAAAGTCTAGAGTATGGATGTAGAAACTGCTTTTATAAATATAAATATAAAGGAGAATTTTTTTATGTCCAAGACAAAAGGATTTGTTGTGAAGGGCCAAGAACACAAAGTATGCAAGCTTATAAAATCCTTGTATGGATTCAAGCAAGAACTGCGAACCTAGTATGAGAATTTAATGGAGCATCTTCTAAAACTTAACTTCAAACATTATGATCTTGATGATGCAACTTTGTTTTTCAAGAAATTTGGAAAAACATTTGTATATCTTGTGGTTTATGTAGATGATATTTTGATGAAAGGGAACAATGACAGTTATATTGCATCCATAAAGAAGGAATTGAAGAAAGATTTTGAAATGAACGATTTGGGCTATTTTCACTACTATCTTGGTATTGACGTGACTCAAAATCCTAAATTTATATTCCTCTCTCAGAAGAAGTACATTGGAGATCTATCAAAAAATTTGGCATGGATGAATGCAATTCTTTAACCACTCCAATGGAACAAAACTTGAAGCTCGCATCCATTGAAGGGAAAGAATTTGAGGATGCAACGAAGTATAGATAGCTTGTAGGAAGTCTCATCTACATGACTACTACCAGACCAAACATCTCATTTTCTATTGGAATCTTGTTCAAGTTTATGCAAAAACCTTGTGAAGGACATTGTCCTACTACAAAAATATTTCTAAAGTACTTGAAAGGGACTCAAGACTTTGGACTCAAATATACACAGGTGGGTGACTTCAGCTTCATTGGATACTCTTATTTAAAATTTGATGGAGACAAATTAACTGGGGTATCTACTTCACATTATACTATGAGTCTTGGATCAGAAGTTGTTTCCTAGAGATCATGAAAACAGTCAGTTCGAGAAAATTCCACAAATAAGGCAAAATATGTGGTAGCATATAAAGTGACAAAGGAAACTGTATGGCTTCAAAAAATCCTGGAATATTTGCAAATCAAAAAAATGCATTCAACTCCACTCATGATCGATAAAATTTCAAGAATAAAGTTGGCCAAGAACCCAAAGTTCCATGATCGAATGAAGCACATCAATACAAAATACCATCTGACTCGACATCATGCTGAGGGAAAAACAATCAATCTATGTCATTTTTCAACAAATGATCAGATTGCAGACATCTTCACCAAAGTTCTTGGAAGAGAAAAGTTTGAAAATTTTAGAATGATGCTTGGACTCACCAATAACCCTTCAGGTTAAGGGGAGGAATGTCAACACCTAATCATAAGGGATTTGGCGAGATTGTAAATTAATGTAACAAGGAAATAAAGAAGTTGAAGAGATGTTGGGAAATGAACCCCAAGAGTGTCACCACTATGTATACATTTGGTGGAGTTACCTCGTGGCCTGACACTTTCCCTCTAGGAGAATCTTGTATGTGTGGCAAAATTATGGATCATTTTTATAGAGAAGCAACTAGTTGGAAATATCGTTCCCACAAGAGTTGAGCACATTGGTTAATTCCATGATTGGTAGTAGGCTAAGGCAGTTTGAAACATTATTGGTGTTTCCCTTCTCTTACTTGATGTTCAAATGAAATTTTTGCAAGTATGTGGACCACTTGTGATGGCTATCATTCTACAACTTCCTTTGTGTCTGTATGAACTACAGGGGTTAGTGGTCTATGTGGATGATTCTTTCCTTCGCCAAAATGTATTTCTTCCATTGTGGCAAGCCTGCACAATGGAATGCATATCTTTTTCATAAATGGGATACTTCTAGACTGTGTCGAAAAGTGTCTCACTGTGATATGACAATGGATTCCCATGTTGAGTAAGAACTGCCCCAATAGCATAGTTAAAGGCGTCTTTCTCGATCTCAAATGGTTGTTGCAAGTCTCGTAATGTGAGAATCGATGAAGAGCAAAGGAAATGTTTCAAATCTACAAACACCTTCTGTTGAGCTTCAGACCAAAAGAATTTTTCTTTTGCTCCTCCCTTGGTGACTTGACTCAAGGGCCAAGTGATATGAGTCAAGACAAAGAAATATGTGAAGCACTGTTAGAGTGGTTGGGGCTGGCCAATTCCAAATGAGTTGGTTCTTGGCGGGATCCACATGCACACCTTGCTCATAAATAATGTATCCTAGATACTAAATCTAGGTCATGCCAAAAATGTACTTCTCCAAATTGGCACACAAATTGTGTTGCCTTAGTGTTTGGAGGACCTGTTAGATGTGGTCGATGTGCTCTTCCCAAGTGTTAGACTCCTATACCAATAGGTGTCATTTTTCATGATTGACTTGTAGAACTATGCAATATGTCAAACCTTTTTCTTGTTGCAAAGGTGTTCCATATTATTCAAAAAATCAAAAAATTTAAAAAATGTAAAGAGGTTATAACCTAAAAGAAAAATCAAAGGGTGCAAAAAATAAAATTCGCCAAAAAAGTGAAATAAAATGAACCCCACCAAAAGAAAGGCCAAGGAAAGTGTGCAAGTCTAAATGCCACTACTTTTTACTCTGATGTAATAAACAAAATTGTGTGCAGCTTGTCAAACTTTTGCCACAATTTATGAAGAGTCAAACTGCTTAAACTTGACTCATTCATTTTTCAATTTCATGCTGTAGAATAGAGAATAAATATCTGGCCAAACAGTTTAATCTTGGCAGATAAGTAGATAGGTAGAGTTAATAAAAAGTGCTCAACAGTTTAATCTGAGCCCTTGGATTTAATAAGTGTAGACTTAGATAGGTTTGCCATGTAAAAGAAAAAGAAGATTGATAAGGGTTTGCTAGTCTAAGTGCACCCTAATAAAGAAGAGAAAATTATAGGGTAAAGTAGGTAGGGTAGGTAGATGTTGTTGCAGAATTATATGTGATGAATGATGGTTCTAAATGTGTTCAATTGTACTTTCATCACAAGTGCAAAGGCAGATACTACATTGGAAAAAATTCACAGCGAAGCAAAGTCAAGATTATTAACTTCCCCTTCACTTTTTCCTAAATATTTCACTAATTTCCCCTAAGTGCTAAGGTACTTGAAAATTAAAGGGGCTCAAGGAATTTCCTTGACTTTTGGAGGGACCAGACCCTCGGCCCAATAATTCGAAAAAACCTAAGTACTTAAAATCATTCATCATCACACTCATTTACTTCAAAAAATTCTTTCCTGAGTAAAATCCCATTTTAGTTAGGCAAATCATGAGATATTCCATAAAAAACCCTCAAAATCACATTTTATCCTAAGCTTAAGTGATGAAGTGATTATAATGCAATTTTCTTCTAAAAACTTCACTTTCTTAGTTATATTAATGTATTTTGAAGTTTACCTTGTCCCGTTGTCATATTAACATTGATTTTATTTATTAATTCCTTATAAGAATGACATTTCCCTATTATATATAACTCCTTTTTATAGAATATCCCAAAAAATCCATGTATTATAGTTTTAACCAAAGTATTTAATCCCCACTTGGTCAAATAAAAACCCACTTTATACCCCTTTTGGTTAAAATATATCATTATATGTTAATCCCGCCCCCTACGGTAATTGGATTAATCTAATTTAATTAAAATATAATAGAAATACATTAAAAATGATTCAAAACATGTTTTATTACGTGTTTTAAAACAAAAAATAAACCATCCCTGGCGCATTTTCCTCCCCGACCCTTACGCAGGAATTAATTAATCCCTACGATTAATTAAGAACCTAACCCGCCAATCAAAACACTCCCGGAACGATTAATTGATAATAAATTGTGTCGGGCCCTCCTATTAACTCCCCGTCAACTTCACGCCCCAACCACCATTCGATCACCCACTCCAAGATCAACGATTGTTGATAATTCCACTGGCCATCCCCAATCCGAACAATAACGCGTGAAATGACGATGGTTTTCAAATAGTACCATGGCCACATGTCATTCGTTCTGTGGAATCGCTTCCCATCCACTCAATACCGCCTTCCCTCAAAAGCGGTGCGGAAAAAACCGCTTACCACCTCCGCCCCGTGACTCATCTGTCGTACATACTGACGTCATTTATTAAAAGAATAAAAAATTCGCCACCCTTTTGACTTTGTGAATAAAACAATTTTGCCCGCGTCATTTTCATTATTTTGCGAATGACCAAAGTCCCATGCAGAGAATTTCAAAAACAAACTGTCAAGCGCCATCTGTCCACTGTTCATTCAAAGCTTACTCGTCAATATCAACCGTTTACCTGTTTAAACACAAACACCCTAGTGTTGCTCATTTTCACCTAATTGTGCAGTAAAACCCTTTGTAACCCAGCTGCACCATCTGAAGCCTCTGTTAACCAATTTTAGCATTGTTTACCTCCCAAAAATCATTCTAGATTCACTCCACAGACCTCTCAAAATCAAATGAAACATTTTCGACCTCCCATGCAAACCAATGCTTTCTTAACAATTTGTTTTGTTTTACAGGTGATCAGAAGACCACATCCTTGGATAAACAGTCTTAATACTAGTCATAAGACTTTTTTACTCCAAGAGTGTTATCAAATATATTCAAACAGAGATGGAAGATAAAACATACAGTTGAAGGACAAGCAAAGGAAACACGATATTAAACGATTTACTGTTGAAACAGACAGTAAAAACCTAAACTACACATTGAAGGTAAAAGGACATAGTAAAGAATAGTTAAAGAGTATCAGGATTAAAAAAGTATTAGATTGAATACCAAGTCAAGTAAATCAGTTAGCATGAAGATAAACAGCAGGGAATACAGTTACAAAATAGAACATACAAGTTCATGACAAAGTGAAGACAGATAAAAAAATAGAGCGGTAAAAAGTAAAAGTGAACAGTAAACAGTGAAAGAAAACATGAAGATATTGAGGGTTAAACAAAGATGAAAACACTTTCACTAGACACAATGAAGTTTATCTAAAGTGAAAGTAAAACAATTAAAAGAACAAAAAGATGAAAAGATGAAAAACACAACAAAATGGTACATTCTTCAGAAATTTCCTGTTTAAGTCATAGTTTTGCAGAAAATATTGTGATCAATCCAAGATGATTTTTTCAAAACTTAAGGAGGTTTATGTTCTTAAGAGGACCATATACAAAAACCTCTCTCACTTTGCTAACAGCCATTTTGGTTTTTGAAATATTAAACAATGTTGGAAAGCACTTTTTGCAGAAAATTCCTGTTAATTCATCATTTTGCAGAGCCGATTGTGGCCAATACGAAATACATATTACAAAACGGAAGGAGGTTTGTGTGCGTAAGAGACCCATATACAAAAACCTATCTCAGTTTTTTCACAATGATTTCAGATTGAGAGATACATGCACATATTTACAGGCTATGTTTCAGACTCTGTAAAACTCTGTTTTACACATCTTTTGGCAGAGCCTATTGTGCACAGCTGGAGAAGAATTTTCGGAAACTGAAAGAGGTTTATCTTAAAAAAATATTAATCCACAATAAACTCTTTCACATTTTACATATCTATTACAGATTCAGAAATAAAAATATATAATTGGACCCCAAGTTTGCAGAATTGTTGGAGCAGAATGCACAAAGAAATGAAGCAGTTAGTGACTTGGATGCCTCATCATCAACTAACAGTTGGATCAAATTCGAATTATCCTCTTTTTCATCACCTATCCATACAAAATAGTGCCAAATAGATGCATTAGTTCTATTTATGTAAAATAGTTGGAGAGATTTGTGAACCAATTTTGATATTTTTTCAAGATATTTTAGTTTAGAATTTGTATAAATACTTCACTCTTGGAATTATTTTGGGTGGATTCTTATACTTTGATGTAACATTGAATATTTTGGAATAAAGAGCTTTGGAGAAATTTTTCATGGCAAAACTGGACAAGGAATTGAGGCAGAAGACTTTTCTCAGGATTCATGTGTCGAATGAAGGATCAATAAGTCATTTCTATCCCATGTTTTGAAGTTTTATATTTGTTTACAATATCATCTGTGTTTCATTATCTTAATATTTAACGGAAAGGATTAAATCAGAAAGTACTTAGGTGTAATCTGATTTCAGTTGTTATTATTCTAAATGTTTTCTTCCAAACTGGTTTAAACAGTGAATTCTCAATTGCTCCTGTTTGTCTAGTTCATACATCTTTGGTTATTTAGTAAAGACTACTTAACTGCTCTTTATTGATAATCAATCTATTTCTCTTCTCTTGAATGTGTTGAAAGATTATTTGTTTCCTTTCATCAGTTTGAATTCCATTCCATTCACTATAGATCTATAATTGTTTCTAGTTTGATTATCTTGCCCTGATAAACCATCTTTTGTTAAAAAACTTAAGCCAGTGCAGCCAATCCTTTGACTCCATAGCCCAATGGACTGAAACTATTGGATCTTAATCTTAGCTAAAGAATTTCATCAACCCAAACAAACTCAAAACCCCTTAAATTTATAACTAGCCTAATATTTTCAAAAACAAAGCTAAATTCTATAGAGAGAGCCCTCTCTGGGTACAGATTGGCTAGATTCTGTACCTGAAGGTTGGTTTGTCGTTACCTCGGACCCCTTTCCTCTTCCAACAACTTCAAGGAAAATCTGAGTGATAACATAGTGGCGACCATACTGGGGATTCTGAATTATTTTATTGTTACTATTGTTTGATTTATAAACTACAGACAGAGCCTGAAGATTAGCCAGGTAGCCTTTGAAATTGCTCTTTCTTTGCAATTGCAAAAGTAAATAAATGCTGCTTCAGTCTATCTCCGGTCTAGTTTATGGATTGAAAATCTAGTTTCAAATACTTGATCAGTTCCTCTTATCAAATAAGTCTTTAAGATATTTTAAATTTCATATCTAAAGCCTCTTAAAGAAATCATAGAAGTTGTTTTGAAAATTCATAAAAAAAAACAAAATAATCATAAAATACTCAAAATTTGGTTTCCTGAAGAACTAACTTTTTCTTCAGAATTGTTTTACAGATTTAGATCTGATCTATGATGGTGGACACTGATCAGACACACAAAGGTTAAAATCATCCACCTGGCGACTCCAAATGCATTTCACAATCAAGACTCCACTAGAGGAATGAACCTGGAAGAACAATATGGAAAGATCAGGCTTTCAACTTGGATCTTAATCCAAGACATTATGTTCTTTCACGTTAAGAATGGCTTTCAATATGTATTGTATTTTATATAAGGATCTAACTTGGTTTTACAGATATCGTGGCCTTTCATTATGGCTGATTTTCAAGATGATCCAAGAATAAAACGAAGATATGCTCCCATGAGTAGAGATCACATACCTGGATTTCCACACAAATTACCAAAGGTAGATTGGGGTAGAAATTTGCCCAGATTTCAAGATGAAAATACTGATAATCCTTTGTTGCATCTCATTAAATTTCATATACACTCATCAATATTGAAGGGTGATTGGCATGAGGATTGCCTCATGAAGATATTTATGGCATCCTTAGAAGGAAAAGCAAGGGAATGGTATGAAGCTCTCAAACCTGCAAGGTTGTTTTCTTTAAAATATTTTCATAAGGTATTTTATGAGCATTACAAAAACGATTTTCCGTCTTTATCATTAGCTGAAAATTTTTGTGATCAAGCTAAAGATCTTATACATTACCTTAAAAATATTGATGAAGATTTTGGAAATTGGTTTCCTATAGATTTATTAGAAGAAGTCCAAAAATTTCATTCTCAAGTTAAAAGTCATAATAATCAAGAGGAGTTAAACAAAGATGACATAAATCAGGAGATAAATCAAGATCCACAAAACCCCTCTGTATTAACAAATGATGTTTCATTTAATGTTCTGAATGGAGTTAAAGAAATTATTCAACCTCATGATCAATTTTTAGATAAGAGAAAAAACAATTGTCATTAAAATCTAAGAATTCAGAGATTACCACCCCCCCTCACCGAAGAAGAAATCAATTTTCTTCTAAACATGCAACCATCCTCAAAATATTTACATAATGAAGAGATTGTTTGTACTTCTTCTAATGTTGATGAATGTAACAAAGTTTCTATCCATGAAGACACAGAAGAACAATTTGATGCTCATGTTATTCTACCTTCCCAAAAAAGCCCATTGCTCGATATCACTCCTATTGAGCAAAACAATGATTTTCAAACAGAATGCAACCAACCTGATCAAGATATATTAGGATTGTTGAAAGAGAAATATGTTGATCCAATGTTTATAATTGATGACATTCCTTCTTCTGAAGATTTTCCTAAATATGATCAGTATGATGATAATTATATTCTCCCAATTCAAGATAATTTCCCAGAACAATCACTAGCCATTTTGAGGGATGAGATATTAGAACTTCAACTTGATGACGATTTTCTAAGAGCTTTCTTTATTCTTTTGAAATCAAGAAAATATTCTCCTAAACTGAAAATATGTGTTCTTGAGATAATTTCTAAAAATTATGAAAATGAAATCAAAGTTTTGCATTCTGAAATTCAGTCATACAATTTCTGAAATCCTAAAGAATTCTTTGAAAATCTTCCTTCTCCAAAGCAAGAGGAAATTGTACTATCTTTTGACCTGCATATTGAGGATGATTATTCTTTCAAACACAAGACTGAGGAAATAGTTTCAAGGATTAATATTCAGAATACAACTGAGAAACTAGTCATTGAAGGCCTAGAAACACAAATCATACATTCTGCTTTTAATGATCCTATAGCAAATTATATGGAGAATATTTTTACCTCAAATCTACAAACATGTTTTATCTATGAGGATCAAATATATCAGCAATTTCCATTTCACATCTTATCGTTTATTATAAAGGAACATGATCATAATATACTTCCAATTTTGATCACAAGCAATCAAGTTATCCATTTATTTTTACAGCTACTTGATTGGCTTCATTGGCATTTTTGTATAACCTGATTCAATAAGGTTTTTAGTAGATTAGAGTAGGTAAATGAGTGCTAATAAGCTCAGGATTTTGAGCATTTTTCTTTTTTAGTTTTCAATTTTTAGCTAGTTTTTCATTAAGTTGGTTGGAAAATTTTTGTGTGTTGTTTTAAGTTTCAGATCAGATTTCAGGTTGCAGAAAAAGGACTATGTTCAATTCAAGATTTCCAGCCACAGTAAATGCATGTTTGGGATTGGACCAAGGCAGAAGATTTCCAACTGGGAAACAAAGTTTTAAGTGGATAGTAACTTATTGGAGTTGAAGCCCAAGGAGAAGGCCCTAAGCTTCAGAAATATTGTTGTCATATATATAATAAAGTAACAAGCAGAAGAAGATTCCATGGTTCAGTCAAAATCATTTTGAGGCATCTGACCTGTTGTTCTTGACTTTTCACCAGGAAAAGCCATCCCCAGGTGGAGCCAGTGTTAGACTCCTATACCAATAGGTGTCATTTTTCATGATTGACTTGTTGAACTATGAAATATGTCAAACCTTTTTCTTGTTGCAAAGGTGTTCCATATTATTCAAAAAATTAAAAAATTAAAAAAATGTAAAGAGGGTATACCCTAAAAGAAAAATCAAAGGGTGAAAAAAATAAAATTGGCCAAAAAAATGAAACAAAATGAACCTCACCAAAAGAAAGGCCAAGGAAAGTGTGCAAGTCTAAATGCCACTACTTTTTGCTCTGATGTAATAAACAAAATTGTGTGCAGCTTGTCAAAATTTTGCCACAATTTATGAAGAGTCAAACTGTTTAAACTTGACTCATTCATTTTTCAATTTCATGTTGTAGAATAGAGAATAAATATCTGGCCAAACAGTTTAATCTTGGCAGATAAGTAGATAGGTAGAGTTAATAAAAGGTGCTCAACAGTTTAATCTGAGCCCTTGGATGTAATAAGGTTGGAACTAGATAGATTTCCATATGTAAAAGATAAAGTGTGATAAGGGTTTGCCAATCTAAGTGCACCCTAATAAAGAAGAAAAAATGGTAGAGTAAAGTAGGTAGGGTAGGTAGATGTTGTTGCAGAAGTACATGTGATGAATGATGGTTCTAAATGTGTAAAATTTTAATTTCATCACAAGTGTAAAGGCGGATATTACATTGAAAAAAGTTCACAGCAAAGAAAAGTCAAGATTATTAACTCCCCTCTCATTTTTCCCTAAACATTTCACTAATTTCCCCTAAGTGCTAAGGTATTTGACAATTAAAGGGGCTCAAGGCATTTCCTTGACTTTTGGAGAGACCGGACCCTCGGCCCAATAATTGGAAAAAACCTAAGTACTTCAAATCATTCATCATCACACTCATTTACTTCAAAAAATTCTTTCCTAAGTAAAATCCCATTTTACTTAGGAAAATCATGAGATATTTCATAAAAAACCCTCAAAATCACATTTTATCCTAAGTTTAAGTGATGAAGTGATTATAATGCAATTTGCTTCTAAAAACTTCACTTTCTTAGTTATATTAATGTATTTTGAAGTTTACCTTGTCCCCTTGTCATATTAACATTGATTTTATTTATTTATTCCTCATAAGAATGACCTTTCCCTATTATATATAACTCTTTTTTATATAATATCCCAAAAAACCCATGTATTATAGTTTTAACCAAAGTATTTAATCCCCACTTGGTCAAATAAAAACCCACTTTATACCCCCTTTGGTTAAAATATATCATTATATGTTAATCCTACCCCCTACGGTAATTGGATTAATCTAATTTAATTATCATATAATAGAAATACATTAAAAATGATTCAAAACATGTTTTATTACGTGTTTTAAAACAAAAAATAAACCATCCCTGGCACATTTTCCTCCCCGACCCTTACGCGGGAATTAATTAATCCCTACGATTAATTAAGAACCTAACCCGCCAATCAAAACACTCCTGGAACGATTAATTGATAATCAATTGCGTCAGGCCCTCCTATTAACTCCCCATCAACTTCACGCCGCGACCACCGTTCAATCACCCGCTCCAAGATCAACGGCTGTTGATAATTTCGCTGGCCATCCCCAATCCGAACAATAATGCGCGAAACGACGGTGGTTTTCAAACAGTACCATGGCCACGTGTCATTCGTTCTGTGAAATCGCTGCCCACCCACTCAATACTGCCTTCCCTCAAAAGCGATGCGGAAAAAACCGCTTACCACCTCCGCCCTGTGACTCATCTGTCGTACATACTGACATCATTTATTAAAATAATAAAATATTCGCCACCCTTTTGACTTTGTGAATAAAAAAATTATGCCCGCGTCATTTTCATTGTTTTGCAAATGACCAAATTCCCATGCAGATAATTTCAAAAACAAACTGTCAAGCGCCATCTGTCCACTGTTCATTCAAAGCTTACTCGTCAATATCAACCGTTTACCTGTTTAAACACAAACACCCTAGTGTTGCTCATTTTCACCTGATTGTGCAGTAAAACCCTTTGTAACCCAGTTGCGCCACCTAAAGCCTCTGTTAACCAATTTGAGCATGGTTTACCTCCCAAAAATCATTCTAGATTCACTCCACAGACCTCTCAAAATAAAATGAAACCTTTTCGACCTCCCATGCAAACCAATGCTTTCTTAACAATTTGTTTTGTTTTACAGGTGATCAGAAGACCACATCCTTGGATAAACAGTCTTAATACTAGTCATAAGACTTGTTTAATCCAAGAGTGTTATCAAATCTATTCAAACAGAGATGGAAGATAAAACATACAGTTGAAAGACAAGCAAAGGAAACAAGATATTAAACTATTACTGTTGAAACAGACAGTAAGAACCTAAACTACACATTGAAGGTAAAAGGACACAGTAAAGAAGAGTTAAAGACTATCAGGATTAAAGAGTATCAGATTGAAGACCAAGTCAATTAAATCAGCTAGCATGAAGATAAACAGTAGGGAAGAAAGTTACAAAATATAACATACAAGTTCATGACAAAGTGAAGACAGATAAAAAATAGAGCGTTAAAAAGTAAAAAGTGAACAGTAAACAATGAAAGAAAACATGAAGATATTGAGGGTTAAACAAAGATGAAAACACTTTCACCAGACACAATGAAGTTTATCTAAAGTGAAAGTAAAACAATTAAAACAACAAAAAGATGAAAAGATGAAAAACACAACAAAATGGTACATTCTTCAGAAATTTCCTGTTTAAGTCATAGTTTTGCAGAAACTATTGTGATCAATCCAAGATGAATTTTTCAAAACTGAAGGATTTTTATGTTCTTAAAAGGACCATCTACAACAACCTCTCTCACTTTTCTAATAGCCATTTTGGTTTTGGAAATATTAAACAATGTTGGAAAGCACTTTTTGCAGAAAATTAGTGTTAAGTGATCATTTTGCAGAGAATATTATGGCCAATAAGAAATACATCTTACAAAACGGAAGGAGGTTGTTGTTCCTAAGAGACCCATATACAAAAACCTATCTCAGTTTTTGCACAATGATTTCAGACAGAGAGATACATTCACAACTTTACAGGTTATTGTTCAGACTCTGTAAAACTCTATTTTACACAGCTTTTTGCAGAGCCTATTGTGCACATAGGGAGAGGAATTTTAGGAAACTGAAAGATTTTTATCTCAAAAACATATTAATCCAAAATAACCTCTTTCAAGTCTTACATATATATTACGGATTGAGAAATAAAAATATATCATTGGATCCCAAGTTTGCAGAATTGTTGGAGCAGAATGCACAAAGAAAGGAAGCAGTTAGTGACTTGGATGCCTCATCATCAACTAAGAGTTGGATCAAATTCGAATTCTCCTCTTTGTCATCACCTATACATAAAAAATAGTTCCAAATAGATGCATTAGTTTGAGTGTCCTTTACTTAACTTCTATCTATGTAAAATAGTTGGAGAGATTTGTGAACCAATCTTGATATTTTTTCAAGATATTTTAGTTTAGAATTTATATAAATACTTCACTCTTGGAAGTATTTTGGGTGGATTCTTATAATTTGATGTAACATTGAATATTTTGGAATAAATATCTTTGGAGAAATTTTTCGTGGCAAAACTGGACAAGGAATTGAGGCAGAAGACTTTTCTCAAGATTCATGCGTCGAATGAAGGATCAATAAGTCATCTCTATCCCATGTTTTGAAGTTTTATATTTGTTTAAAATATCATCTTTGTTTCATTATCTTAATATTTAAGAAAAACGATTAAATCATAAAGTACTTATGTGTAATCTTATTTCAGTCGTTATTATTCTAAATGTTTTCTTCCAAACTGGTTTATACAATGAATTCTCAATTTCTCCTGTTTGTCTAGTTCATACATCTTTGGTTATTTAGTAAAGACTACTTAACTGCTCTTTATTGATAATCAATCTATTTCTCTTCTCTTGAATGTGTTGAAAGATTCTTTTTTGCCTTTCATCCGTTTGAATTCCATTCCATTCACTTTAGATCTATAATTGTTTCTAGTTTGATTATCTTGCCCTGATAAACCATCTTTTGTTAAAAAACTTAAGCCAGTGCAGCCAATCCTTTGACTCCATATCCCAATGGACTGAAACTACTTGATCTTAATATTAGCTAAAGAATTCCATCAACCCAAACAAACTCAAAACCCCTGAACTTTATAACTAGCCTAATATTTTCAAAAACAAAGCTAAATTTTATAGAGAGAGCCCTCTCTGGGTACAGATTGGCTAGATTCTGTACCTGAAGGTTGGTTTTTGGTTACCTCGGACCCCTTTCCTCTTCCAACAACTTCAAGGAAAATCTGAGTGATAACACCAAGTATGGCTGAAGATCAGGATGTCATCGAAGTACATCACCACAAATGAGTTGGTGAATGGCCGCAAGATTTCATTCATCAACCTCATGAAGGTTGTGGGAGAATTCGTTCATCAACCTCATGAATTTCGTCCATCGGGTAGCGACACACCCGGGGTTATATCAACGAAGTGTTTGACCTAGCAGTGTAGAGGCACCCCTGCGAATGAGCTAAAGATGCCCCCATACTCCTCCACAAATTTGTCCACATGTTGTTGTCATGCGCAAGAGCCCTGTCTGGAGGACATAGCCCCAGTATACTTATTTCCCTGAGGTCGGATCATCAAGAAAACAAATTTCCCGGTTTTTGAAATGAGCTTACTGCATTTTTTTACAGTAACCAAAGAAATGGAAGTAGGTGGTGCTACCTCCGGTATCTTGTGCAACTTATTGCTGAAAATAGCAATAATAGTGTGAGGCCTCGACTCATACACAACATTCCACTTCCACAAGTATGGTTGGCCTCATCATACATCACAAACATCAAGAAGACCAATGTCACATAATACCTCATTTGCGAAGGCCTTGATGCAGTAGGGAAGGTAGCACTTCTAGGTGACACAACGATCCCGTCCTTGGAGAAGCCACCCAATGGTGTACGGTTATAGGTGCGTTGTAGTTATAAAGCCTAGTGTAGAAAATCTCTAACACAGTTATAATACAATGTAGAAATCATATCAATGGATTCAATCCGATCATGCAATTATCTAAAACAAGATACTGAATCCTTCTACAATATTTGCAGAATATAAAACACGATCATTCAATCACATGCAATTAAGAGAAAGGAAATTATTAATCACACAACACAATATTTTCCTGGGGAAAGCACCTACTCAAAACCCATGTTTCATATATTGTACATAGTCAAATAATCATGAAATAATACAATTATTTCTCACACCGAGAAAATCCTAGACTATCCTAACTGTCTCACCCTGATCCTGCTCAAAACTGTCTAGTAATTATTAGGAAAAATTGACCAATACTTAGCCAATTATTAGCCCTTCCTTAGCCCAGCCTCACTCGTGAAATACCTAGGCAATTAATCCCTATTAAATAGGATAATCAACCTTCCTTGACTACGCAATCCCTATGGAGCCTTCCTCTGACTTTATAACTACACCTGGGTAGTTCTCCAAAAATACAACTAATAGTTTACTTGTCTTTAACCTTTCTCCTAACCGGGTTGTCATCGGAATTGGCATGAAAGAAGCTATTATTAGTGAATCATAAGTTACTTGGTAGATCACTACTTGTGAATTAAATATATTTTAATTCACTTTATCTTCCACTAGCTCATCAATCAGCTAGAACTAGTTAAATTATTTTAACTCAATCAATGTGAGTTAACTGATCCCACTCACACCACACTAGTGATACAACTGCAACTGGACCCTATAAATAATAGAATCACCCTACATGTTTATCCTTTGACCCTAAACTCGAAATTCTTGAGCTAAATAAGTATAACACACTTAGTTATCCATTACAAGTTGTTATGAGATAAGATTACAACTTACTTTTAATTTAATTAAGGATAATTAAATCAAAAGCCTCACATGGTAACAATTTTCTGGGTAACATTCTCTGGATTTTGATTCTGTATGTCAATTTCCTTGTTTCTTGTTGCAAATTTCAACACACATCTACTTCACAACCTCTACTAAAATGAGGTTATTTTCGCTCCTGTTGCTGATAATGAGCTGCAGCGAGGAACTATTTACCCACATCTGGGAATGGAATAGGTGCCTCCCCTCCTCAGAATCTTTCGATTCCTCCTTTTAGATCTTCGTGGTGGAAACAATGGCATTGGGCTCCATATCGATAAGTTTCTTCCCTTTGTCATTCCCCTTGTCAAGTTTTGATTTAGATTCATTACATGCATCCAATTCAGAAGCCTTCTGCTCAGCCACTAGTGACTGGTTGGCCCGGCAATCACTTGTGTTGTGACTGGAGCTCTTATGGAACTCACTCCACTTTCACGTGTCCTTCTTTGGCTTCACGGCGTTGTTATTTTCTTTCAGCTTTGGCAGGTTGTAATGGGTTGCCCTACCTTGGCTTCGTCCTTTGTTCTACGGTTTGGAAGCACCTTTCCCTTACTTCTGATTCGTAGATCCAAAGTCTCACTTATTATGTTTGAATTTATCCTCAATCTTTGTAGCATACTGTTATGCTTCTCCAAGCGAGGAGATGTTGAGGAACTCATAGGGTATGGAACAAATTCATTAGCTCGTGCACATCTTGATCCCTTTTGTGCCACAGCGTAATCCATTATATGTACTTGTCCTCATAGCTCCCCATAGAATAATATTTTTCCTTGATGGCATCTTGGAATGAATCCCAAGTGGGTGTGGCTGAGAACTAAGAGGTTTCCCTCTCATCCTTTTGATCAGAGTAGGTTTCCCCCCAGTCCTTGACATGGGGGTGTCTTTGAGGAGGGCCAAAATAACCTTTTCTCAATTGGAAAAGTCACAAACCAAGAAATATCCTTTTAATAGATTAAACCATATATCTATGATGTCTACATCTATTTGACCCTAAAATATGGGAATATGAAATTTTACTTGTATCTTAAAAGGATTGGCACATCTAGAATGTCTGCTAGATACAGATGCGATGGCAGTGGGTAGTTGTTGAAGGATCTGGTCAAGTGATCCATCATCTCATTCCTTTGTTTCTTGAGTTCCTCCTTGAGAAATATTTTCATAGGATCTCCTCCTCCATTGTATTTCTTTTCTTCCCCCATGGGGAACTGTCAGGCTTTGCAACCCTGATATTCCAAAGGTTCAACTAGATCGAGCCCTACTTCTTAATACCCTGACCTCGTTGGGGACATGCAAATAAGGATCGAGAAATATCAGACCAATCATATACCATTGATATAGACTTATGTAGGAATGCAATAAAATACAAAAATACACATAAACATAGAGATGTAGCAGAAATAACACTTCATTTCATTAATATCAAATAACTGAAATATTCTTACAGACATAATGGAAATAAACTAGCTAGGGCGGCGAAAGCTTATCTTTAATAAGAGATGTGAAAGTTACATGCCTCTAAACTATATGAGAATGAGGCTCAAGGGAATTTTTATTATTGAACATTATAGGAAAACCATAAACAACCAAAACTCTAAACCTAGGAGATGAAACAACAAGGGTTTGTGGGCCCCATTCGGTTTAGTTGGGTAGCCAACTTCTTGGGGTCGTAACTTAGTCATATTAAATTTTTTTGGCAGTTATGATATATCTTCATAAATATCTCTCCAAGTACTACAGGTTTTTCTGCAGTCCCGTACCTACTGCTATGGGCTTGTTACATACCTCAAAAAAACATCGTTTAGGTGGTCAAAACTGCTCCGGAAGTTCACGACCCAAAAAATTGCTAAAAATAGTAAATTCTACTACAATAAAGGAAACTGATGAAACTAGCTGGAGGTCTAGGTGGAATAGGTGGATGGCCACCAATATCCACCTAGATCAAATATAATAGAGGATTAAGTAATGCAAAAATATAAGTCTTTGAAAGGATACATAAACTCACATGGAGAAGAAATCTGAGCCACGAGATCCTCAAATCAAGAAAAAACAGAGGTAGATGATGAAGATGAAGAAACAAGTACAAAATCAAGGCCCAAAACTCCCTCAAGGTATGTACATAAACAATATCCAAACATTCAAATTATTTGTGATCAAAGACATAGGATTCAAACTAGGAGGAGGTTCCTTAGTAGACCAAGATGTGCAGACCTAGCTCCGTTAGCTCAGATTGACCCCAATAATCTAAGTCAGGAAAGTGAGGATAAATCCTAGATAAAGGAAATGAATGAAGAGTTGGATAAAATTGAGAAGAATGGCACTTAGCAGCTTGTTCCTAGACCAAAAAATAAAAATTCTATTGGAATGAAATGGATTTTCAAAAACAAGCTAAATGAGCAAGGCAGAGTGTGAGGAACAAGTCTTGCTTAATATGTAAAGGATATGCCAAAATAGAGGGAGTATATTTTGAAGAAACCTTTGATCTTGTAGCAAGAATATAAGTTATCATAATGTTTCTTGATTTCTCCAGTCATAAAAACATCAAGGTGTATCAGATGGATGTGAAGTCAACATTTCTCAATGGAGATCTAGAAGAAGAAGTTTATAGTGAGCATTGAGAGGGGTTATTTCTCACCGAAAATTAAGGTTTTGTGTGCAAAATGAAGAAGTAGTTATATGGACTCAATATTTCCCCTAGATCATAGTATGCAAGACTAGATAGGTACCTTCAAAAAAAACGATTTAAGAGGGGAAATGTAGACAACAATTTGTATATGAAATTTGAAGATTACCACCTACTAATTGTGGTAGTGTATGTTGACGCCATAATATTTTCCAACGATCTAGAGCATCTGCAAAATTAATTCACAAATTGTATGGAGACATATTTTGATATGTCCATGATAGGAGAACTATCTTTTTTCTTAGTATTTCAAATTTCTTAATCAAAATATGGGGTATTTATCTCAAAATCCAAACACCTGTGAGAAACTCTGAAGCAATTTGGACTGGAAGTTTGCAAGTTGGTTAGCGCCCCCATGGTTACAGGTTGTAAGTTATGCAGAGAAGATGAGACACCGATGGTTAATCAGACTATCTATATATTGACAATAGTAATATTTATACATCTCATAGCATCTATACCATATATCATGCAAGTAATAGTCATGGTAGCCAGATTTCAAGCTTGCCCCTATGAATATCATGTTCTTGCTGTCAAAAGGATCTTCAAATATCTGTAGGGCACAACTGATTATGGGTTGTGGTATGCTAGGAGAGGAGAGTTTAAATTAAAGGCATATACTAATGTTGATAGGGTAGGAAGTATTGATTATAGGAAGAGAACCTCAGGTGTAACATTCTTTTTAGGAATTTTCTCAGTGCTTTGGGTCAGCAAGAAACCAGACTCTATTTCTTTATCAATTGTTGAAGTAGAATATATTGTGGCTGTCACTTCCTGTTCACAAATTCTCTTGATGAAAAATAGCTTAAAATAAATTAAGGTAGAGTTGACTGATCCAGTTCCAATCATATGTGTTAACACTAGTGCTATCAACATATCTAAGAATCTTTCCATGCACCAAATTAACAACCACATTCCTATCAAGTTTCACTTCTTAAGATAACATGTTGTTGCTAGTTTATTTCAACTTGAGTATGTTTCCACTTAAGAAAAACTTGTAGACATATTTAATAAGCCACTTTCAAGTGAGCCATTTGTGTATATCTAGTAGCATAATGGAGTTGTGACTCCTCCTCTCAAATGACTCAATTTCAATGAGTATTGGTAGCTACTCAGCTTGAAGGATTAATTGAAGAGTAGGTTGCAGGGTTTCAAGGGGATACTTCAGAAGGATGCTTCTCCATTGATAAAAAAGGGGGACAATATTAATAGTGCCAAGGAGAAGAACAATGATGAAGAAAACCATTCTTGGTTTCAAGGGGATCTTAGTTTGTTGCCATCAATTCCAAAGGGGGAGATTGCTAGAGAGTTGGAATTCTTTGAATGGTTGGTGGCATCTGGTATGTTGGACTTCATGTCAACCAGACTAGCTTTAATGATAGAGGCAACATATATTAGAAAGGATGAGAATGTTCTTCAATGAGAGTCCCATTTTTGTTGCAATTTTTTGTAGAGAATCATCATAGTAGTAGGATTAGTGGAGATGCCATAAAAATATGACTAGGATGGATGGGGAATCACATATTTTGGAGGAGATTATGTCCCAAGAGATCAGCTCAGTTTCTCCTAAAAAGGGGCATAGTTGGAAATTTCCTGGAAATATATTTCCAGTGTTATGTGGAATTATACAAACAACCCTTTATATCAAAAATTGTAGTCATTTGAATTAGGGTCTTCGAAGCTGAGAACCCCAGAAATCCTGGTAGCCCAACAACTTATTTAAATTTTTTATGGGTGTTATCACTCTATAATTTTTATATTGGCAAGAACAAACGAAAGAGGACAGCATTAAACTGCTTTGGATTCTAGGAACTAGCATTCCTAGACACAGAGAGGGCTCTCTCTATTTTTATGATTTAGCTTGATAATTCTAACTGTTGATATTAGGCTAGTTATAGAAATTTTGAATGTTTTCTGTTTGATTGATTGTGCGGTTGGACAAATAGAGCTGCAGGGACTTATCCATTGGGTTCAGGTGTCAAAAGGTTGAAATGGAACATCAACATTCAAGAGCATCACAGGCCAATCTATCTGTGCTAAATGGATCTTCAGAGCTGTATGAATTATGAGGTCAAAGAAATAGTAAGGTTTAGTAGTGACTAAAGAGAAATTAAGAATTCTTTAATCAGACTTTAGCAGAGAACATTAAGATTGTAAATGTAGATAGAATTAAGGTGCTCCGACAGCAAATCTTATTCTAAAATTTCTGATTCACAATTATATGAATAGATGCACAGTAAGGAAAACAACAGAAACATTTAAAACAAACAAGTAACACATCACCATTTTACTACAGCTCAAGAATCCTAAAAACGGTCTTTGATTATTGATTTCCAACTCCAAAATTACAGTTCTCGAACATAGTAGTTCTTACAATGCAGCGGCTAAAATATCCAACCTTCCAACCCCTGACAATGAAAATTCAAGCAGTATTTAACTAAAACTTGAGTTGGTTGCCCTAATCTACTTTGGAAAACTTCATTTATTACAAAAAACTAAAAATTAAATAGGTATGGCCATGCAAGGCCTGATCGAACATAACTGACAACAACACTACCTTTGGAATTAATTTTGGTAGCCCTTCAAGAATGCAAAACTCAGGCGGCTCTTCGTGAATCCAAAAAGTGGCTTGGAGGTGCTTGGTAGCATTGCGAAGAGGAAACCATTGGTGGCTTTGAAATCTGGCCATGCTCTTTAGAAAACCATCATTGGGTAATTAAGTCTGGTGCAGCGCTGGCTACTTTTCATCAATTAGTGATTGTGCTTATATGCTTTGCTTCCTTTTCTGTTTTTGCTGTTATAACATAAAAATTCTGCATGAACGCCCTTTGCTTCATGACTTGACCTGTGGTCTTTATGTTCTACCCGAATCCTTCTTGCCATGTTTCAACCCTTTTTCAAACAAAACAGCGTAAAAACTCATATATCCGGACCTAAAAATGTTTTGATTTTATTTATGAACTTTATCGCATCAATGGAAATATCACATATCGCACATTTTAGAGTTTCTGATATGTGGAATGGAATCAGCAATGAGATGCGAAGTATGGAGGTGACGTGGTGAGAGTATGACGATGTGGAGTAATGGAATGGGAATTATAGCGAAGGAATGGAGTATTAGTGGTGAGCGGAGTATTGCGGTGGGGCCAAAGCACATCGCAAAATCACAATCGAAACATGATATGCTTCAGGAATATGATTTAAACTTTAAATTTTGCAAAGTGTGATACAGCGAAAAGTTATAATATGCGCGGTGCAATATCGCAAATCGACGATCACAAAAGCTAAAGGTTGGCAGAGATGGAAAATTTATTTCCTGCAAAATGCGATGAGTGCAATGTTAAGATCCGTGCAATGCGATATCCCACGTCAGTGATCACAAAATTTAAACTTTGGCGAAAAATGGAATACATTACAACTTGCGAAATGCGATGAGGTATGGTAAGTAAAGTTGTGATCTTGCGAAGTGCAATGGATGGTGGGGACAACTACATCGCAAATCACAATAAAGACTTAAACGTTAATTGGAAAAATGTGCAAAGTACAATCTGTAGGCACTTAAGCATCGGGGAGTGCGAAAAAGGCGAAAGTTAAGGAATAAGGTGGAAACAAGGTTTTCATGCGATTTCGATAATGCAGTAAGGTATGATGGGCCCCACATTATCGCATCGGCAGAGAAACAATATTTGGCATAAGCCTTAAGAGGTAAGATTTAAAACCTGCGAGCTGTGAAGCGCGGGCAACAAGTGAGGTTTATTTGTGTGCCATAGGTGAATGGATCCCACTTCATCGCACATCGCATTTTGAAAGGTTTGTAGGATAAGGCAATTGAAAAACTTTACGATGTTGCCGATGTGAAAAGTGATTTGTGTGTATGGTAATGAAATAAAAGGGAAATGACTTAAGGAAAAAATGAAAATGAAAAGGGATAAGTGATGGGGTGATTTTTTATAAATAATGCACCGAGAGATTATGAAAGGAAATGTAAGAAAATGTATGGAAATATATGAGTGAGGAATGAAATGTAAATAAACGGAAATGGAATGAAATGAAAGTATGGCGGAGATATATTTCTATTTTTTACAACTTTTGGATATGAATTTATAATTAGGATTTAAGCCATATAAACAACCTTTTCTATAGGTGCATTTAGACTAGCAGCCAATCAACTCCTTTAAAATAGAATGATGCTTCATTTTTCTTTCTTGCCTTGTTTCTATTTATCTCTTCCTTAATGATAGTTCTGGTGTTGTTTCTTTGTGTTCCTTATAATATTCTAGATATTGAGGCAGTATACAACATAAGTTGCAGGTCTAGGTGGTGGGGCACTAGTTGGTGAATGAAATGGAATGAGGCCAGAAATGAAGTTTGATCACCATCACACCTTATCAGCAAAATTTTCCCCTTCTATTGAACTGAAAGGCACATTGGTTCTTTTGAAGCTCTTGATAGTCACGATTTCCCATTTTTCCTGAAAATAAATGATAGCCATAGAATATTATTTTGAATAATGACAACTCTAAGCAATAATCAGTCACCTGGTCATATTGTGAAATATAGGAGTCTAACAGTGGCTCCAGCTGGGGATGACAGCTCCTTCATGATGCAGGAGAATTTGGACTTATCTAGCAATGTGATTGTATGTTCAAATTTTGTGGCTAACATGAGGTGGATAAACATTGGTCATTAATATTTTACTTAGTTTTAAATGAGAGAAGCTATTCTGTTTCAATTTGTTAAATTAATTAGGAGTAAAAAAGGAAATTGGTTTCTCCCTGCGAGGATATTGAACCAAGTAGGATAAGAGCTTAGAAATAGGGTAGAATTTGTTTGTTAGGAGTGGTTCAAACAAAAATATATTTTAGGCGAGAAGGACCACTTCAGATAGATATATATATGTATGAGATAGGTGTGAGAAAGGGAGCAGAGCGTGAGAAAAAGTGAGACAATGTGAAATAGACGTGGGAGAGGCAATAGCGAAGAGAGCATAAAAGTTTGTAATAACCAACCGATCAAGGGCTTAGATCTGTAAATTCCTTTATTACTAATTTTCAAACTTTTTGTATTGATCGAGCACTCTTTTCAAACTATTTGTTTAAACTCTATTGAATTGCATATACATTAAGTTATACAGCAAAAAAAAAAAAAAAACAATCGGATTGCAAGCATGACGAGGCGTACATCTGAACCTGATCAACGAGAGAGATCTCAGCACAGTGTAAAGCTAGCGCACATCGTACAGAATTAGGTTTAACGTTAAAGAGTCGCAAGTTAAATTGTTTGACCTACGAGAAAAGTGAAGAGTTGGAGGAACAACGTGGATCATTGGATCTAGGACTGAACCAATGATGGATATCATAGTGCCAAGGAGTAACTTCACAATTCGCATGGTTTAGAAGACAGGCGTTAAGACATTGCAACGTAAAAAAAATTGTTTGCGATGCGAAAAGGGAAGGACACGTGTTGGCTCAGCGCAGACTTGCACTTCGCAAGGATTAAATTTTAAGAGTTAAAGTTAATTGCAAATTGTGCAATTTGTGATTGTCGGTGATTGTTCAGGCTCATCGTGGGACCCTCCGGTAAGGAATTCTGTGCATATGAATTTTTTTGGCTTATATGCATTGTTTAATTTTTTTTGTTGATCGCACCATATGTATGAATATTTAACGAGCTTCAAAGTTTAAAACAAATCTACTACAGGTAATAAATTTGTGTAGAGTGTAAACTCTAGAGTTTCCATGCATACTTTGATATTTCTGCAACTAGTCTGCATCATTTGGTATGAGATCAGACTTGAGTCTGTTCTTGAAAGTTGGAGCAAAGATGCCCCCAGGAGAGGAGCTGGAATAGGTCATGGAAGACCGGCAGCTAATGCAATTACAATGAACGAAATTCGACATCTTCCTACAATAATGGAAACAATAGAAGTTGCTCAGAGGATAGCACCTGAAGAAGGAGATTTCAGCGCAACAGAGGAAACTTCTGAAGAAGAAGAAGAAGCAGAAGATAATGCAGCTAAAATGCTAAAAATGCTGATTAAGGAAAATAGAAGACCAAAGGTGGATGTACCTTTGTATGAGGGAAATATAAATATGGAAGAGTTAATGGATTGGATCGGTTCATTAGACAAGTACTTTGAGTTTGAAGAAGTTGAAGACAAAAGGAAAGTGAAGTTTGTAGTTACCAGACTAAAGGGTCATGCATCTATCTAGTGGGAGGAATTATAAGTATCTATGCAGAGAAAAGGAAAGCCCAAAATGAAGCGATGGGACAAAATGGTAAGCAAATTAAAAATTAAGTTCCTGCCCAAGAATTATCAGTGAAATATATTTAAGCAATTATAGAATTTGAAACAAAAAGGAATGATAGTGAAATAATAAATAGAGGATTTTTATAAGCTGAATATTAGAGTTGGAAATGTAGAGGATGATGTTGGGAAATTAGCCAGGTATATAAATGGCTTGAGGTATTATATCTAGGATGAAATCAATCTATCAAATTTGAAGACAATTGAATATGCTTACTAGGAAGCCTTAAAAGCAAAAGAGAAGATATAGAGAAAGCAAAGTGAGAAGAATCAAGGAAAGAGTTCAGCAAGAGGAAGAGGAACATTCAAACCCAGATTTCAACATTCCCAGAATGAAGTAGGAGGATTGAGTAGCATATTACCACAAAGAGAAGACTCTGGTTGAGGAAGGTTTGTACCCAGAGGTAGAGGCTGAGGAAGAAATATTCGGTGCTTTACATGTTGTGAATGGGGACATGGGTCATGAGACTATCGTAATAATAAGTCAATAACCCATAGAAATGTGAATGTTTCTGAAATGAAGGAAGAAATTTCGCAGATTGCAGGTAAAGAGGAACCACCCAAAGCAGGAGAATCCTTGTTATTGAAAAGGGTATTTCTTAAAGCATAAAAAGAAGTAGTAGAACCAGCTCAAAGGAAGAATCTATTCAGGACTATATGCAAGTCCAAAGGTAAATGTTGCAAAGTGGTAATTGACAGTGGAAGCACTGATAACCTTGTTTCTACAGAGATGGTGGACAATTTGGGATTGGTAAAAATAGTACACCATACTCCTTATAAGGTATCATGGCTTGAGAAAGGACATCAGATTATTATGACAGAACAATGTAAAATAGAGATTCAGATTGGTACTTACAAGGATGTTATATTATGTGATGTAATGCCGGTGAATGTATGTCACATATTTCTGAGAAGACCTTGGAAGTTTAATCGGAAATCCATACATGATGGTAGAATAAATAGTTATACTCTGGAGAAGGATGGAAACAAACACACACTAATGCCATTGAAGGATGAAGCTAACAAAGAAGCACTTGGAAATAGTGTTATGTTGATGAGTGGGAAAGAACTATTGCAAGAAGTCGAGAAGGATGAGGAGATGAATTTTTTTGTTATAGGAAGACCCAAGGTAATTCTAACTTCCACAAATTTAGAATATTTATCTGAAGAAATATAAAATCTGTTGAATAATTTTTCTCAAATTATTGTGGATGAGTTTCCAAGTGCATTACCACCAATCAGGAGTATTAGTCATCAAATTTATCTAATACCTGGAGCAATTTTTCTGAATAAAGTAGCATACATGCTAACTCCTCAAGAAAATGTAGAATTTGGAAGACAAGTGCAGGAGTTGATGGATAAGGGATTGATAAGAGAGATCATTAGTCCATGTATCGTACCAAAAGTACTCAGTGCAAAGAAAGGAGGTGAATGGCGCATGTGCATAGATTCCAGAGCCATAAATAAGATCACCATCAGGTATCGTTTTCATTTACCACGAATGGATGATTTAATAGATTACTTGAGTGGATCATAATATTTTACTAATATAGATTTGAAGAGTGGTTATCATCAGATAAGGATTAGAGAAAGGGATGAGTGGAACACTACCTTCAAAACAAATAGTGGTTTGTATGAATGGTTAGTGATGCCTTTTGGGCTCAGTAATGCACCCAACACATTCATGAGATTAATTAATTATCTATTGAAGGAATATTTAGGAAAGTTTGTAATTGTTTATCTTGATGATATTCTAATTTTCAATCAAAGTAAAGAAGAGCATCTGGAGCACCTTAAATTGTTTCTAAAAAATATGCAGAAAGAGAAGCTGCTAATAAATTTGAAGAAATACAGTTTTATGAAGGAAGAGCTAGTCTATTTGGGATTTGTAGTTTCTAAAGAAGGCTTAAAAATGGATTCGGAAAAAGTCTAAGCAATCTTGAATTGGCCAACTCCAAGAAACATATTTGAGGTAAGAAGCTTTCACGGTCATGCAAGTTTCTATAGAAAATTTATTAGAAGATTTAGTTAGATTAGTGCACCCATTAATGAAATAATCAAGGAAACTAATCAACCATTCAAGTGGACAGAAGCAACAGACCGAAACTTTAAGTTTCTGAAAAAGAAAATTATAGAATCCAGTTTTATCTTTGCCAGATTTTGAAAAAGTTTTCGAAGTTGAAACTGATGCTATTGGAGTTGCAATTGGAGCAGTTTTATGTCAAGAATGGAGGCCAATAGCATAATTCAGTGAGAAAATGAATGAAGCTAATAAGAAATACTCATCTTATGACAAACAATTTTATGTTGTTGTGCAAGCCTTAAAAAAAATGGAGACATTATTTCTTACCAAAATAGTTTGTATTATATTCCGATAACCATGTGTTACAGCTTATAAACAACGAGCCAAAATTGAACCAAAAACATGCCAAATGGGCATAATTTTTGTAGAGAATTACTTTTGTGATTAAGCATACAAGCGGTAAGTTGAACAAAGTTCTTGATGCTTTGAGAAGAGTGGATTTAATCATGCAAGAATTAAAATTTGGTGTTGTAGGATTTGAAGAAATGGTTGATATGTATAAAGAAGATGTATAATTTAAGGAAATTTATGCAGCTGTGCAAAATCCAGTAGTTCATAATAGAAGCCAGTGGCTGGATTATCTTATTCAAGGAGGTTTTCTATTCAAAATTAATAAATTGTGCATTCCCAAATGTTCTATGAGGGAAAACATAATTAAGGAGAAACACAGTGGAGGCTTATCTAGAAACTTTGGACAAGACAAGACATTTTCTCAGGTAAATGCTTTTTACTACTCGCCAAAAATGAAAACTAATGTTAAGAGATTTGTTGAGAAATGCAAGATTTGTCAGCATGCTAAAGGGAGAAGTTATAATACAGGATTGTATCAGTTATTTCCAATACCAAACTTACCATGGGATGCAGTTAGTATAAATTTTGTTTTGGGTTTTCCAAAAACTCAAAGAGGAAATGACTCCATTTATGTTGTGGTGGATAGGTTTTCTAAAATGGCTCATTTCATTGCATGCAAGAAAACTAGTGATGCAACACATATTGCTAATCTTTTTTTTTTTTCAGAAGTTGTAAGGTTACATGGATTTCCTGTGAGTATTGTGTCTGACAGGGATACCAAGTTTGTTGGGAATTTCTCGAGAACTCCATGGAAGAAACTAGGTACCAACCATAGTTCCAGTTCATCTTATCACCCTCAAACAGATGGACAGGCCGAGGTAGTGAATATAATCTTGGGAAATATATTGAGGAGCTTAGTGTATAAAAATCCTAAGTGGGATTTAGCACTTTCTCAGGCTGTGTTTTCTTATAATGATACTCCTAATCGAAGTACTAGAATGAGTCCATTCCTAATTTTTTTTGGGATGAATCCAAGAGGTGTGTATGAGCTCAGAAATTTAAGAAAACAATATATAAGGAGTGCAAAAGCTGAATATTTTGCAGAACATATGCAAAAAATATAGGAAGATGTCAAAGATAGATTGCAATAAAGTAGTGGCAAGTACAAAAAAAGAGTTGATATGAAAAGGAAAGAAAAATAATTCCAAGTAGGTGACCTAGCCATGGTGTACCTAAGAAAAGAAAGGTTTCCTATTAGGACTTACGACAAATTAAAGATGAAAAATATAGGACCATGTAGAATTTTGAGGAAATTTTGTTCAAATGCTTATGAGATTGAATTTCAACACTGTTACCGATGAAATAGGTAACCTGACCTCAAAACGGGAACTCTAGCCCAAAAACGCTCAAAAAACATGAAAAAACACCCCCCCCAAAAAAAATGTGTCTTCGAGAACGCACTTGTTTTTTTTCGAAGGTCAAATTTCAACATTTTCTAAAATTATGCTAAAAACAAATTTGTTTGTTGAAAAAAGGATTGAAAAAACACCCCCCCCAAAAAAAGTGTGCCTTCCAGAACGCACTTGTTTTTTTTTTAAGGTCAAATTTCAACATTTTCTAAAATTATGCTAAAAACAAAATTGTTTGTTGAAAAAAGGATTGAAAAAACACCCTCAAAACAAAACCAGTTGATGCTGGAATAACAAAAAAAAAATTGTGTCATAATTTTGACACTTGTGACAATGGAATTAAAGACAACATATTAGGACATTTTTTAAAATCGTAAATTTCTAACATTTTTTATAGATGATGTTAAAGATAAACAAATACATGTTTGAAGGGCTTATAATTTTGAACAATTTTCATCCATGTTGTTAAACATAAAATATCTTGACTTTAAACAACCCCAAATTTGTAATTATTTTCAACCATAACCTTAAAGATAAAGGTAAATCTAAATTTTTTCAATCTTAAGTGTTCAACATACTTGAACAATGAAATTATGGAGAAAATATAAGACTTAACAATTTAAAACAGAAATAAGTAAGAGTAATTTTAATTTTAAAGAATAAAAACTTCTCTTTTTTCAAATCTTAGCATAAGACAAATTTAAATATAATTTCAACCAAAACCTAAAAATCAAGCATCAAAACAAAGTGTTATGTTTCAATGACGCATATAATTATTAAAACTTTTAAAAGTCTCTTATACCAAATGGTAACAATACATAATATCATGGTAATATCACTGCATAATCTAAAAATTCAACATTAGTTTCTATTTTCTATTTTAATTATAATTAAAATATCAACATTGGTACATTGAATATAACATAAATTATTTTTGTAATTCATTGTTACATTGTCGATATTCTAAAAAAATTAATTCTTCATAATTAAAACGTATAATCCAACAAACATAGAAATGTCTCAGAACTTCATGAAAAATGAGATGGAAGTCAAAAATTTTATTTCAAGTTACCATGCAAACATCAATTAGAGAAAAGTGTCTTAGATAGTTATTCAAAATCAACCATAGGTTCTGGCACACCATCATAATCTACATCTTCAGATGAATGGCTCGATGCAGATGAAGATGATCCATATTCTTCTCTTCAATCAACTAGTGCTCCATCTTAGTCAACATGCATGCCCACCATTTCAGAGTTCAAAAGTCTTGTAGATCTACGTCTACATTCTGTAGAGTCCCATTTCAACAGTAATTGTTCTGGTAGCAATTTCTTCAAAATATTTATGGTTTGTAACCAAAGAGTTCCTCTCTTTGTCAAATTGAAGTCATACACAAGTATGTCAACATCCTCCAATTTTAAGACATCTGTGCGGCGACGATTTATATTTGCGCCCTTTCTTTTTCTCTTTCTGCCAATTCTTTTTTCCACTACCATCTCTGGCTTGTACACACCATTGAAAGGGTGGGTACTTGTGGCATACCAATGTACATCAACAGTTGTAATCTCTTCATTTTCATTAATGAACTTTATAACCTTGGCAATCCAGAATGGATAGCCAAGTGGATCTTCATCTGCTAACACTGCTATCATGCAACCCTCCTTAAGATCCTGCACAGAACCCTTGTAAAGGTCTTCCATGGCTTCACGTTGTGCACGTGATCTTCTAGAACCAATAAAGATTTATCTTTCCTCTACCTGTGGGAAATTAATAATAGCTTGAGGCTGTTGTTGTTCAACATTGTGTGTTTCTCGATGTTCATGTTCATTTGGCATATTTTGTGGCCAAAAAAAAGGAGTCTTCAAAAGCGTATCCTCATTTATTGATCTTGAAATCATATCACTTTGATTACTGAAAAAAGACTCCCACCAAACTGAATCAGCAACATCGAAGTATTCATATGTATCTCTAATAAATCTTTTAATTTCCTCTAGACATTCAAAATAATTTATCTCTCTCTTCTGCCTTCGTGCATTATGGAGTTCGGAAACTGACTGTAATAACAATATCTTTGATGAAAACATTGGACACTCTGGAATGAACTTCAAAAATGCTAAACCTGATGATGGTCCCCACTCTTCAATAGTTGAATACTTCTTGCCCCATATAAGTGTTATCCCATCAATTTTTTTGATACGAAATTGATGCTGGAAGCTAATGTCGTTAAGTTTTTCAATGCATTTCTCCTCACCATGCGGTCCAAAAATAAACCTTCGCATGTCAATAATTTCTTCCAACACATGAAAAACAGGCTCTAGAATGTACGATTTCTTAATACATTCAATTAATGATGGCAGGCTCCCAACACCTTTCCTCCTCAATGTTACTGAAAAACGACTGAACATTTGATCAATATGATCATGAGTATGCCCAACAAGAAGGAAACCAACCTTTATCTCTTTAAAAATCCCCAATTCAACAAGCATGTTTAGATACCCAAAAATAACTTGATTTTTGTTCTCACGACTTGTGTTGTCTAATTGTAAATACAAAACTTCAGGAAGAATCCCAGACCAATGAGTAACCACATCATGGATTATAGTTATGGTTAGATTTGCATCAATGTGAATATTTGGAGTTGTGAAGAAAACTCTTGGAAACATCTTCTCATTAAATACCATACAACCAACCAAGTGAAACTGAATGAAATTTTCCTCCTGTAATTTTTTTGGCGTGCGGACAAAATGTGGAAGAAGTGTTTTCTTTTGGTCCATACCATTAATTATCAATCCCAAATATTTATTTGGATGATCATAACACTTCTTTCGATGTTTATACAACTTTTGTCTTTCACTTGTTTGCTGATTGTGATGGTCTTGAAGTTCTTTGACAATGGAATCTGTACATAAAATAAAAGAAACATATGAATAAATATATTTTCATAGTTGATAAGTATCAAATTTTAAAAAACAATGTTTTGAACACATACCTCTTTCTGCCCCTTGACATTTATCTCTTTTTGATTTAAGAGAAGCACATGTGCTGCAAATCCCCATCCTTGTCTTCTTAGGAATACGAACATTGTTGAATTCAGTTTTCCATATCCTTGTAAAATAAGAATATGTAATAAAATTACCAATTCCTTCAACATCTTCTGCATAATCTTTGTATAACATGAATATTTCTCGTCTCGAGAAATTATCTGGAATATGTATTCTGTCTTTATTTGGCATACACTCTCCATGATTTGAAAAGAAGTCTTTCATCCATGTCTTAGAAGTATTTGCAAACGGCGCCACCTCCCGTTTATGACGTGCTTCTGAATAATATGTGGGATCCTTTTCCAATCTATCCTGGATTCTTGACAAACGACAATTACCAATTGAATACAACATTTTGAAAGCCTTTCTGCAAAGCAATACATTCCCAATATGATAATCATAACCTGCTAGTGTAGATTGCATGCAACCCACTAAATATGAATTTTGCATGCTTTTATTCATTGACATATATGTTTTCCTTTTCTGCAAAGAAAAGTTGAAATCCATATTTTCAAGCAATCCCTTCGACAACATGCACTTGAAATCAAATGAACGACAAAACTTTTTGTCGTGAGATATTTTGTCCTCGCCCTTGTATAACTGCAATGCTTTGGATTGATATGAAAAGGTCTACTCCTACTCCTAGTTGCAATATTTGCTTGCAACGGCTTCATCATTCCATCATCCTTTGTAAAAGTAGTTTCATCACCATTAGAAGGAATATTATCCCCACTATCATCATCCTCAACATAGTTAAGAAATTCATCAACATCATTGCATGGAAAAATTTCTTTACCATCATCAGTTGAAGAAAACATTTCACAAGAATCATCGGCACTTTTGTAACCCTGACTCAAAAGAAATTCTTCACCATCTTGACCCATGCTTTCAAATTCTTCCCTAGGAGGATTCAATTCTTCATCACCATGAGTGTCTTTGAAATGGTCACTTGGAGAAAATGCAATATTCAGATCTGTGTCTTTAAAATTATCATTTGCAAGAAACTCTTCATCCTCCCCTTCCTCAGTGGCGCTCTCATAATCCTTGGGATTAGGCATAACTGGAAGCTTTGAATTTGTATTCACTAGAATTTCTTCACCCTGCCCCTACCCTTCCTCACTAAAGCTCTCATAGTCCTTAGGATTGGGAATAAGTGAATGCCTTGAATCTATATTTATTGGAAATTCTTCATCCCCCCCTTCATCAGTGGTTAAATTATAATCGTTATGATTATGATGAAGTGAAAATTTTAGCTTTGGAAATTCATCCCCGTCTTCATCAGTGGTGCTGGCATAATCCTTAAGATTAGGACGAAGTGGATATTTTGACGCTGCAAATTCTTCATTCCCCTCTTCCTCAGTGATGCTGACATAATCCTTAGGATTAGGACGAAGTGCATATTTTGACTTTGCAAATTATTCATTCCCCTCTTCATCTGTGGTGCTGACATAATCCTTAGGATTAAGACGAAGTGGAAATTCTGACTCTGGAATTTTTTCGTCCCCCTCTTCATCAGTGGTGCTTGCATAATCCTTAGGATTAGGACGGAGTGGAAATTTTGACGCTATAAATTTTTCATTTCCTTCTTCATCAGTGGTGTTGGCATAATCCTTAGGATTGGGACGAAGTGGATGTTTTGACTCTGAAACATTATAATTCCCCTCTTCATCAGTGGTGCTCGCATAATCCTTACGATTAGGACGAATTTGATATTTTGACTCTGGAAATTTTACATCCCCCTTTTCATAAGTGCTGTTGGCATACTCCTTAGGATTACGGCAGAGTGGATATTTTGACTCTACAGATTCTTCATTCCCCTCTTCATTTTTTGTTCTCATATAATCCTTAGGATTAAGCTGAAGTGGATATTCTTCATCTCCCTCTTCATCAATGGTGTCCTCATAATCCTTGGGATTAGGAAGAAGTGAAACTTTTGACTCTGCAATTTCTTCATCATGCCCTTCATCACTGTTGCTTTCATAATCATTAGGATTAAGAGTAAGTGGTATAACTGGCGCTCGATTTTTTGACTCTCTATTCATGGTGAATGAACTCCCGTTATATTCATCACTCTGAATAGAGTTGTTGCGTGACGAAGATGTTGATGTTCTAGAAAGAAAAAATTCTTTATCAGAAGAAACCATGGCTTCCAACAAGAATAGGTTGAATGATACACATTCCTCTCCCACTTACAATATATAGCTTAAAGACTGAAAATTTCCCTCCAAATTTTCCCTCCAAAAAAATTCGCGAAAAAATTTCCCTCCAAAAATTCCCTCCAAAAAAATTCACGAGAAACTTTAACTATTTTAACTATAATGACTACATGTAAATATTTTAAATTTTTTATTTTAAACTTACGTTATATTCATCTAAAATATATTTCAATTTTTTTTTTTAAATATTCCTTTCATGCATGTCTTCGAAACTAAAATAATTTTCTTATTTGAATAGTTTAAGATTAACTACATGTAAATATTTACAAAAATAACATGATGTAAATATTAACTATTTAAACTATAATTAACTACATGTACATATTTTAGATTTTAAAATTTAATCGCATGATTTTAAACATTGATTACATATAAATATTAACTATGATAACTAAATACAAATGTTAACTATTTTATCTATAATATTAAATATAATTAACTACATGTAAGTATTTCATATTTTAATTTTTAATCTGAGATTATATTTGAATTATTCAACATTCAGTACATGTAAATATTAAATAAAATATTAATTATGATAATTACATGCAAATAATAAGTAGTTTAACTATAGTATGAACTATAATAAATTAAATGTAACATTTAGTACATGTAAATATTAATTATGATAACCACATGCAAATAATAAGTATTTTAACTATAGTATGAACTATAATAAATTAAATGTAAATATTTTAAATTTGAAATTTTAATCCCACATTCATTAAACAGTAAATCAATCAGAAAATATACGATATTTAAAAGGAATGATTGTTTCTATTCATCACATCACATCAAGTTTTCTGGTATTTGTTAGAGCAAATTTCTGGAGGTGTTGCGTTGGCATTGGTAACTTCGTGGAGGCATTGGATTGGCATTGGAAGCTTTGTGTTGCTATTGGTAATTTTGTGGAGGTGTTGCATTGGCATTGGTAACTTCGTGAAGGCATTGCATTGGCATTGGAGGCATTGTGTTGCTATTCGTAATTGTGTGGAGGCGTTGTGTTGGCATTGGTGACAACAGCTTCTTGCATTTCAAAGGTTATTTTTCCTTCTATTATGTCAATTTAGAGATGATTTTGGGAAAAATCTGTTTTTCTATAGTTTTTTTGTTTTCAAAAACTACTTTTTTAAGGTTTTTAGGTTCAAAAACTTTGATTTTTTAATATTTTTTTAGTGAAGAAAATGCAAAAAAAACTGAATTTTTTAGGGTTTTAAGAACAAAAATTTAGATTTTTTTTCTTTTTTAAGACTTATAGGTTCATTTACACATAAAAATCCATAAAACGACCATGCACATAAAAAAAAAAGTGGCCTTATAACATTTTTTATTTGTATTTTTTTTTTTATCATAAATATATGAGTGATTTCATTATTTAATTTTTTTTTATGTGAGAATTTTTTATTTTATATTTTATTTTATTTTATTTTATGTTTTTAATTTTAGATCTTTGTTTTATTTTTTTAATTTTAAATCTTTAATTTTTTTTTCTCCTTTATTGTTTTGTTATATATAAACATATATATTTTTTAATTGTATTGTGATATATATATATATATATATTTTTTAATTATATTATAATCTTAAAACAAATATTTATTTTTATAGGTTATTATATTGTTCTTTTTTTTTTAATTATATGTTTAAATTGCAAAATTTTAAAAAAAAAATTAAAAGAAAATATGTATTTTCTCTTTTTGGTGGTGCCGGCCACCCGAGCGGCGCCACGGGGGCGGCCCACCCGCCTCCCGGCGCCCCCATCGGCCGAGGGATGATTCCAGGAATCGGCCCTCGGCCGATGGGGGCACCGGGAGGCGGGTGGGCCGCCCCCGTGGCACCGCCCGGGCGGCCCCGGCACCCAACGGGCAGGGCTCACTTGTAAACTTCTTCACATCCAAGTAAGACCTCATCAAGTAGAAACTTGCACCAATTCAATCGTTCTCCCTAGGCTTAAAAATCAACTACAGAGATAGCATCAAGGGTGCATTCACCCTTAGTGTAGTTCCAAGTCACCTTTCTTGTAATGAGATGATAAGCGAATTTAATTTTCTCATTGTTGATAAGTTCAATGACACCTATGCAACCCTGACACTTGGTACCATACTTTTCATAAAGATTTCAAGTCCATATCTTCTTGCCACATTTAGAAGATTCATGGAAAGTGTTTGGCATATATTCCCCATTCATAAATAGCCATGTAATATTATGGATATCATGCATATATATTGGGTACTCCTTATCCAACCATAAAGAGCCTTTATTAATTCAGTTTATCAAGTACTTGGTGTATCGTGCGACCTCATGAGTGGTCCCAAACACTGGTAGATCACACAAATTCATAATGGTAGACCTGTGCAGCTGCAGAAAAAGCATGCTTGAATTCAGGAGTTATTTTGCCAGATGGGGTGGAGGTGAAATTCATATAAACCTTAGGCTCGAGCAATGGAAACAAAGGAGGGTTAGAAAAATATTTGTTGACCAACATTACCTTATCATATAATCCCGAAACAAATTCAAGGGGTTCAATACGGGGGTCATAAAAATAAAAAGGAACAATAGTTTTATCATTTTAACCCATAGTGGAACACTTATGACAATATTCTAGATAGACAGGGGAACACTAGTGGAAAACAGTGACAGAGGGCTTGGGCACAGACACCAAGGAAGAAGGCTTAAGTTACTATTTTGAAAAAATTGAATGATACTGCTTCGACTCCCCACACTTATATAAAATTCCCATAATGTGGTAATGAAATTGCCCATTGGAAATGTTGTCACTGCGACAAACACACTCCAAAATTTTTCCTACACTTTAATTTTGGATCCTACTATGGATCTTGTGATTGATCGTTCTGTAGCCATTCCTTGGTTGGTTTATGCTTTGTTAAGTATTTAAGCTCCCTTATTCGATTGTAAGTGTCGAAGCCACTTGCTCACACATGCTCCATATGAAACAAGTTCATGAGCACACTCTTTAAAGAAAGCTTAAATGAGCACAACATAGTCCATCAAGACAGTGAAATGTGATTATCAACCTAGGTCGATAGTCAGTGTGCGCTTTCATTAACAGTCTCTCACTTTTGGCTACGATTGTACATTTATTTTGGTGAGTTTTCCAAGCTACCACTTTTGTGTGCCTTCATTTTTTCGATTGTCACTTACATGTTTTTGGTTGTCACTTTCACTTCCTTTCACATCAATTAGTGTCATTTTCATGTTGACATGTGTCACTTTCACCATTGTTCCCATATTGCACGTATCATTCGCACTTTTCTTTTAACATTGCAAGTTTCATCTTTTGGCGTGGGAAGTGTTTCTTATTACAATAAGTGGATTTTTTTCTTGTCTCAAGGGGTAAATTTCATGTTGATGAGTCCTAATAGTAATGTATATATGTTTTACAATCATTCCAAAATTTCCATGCACTGTCACACAAGTGTCATCATTGTCGTCGCAAAGTGTATCTTTAGTGTCGCACTTGGGGAAATTCATCACAATCTCATCGCATTGAGGGAAGTATGTTTCCATGCATTCTGAGTGATCAACGTTGTGTCATCAACTATTCTCATTGTGTGATCATAATTAATTTTTATTACTATTCACTTTGGTCTCATTGATCTCGCACGTATCCAAGCCCTGAAAACTTCTCGATTGAGCAACGTGGCATCACTCATGCCTACTAAAATGAGCACTGTGCAGTATCAACCCTCAAGCCCTGACCTTTCCTCTTGGGAATATACATTACGAATTCATAGTGCCCAACATTGACCCTTGAGCTCTATAAATGTGGAATTGTTTCCTCCAAGTCAGCCTTAACTAAGCACTATGAAGTGCCAAGCCTCAATATTCTAATCTAACACCTTGAGCTGCACAACAATGAAATCCATGAGATTGTTCCCTGTTCAAAACTTTTCATTGGGAAACTTCAAGCCTCAAGCCTCAACTCTGATCCCTTGAACCCCTCAACTACACAATATTCCAACTTCTTTTCCTACCAGAACTATGCATTAGGAAACTCTGAGCCTCAAGCCTCAACCTTCAGCTCTTGATCCCCTCAAATGTGTAGTCACATAGACTGGACTCTCATAACTACACATTATAAACTTCAAGGCTCAAGCCTCATGCTTGACCTCCTGAGTCCCTCAATTACACTATTCCTTAAGTTTTTCCTTCTGGAACTATGGATTGGGAAATCTCAAGCCTCAAGCCCCATCCTTGAGCTCTTGATCCCCTCAATTGCATAATACTTTAATCCTAGCCATCCTGAACTATGAATTCTATAGTCTCAAGCCTTAGTCCCAGACCTTGACCTTTAGAACTGCGGAATCCCTAATTCAATCACATAATTAGTCATCTAGTTCCATCCCTAATAAGTAATTTCATGAAACATGTTATATTAAGAGTTTTTGGACTGATGTCATATTTTCATAGGTGGATTTTAGTTGTAGGTACTCTATCTGATCATGAAAGAATGCTGATGAATGAAACATAGGAGACCATGCTAGAAGACATGTATGGAGCTGAAGAGATAATATGATCCTTAAGGGAGAATAAGAAGGAACAACATAGTACAAAAAAAGACCAAATATTTAGATCAAATTGAAGATTCCTTATCTTTAAACCGTGAGGAGGAGGAGGAGGAAGAGCATGTTCCATCTCTCAGGAAGATAAAAAGAAATCATTATCAAAGAGGGATAGACATTTCTATGTCATTATGAAGCCCATGTCAACAGTTTCATGTCATGTCATGTCATGATTCATCATGTGCCACACCATTTTTTGGATCATGTAAAATCAAATATTGGAGGAATGTAATGTAAAGTGGAAGTCCAAGAGCCATCCATGTAATGTGAAAAGTCATGTAGGAAGTTGAAAGTCCATAGAGAAGTTAAAAAATCATGAGGGTAGTCCAAGAGTAATAAGGGAGGTGAATGATCACCCCATTTGTTATACATATACCCTCATAGCACATGAAAAGTACTTTTCACCTTGGCTCCTCATACCATGCATTGGAGAGGAAGATAGTTGTTTTGGAGGATCGATTCATTGGTCTAATGCTCCACTATTTGGGCTAGTGGTATTAATTGTCTTGATGTGTCTTGTAACTTTTACTTAATTCATAAGCTCGTTGAGCCAATATACTTTCATGCATATGTCATGAATATTGTAATACTATTCTTTGAATGTTTGCGATGTGTTTTGTTTTCATCTATACTAAGGAAATTGAACTATTTTGGTTTCTTTGGTGCTTATCTTGTTGAAGGTGTTTTTTATTTTCATTAACAATTGTTACTTCCTTGTGAATGATTTCGTTGGTTGATTAATGATTCATTCATATGTATATGCTCGTGTACCTTTTCTAGATTAGTATTATTACTTGTCTTTAAAGGGCCCACTTTTCTCTTCCCTTTTGGTATAGGACCTTGATACTTTCCCCTGCTGAACATTTCACAAGGCATACTCACTTTTTGATCCGAAAATATATGTGTATTACTCTATTGTGTTGAATTTTTTAGCCAAGGAAAATCTACAAGGACACATGGCAGCCAGGCTAATACTCCACACGGGGCTCTCACTCCAAACAATGTGAGTTCTAATAGAGACTTCAGATCGGGGAGACCGCATTGGCTGAAGGATTTCCAACACTATCAAGATGACATTAAATCAAACATTTACTAAATTAGATCTTGATTCAGTTCTTTATTATGACTAAGATGAAAATCCTAACATATGACACAAATGCCCAAAAAGAACTTGACACAATATACACACAATATAAATAGTACAACCAATGGAATAAAATGAAGGACCAAGTCAACATATTTGAACGTTATAGGGAAAATGCTCAAAAAACTAAAAATAAACACAATAAATAACTCAAATAAGAGTGAAAAGACATGGACTCTACCTCCCCAACAGCAAGCATTTGTGGTCTATCGCATTGAGAAAACAAGGCACTATCAATGCAACTAAAGTAAGTGACTAAAACAAAAAAGAAAAATTGATTCTATCCTAAGACCTAATTTACACTCTCAAATATAGATAAATTAAAATCATATTATTTTAGTGGCCATAGTAGGGCTTCAGATGAGCTCCATTCACCCATCTAGGCATGAGAACTTCATTAGGTTGTGAGAGCTTAACAAATCCAAACTCCTTAATCTCTGTAAATATAAAGGCTCCCAAACAATGCATATGAAGCTTTCGAGGATGCTTTAAATACTTACTGTCATAGAGATGAGCCTGATCTCCAATTGAAAAATATGTGTTCTTAATATTATGATCATGCCAAGTATTTTTCCTTTACTTAACACTCTGATGAAAATATACTAAGAAGCGTTTCTTATAAAGCTCCCATAGCTCTTAAATATTCTTGGAAGCTTACTCATAATTATACATCTTAGTGTCTTAGAAAATATATAAGTTGGAATAAATTGAACTCAGCAGCAACCAAATATTTTTACGATACACTAGATAGAATGGGTACACTTATGAAACATATTATTGGTAATCTGATAATTCAATAAAGTAGCAGGAACCATTTCATCCCTATGAGTCTCTGTTAACAAAGAACCCCTCCTCCAAGATCTTATTGAAATTATTCTACTGTCGCATTTTCTTGTGGGTGATAAGGATTGCTCTTATGGTTTTGATCAGGAATTCCCTAATTAGAGTTTTGATTGTGTCATTATCACTTTTCAAAGCTATTGGACACCTGAATCTTATAATAATTTTCTCTAATATAAATCTAGTTGCAATGCTAGCAATATGTTGTGAAACCAGCTCCAAAAATAGAAGAAAAGAGATATAAATGCCTTAGAAATAAGCCACTTCAAGGGGGAAACCTCCTATACATTGCATGAATGAACAATTCTTGGATGATAAAAATTACAAGACCTCATTTCTATATATAGGAGTCCATGGGGCCACATTGTAATCCTAGCAGACCTAACAATAATAATGTAAGGGCACAATAATAACAATATGGGGGTTACAAGGGTACAAAAATAACAATAAGGGGGGATACACTAACATAATAAGGGACTACACTATTAATATAGGGACTTAACATGCCCCTCTCCTTCAAACAAGTGTTGTCCTCAACGCTTGATTATTTCTGGATGCTTTTGTATACAATTCTCATCCTCCCATGTGGAATCTTCTACAGGAAAATTATTCCACTTGCTAAGATACTCTGAAATTGATCGTACTTGTCGAGTTCTTGTTTCTATGACTGCATCAAAACTTCTTTCGATGTGATTTTGATCTTCCTGTTGTTTCATTAGATTCTGCACCAAATTTAGGTTGTCCCTTGAGAGTTCGAGAACTTGTTGTTGATGCTTGATGTGATCTTCCACTAATTTATCATACATATTAGCTATTATTTGATACCTCAAACCATCCAAATTAGCCTCCATTTCTTCTTTTAAACCATCTATGTCATCTTCGGTTGCTCTTCGTAAGATCGAAATTTGTTGCACTTGGTACCTTAATTTTGATATCTCATACTACAATTCTTCCTCTTCATGCGTCATAGTATAGATTTTTTAGGGCTTAATGGGTATGGAAGTATTTTTTTGAGGAATTATAGAACCCAATACTAATAAAATATCTAAAATATTCCATTGGAATTAGTTCAAACTTCTGTTTCAAACAAACATTATGCAATTTTAAAAACCAAATATACACCTTTTTCTTGCTTTTGAGATGCTGGATATTGAAACTGAAGTATATATGTGATTTCAGATTCTCAATAAATGAAATTTGGCCCTGCAGTAGCCCTCTGAATCCTCTTTATAATGCCATAGGTCTGACCTGATTTCGATTCTTCAAGTCAAAGTTATGTGCAATCTCCCACAATGACCCAATTATGGACTAGTTCAGTAGAGCGAAATTGTACGACTTGCCACGTGTCACTTTTTCCTTCCTTGTCTCTGAAATTGATAGACAGTAAATTATAATCCGTGCAATTGTGGCTACTTTTTACATCATTCCAATCTGATGCTCAGAGAGATAGTTATGAATATTTTCCCACGATAACCTCTTTCAGATGAAATTCGAGAGCCTAAAAAGGACCTAACGTCTATAGATCATATCTCTGAAAATATTGTGAACCAAGCTCTAAAATTTTTTGTCAATGTTCCTCAGGATTTTGGATTCGCTCTCTCAAAATTTCAGCTTCTAAATCTTCTTAGAAACAACGTTATAGCGCAAATTTCGTGTTGACCTGTTTATGTTAAATTTAGGAGCCTGCAAAAAGCCCTAACTTCCATAGATCATATCTCCGAAAATATTGTGAACCAAGCTCTCAAATTTTGCGATGATTTTCCTCAGGATTTCAGCTTTGCACTCTAAAAATTTCAGCTTCGTACTCTAAAAATTTCAGCTTCTGAAACTTCGTAGAAACCAAGTTATAGCGAAAATTCCACGATGACAGGTTTGGAGCCGCGAAAACCCTAGAATCCAAAGCTCTGATACCAAATGTTTTGAAACCAGCTCCAAAAATAGAAGAAAAGAGATATCAATGCCTTATAAATAAGCCACTTTGAGGGGGAAACCTCCTTTACATTACATGAATGAACAATTCTTGGATGATACAAATGACAAGACCTCCTTTCTATATATAGGAGTCGATGGGGCCACAATGTAATCCTAGCCGACCTAAAAATAATAATGTAAGGGCACAATAATAAAAATATGGGGGTTACAAGGGTACAAAAATAACAATAATGGGGACTACCCTAACATAATAAGGGACTACACTATTAATATAGGGACTTAATACAATACAATATTTTACAAGGGTTACTTTTGCCCACCTAGTAAGATCATTTCTTTGCGGTAATGATATACCTTGCATGTGAATGTTGCACAGGAGGGTTTATAGGACCAATAAAATCAATAGCCCACTTTTAAATGGTTTGTGATTCTTGAACTAGATGAACTGCAATTTAATATCGATGAGAAGTCAACTCAATCCTCTTGCAAACATCACAGTTCTTAGAAAATTCATTCACATCCTTGAACAGGGGTGGTCACCATAATTATTATTGTAGAACCTTCTGGGTATTTGCTTTCCATCCTACATGTCCTCCCACAACACCACTATGACACTCCAATAACATGTCATCCCTGTCATGGCTCAATATGCACATGTGAAAGATACTATTAAGTCCGAAATTACATAACTAACCTGGAATCAATTGGTAATCAGTTGATCACACCACCATATGCCTCCTCTTAGTAATAAAATAATCATATGGAAACTTACTAGTAGCTAAGAAAAGTGAAATATTTTCAAAATAATATAGAACAAATTCAACTCTAAACAAGTCTGGATCATAAAGTTGATCATCATCAAAACCTCAAAACCTCAAAATTCCCCTGACACCAAATGGTAAATATGATCTGGGCATACATTAGTTTGTATAGGTTTTAAAACAACTTCAAAGGAAAATTCCTGGAAGAGTAGCAACCATCGAAAAATCCTCCCTTCTAGTACAGGTTTATTGACTAAGTACTCCAATTGAGAATGACCAGTGAAGAATCTAAAATGACCCCCAGGAAAAAAAATGTTGGAACTTTTGAAGTGAATAAACCATGGCTAAATCCTCATGCTCAATTGTGGTGTAGTTTTTTTATGCAGTAGAGAGTGTCTGACTGGAAAAGTATATAGTATGGTCTATATTTCCTTCTCTAGGTGGCACAAGAATGACACCAAGAGAAGCACTAGATGCATAAATGTGCACATGAACTTCCTTGTTCCAATCAGGATACACCATAATAATAGCACTTTCTATATTTTCCTTCAGAGAATCAAAATCAATGTCATCTTCATAAGTCTATATAAAAGGTTTAGTCTTCTTTAGAAAATTATGCAATGGAGTAGTGATTAGAGAATAGTTGTGGATGAATCTGCGATAATAACATATATGCACCAATGTATATCTCAATTAATTTATACTTGTAGGAGGCCACACATTGATAATTACTACAACTTTGGAAGGAACCACTGATATATCATCCTTACATATGATATGTCCCAACAAAGTTCCAAACAGCACAAAAAAGATACATTTCTTCAAATTTAGGGAGATATGAAACTACCTACATCGGTCAAACATTACTCTCACAAATTGGAGTGCTTTCCAAGAGGTTGTAAATTTTCCAATCGTCTATACAAAGGTTAAGGAATTTATGTATATACTCATGGAATTTCATAATTGTTAAACACACACATGGTGTATGAAGAAACTAAACACACACATAGAAATATAAACATGAGATTCATATATTATTCACCATAGATATACATTTATAATACAATGGTGTGACTCTTGGATTCATATTCCAAGGTCACTTGGACTCCTTTGTGTCTCTTTGCCTTCCACACCTACCCATAGAGGATTAGGTGTTCAACATTCCCCCCCTTAATCCGAAGGGGTATGTGTGAGTCCAAGAAGAGAGTTGTAATACAAATCTGCAAAGTATGCATGGCAGCACTTAGGCTAAATCAGCTCTCTGAAATGTTGGCATAAAGAGGAGGTTTAAGGATGACCACCAACACTGGAACGCAACGCTTATTGCAGTTCCCAGAACTCTTCCAAAACTGGCAAGAAGTTGAGGGCTTCTGCTAGAGGAAGTGTCCCTCATATTTGAAGAGGGAGACCTTCAACCTAAAATAAGGGAAGTCTACAACCTGTGATAGTTTAATGATGACCACCAACACTGGAATGCTTGATGCATTTCCCAGAACTCAACCAAAACTGGCAAGAAGCTGAAGTCTGCTGCTAGAGGAAGTGTTCTGAAAGAGGAAGAATATCAACCTCACATAGATGGTTTAAGGCTATCCACCAACAAAAGGCATGCTCATGGGCATCCATGTCTCTGGCTAAAACTCTTAATTTGGAATGACGAATTATGGCTCAGGCTTGCTTGAACTGCTGTGTCTCTGGCTACAACTCCAAATATGGAATGAGATATTGTGGCTCAGGCTCACTTGATCTAGCGTCGAATCTTGTAGATGACCACCATTTCCCCCCCTATCAGGTATAAGGTGAGATGATGGCGAAAACTCAACTACAAGTTTATTCAATATTCGAGAACAAGTTCTGACATGTGAATTAAACATCTTCTTGGCTATTGATTCCCATTGCTAGGAAGCAATCCATCCAAGATGAGTATTTGTTCTTGCAGGAGGCTTGTTTCTGAAGAATTTGTATGAAGAATGGGTGTGCCAACCATAGTGCTTCAATGGATGAAGATAAAAACAGTGATCTTTCATATGGCCAACTCGATCACACTGTTGGCATTTTACAATTTGTTGTTGTTTTTGTTGTGGAAGAGGAGCAGGATCTGGAATAGCTGTAGGTGAGCTGTCATGAATAAATATGGCACTCTGAAATTTGACGGGCTTGGAGTAGTCCGGAATATGAAAGGACAACTCCTTTTCATATCCAGGAACAGTTCTACACTTGCTGTGGACAAGCTCTTCCCAAGGTCTGATGATGGGCTTGGGAAGTGCAGACTGAGCTGCTGCATCTGCATGTAAATCTACTCTCGTACAAGGAACTGAATGTGAGTTGAATACAACTTTATATGATTTCTGCTGATGAGAGTCCTTCTCAATCTTCTGAACAGAAACAAGTTCAAAATGATGACTCTTTTGCTGAAGTTCATCTTGCTGAAGCTGAGACTCCAACTGCAAAAACTCAATCTTGTCTTGTGCATCTTGCAAGCAAGTTTGAATATTAAAAAGAGTGTTCTTGCTCATTTTTACCATATCATGAAAAATGGAATCAATGAGTTTATTCAGCAACTCTAATGCATCATTCATTTTAGCCATTTTTCTCAACAATTCAGGCTCAAGAAATAAAGGGTGTCGGCTTCAACTGATAATGCACCCGTTTACAATGTGATTCAACTTACTTTAAAAAAAAAAAAAAATGACTTCAACGGCCCTTTTTTTTGAACTTCCAATTATGGAATTCCCAAAGAACAAACTCTACTACTCAAATTATGGAGGACCTCAAGGTGTGGACTTGGCCGTCTGACCAACAAGAAACAATGACTCACATCATGGAAGTATTCAACAATTTCTCAACTAGATCTTTCCTCGAGAATTTGTGGGAATGCATCAATTTTCCTATTGCACTCACAATAAAGACGAAGGAAAATTCCAAAAACTATGAGTAAGTTTTATGACGCCACCAATTTTGAAAATGATGACCAATTTTCAACATTTTCCTTCACATTGTCAATCTCTTTCAGAGAGTCACCCTTCTATACATGCCACAAATCTTGGTCATGTTTTATAATAGAGAAAATATACAACACAAACTTCACTTTTCACTATATAGAGAATCCATATATCCATTTACTCATATACCATCTCCTCTCTCTCTTCTTATTCTTCTGTTTTTTTTTTTTTAAGGAAAAAAAAAATTGGGGAAAAAACAAAAGTATTATCTGGGGGAGGTGAAATCTGGGGGAGGAAAAACAGTAAAAAAATTTAAAAATAAATCATTTTTTAATTAAAAAAAAGGAACACAGAATGGGTGGGAAGGGAGGGAGGTCCGAGCGGCCGTGAGAGGGGAGGGAGGGGCCAATTGCATGTGAGCGGTGATTGTGAGAGGGGAAGGTAGATGAGTGAGGGTGGGTGACTGTGAGAGGGGAGTCGAGGGCATGTGCAGGTGAGCTGTGAGTGGGGTGGGAATCGTGAAGTGAGGGGAGTGTAGAGTAGGGAGGGCGAGGGGTGAACGGGGTGAGGGAGCCGCGAGGTGGGTGGGTGTGGGGGAGGGGTGGGGAGGGCACAACCATGAGGGGTTGGGGAGTGCAATGAGGAGGGGATGGATGGTTTGGGGAGGAGCCGCTGTCAGGGCTGTGTGGGAGAGAGGGGTGTGAGCGAAGAGGTGAGGGGGCAGGTTGAGGGCCGTGAGGAAGGCCGAGGGCCGAGGGAAGTGAGGAGACGAGGGAGGAATGGGTTTCAACAAATGCACAGTAGCAGGAATGCTGAAATATATCGAGACAATATTTTTCTAGCAGCGCTCCAATTCAATCCTTTCCAAAATTCAAAGACACAATAGTTCAACACAGCACAAAAGATTATGGCTTTGATTGTAGATAATTTCTGAATAGTAAATTTAACTGTAGAATTGCAGAATTGCAGTATATAGAGTAGAGGAATATGGTAGAGATTGCACAGTAATGTGCAGAAATAAAAGTAGGGAAAAATTGCAGGGAAAAATTGCAGAATTTGTAGTAAACAAAAACTCAGAATTTTCCAGAATGCTGAATGGTAGGAGCAGTAAAAAAAATGCCAGGAGCAGTAAAAACTGAATGCAACAGGGAGCAGTGAGAAAACCTGTAGACATTAAGATGCACAGACTTTCAAATCACAGTACACAACGCTGCTCTTTGCAAAAATAATTTTTTAACGCTGCAAAAATGCACAGGATTTTTGCAAGTTTACACAGGACACAAAAACAAATGGCTCACACAAGATTGAGCTGGTTATGAACGTATCAACTCTGATACCATGTTAAAAACACACATGGTGTATGAAGAAACTAAACACACACATAGAAAGTTAAGCATGAGATTCATATATTATTCACTATAGATGTACATTTATAATAAAATGGTGTGACTCTTGGATTCATCTTCCAAGGTCACTTGGACTCCTTTGTGACTCTTCACCTTCCACACCTACCCATAGAGGATTAGGTGCTCAACAATAATAACCATTCTAGAAAAAATTGTAGGTGCATTTCAATACCAAATGACATCACATGATGGGTATACGAACCCCATTCAGTGGTGAAGGTAGTTTTGTTATTATCTTCTTCCACAATCTTCACTTGATGATATCCTGAGAACCTGTTTATGAAGGTGTAAGCTTCCTATCTCGCAACACTATCTATCACTTCATCAATGAATGGAGACGGTAATGGAACATGAATACATGCATCTTTGAGTTTGTTATAGTCCACATAGACCCGTTTATCATCTGAATCTTTCTTACCTTGAATAAATATGGGGCTAATACATTAAGCTTCATGAACAAGAAAAATAAGTCTTGGTGCAAAAATTTTATAACATTTTATCAATCTCCTTCTTGAACTTTTCTTCCACCCTTGGGTTCAACCAATAGGGGAAATGCCTTATTGGTCTAGCATCATATTTATAAACAATATTCATCTGTCCAAAATCTCCTTTAATTCCCTTTAACTTTGAAACTGATATAGGGAATGTATCTTCATACTCCTTTAGTAAATAAAAAATTTCTTTGGTGGTTTTTTCGAACCAATAGTCACTGATAGATGTTAGTTTGGGTTTATCTTCAAAAAAAATATTATTCTTGCACAAATTCAAAGTCTTTAGATAAGGGGCATCCTTCAAAACATCATCCTTAATGCTTCCTACCCCTTAAAATTATTTAAATGACAAGTTCCTTAACTCTTCTAAATCATCATCCTCGGATCTCTATTTACTTTTCCACAAGAATTAGAGAAATTTTGAGGTCTAAAATGGGCCTCCTAAGGAATATTATAAAATAATAGTGGAAATAGTACAATAATATTATATGACATCATCAAATTTTAGAGGGAAAAAAGAAAAAAATATATTTTCAACTTGTTCTTCAACATATCTACCTATGTGGTTTTACTCAAATTTTGAGTGGGTGCAATCATTGGATGTGGAATTTAATTCCTAATCCAAGGAGTACCAACGTTATATAGTTTCATGTTTTTCATGTATTGCTTTTTTTTTTGTGTGTAGAAGGGCCCATAAAAAGTATGAAACATGAGTATTCCTTGGATGAGAAACTAAATTATGCATCCAATGAGTGTTCCCACTCGAAATTTGAGTAAAACCATATGGAGATAAGTTAAGAATATGAGTTTGAAAGGTATATATATATTTTTAATCCTTTTAACTCCGAAAATGGTGAATCATCCTCCATGGTTTACATCATAAATTTCAATCCTATTGTTTCTTGTAAATTTGATTTTGGTGGTACATTTTTTTTTTGAGACATTTTTAACCTCAAAATTTCTCTAATGCAACTGCCTCTTAGAATCCTGATTCAGGTAGAATTTTTTGACTTGAAGTGCTAAAGGATTCAAAAAACAAATTCCCAGTATGGAATAATATATTTTTTATTACCTTCATGTATTCAACAACCCATATATCCTTGTCTAAAAATTTGAAATCAATGCGTAATTCAGACACTAAGACATCCCAATATATTTTCTTCCTCTTCATTTCTTCCTTTAGGAACCATGCTTGAGGACGTGCGTTGAAATTGTGGATGAATTAATGTACCCACAACTCAGCAGTAAATACAACCTCCTTCCAAATAGCACTATAGGTTTGAACATGCTTCTATGGACTATTATGACCTCGAAAAAGAGGAATTACACTCATTCCCTACTCAGATTCAATGAATCAACATAACATGGAAGATTTAATAGAATCACAAGTTGGGAATTGGTTGCGGTGATCTCCCCAGCACTAGGAAGGAGTAAATTGTAAGGAAGAATCCATTAGATGAAGTCTCTAACTTTATTTAATATTCAATTCAGCTTATTTGATAAAATTGACTATAATAATGATAACATTAAAGTTTGATAGTACCTTACTTAAGTATCGATCCATTGATTACATCGGATGGTTGTGAATTTCCTAGAATATAAATTTTGATTACCATACTACCACTCTTCTAGAGAAACCCCTCAACCAACTTCAGTATGTTGAACACTGCTCGAACGGAGAGAACCATATCTTGTAGGATTAATTTATACCTTCCTCTTCCGTTCAATTATTTGATATAGTTGATCCATGGAATTAGTTTCATTTTAATCATCAATGAGATTTATGAATCTATGGCGGTGATAACAATCCAAAGGTTGAATAAGCAAAATGTTGGAAATATGATGCAGAGTGTTGTCCTTGATGGCAACCCACTAAATGAAGATGAAGACATGCGACTATTGACATGTGTTGTCCTTGATGGAAAACCACCTGATAAAGTTATTCTTGACTTGGTGGACTTGGTAAATTATGTAAATCTGATGTGATATGATGTCTCTTGACAATGTGATGCTGAGTGTTGTCCTTGAAAGGCAACCCACTTGATGAAGATGATGACAACTTACTTGATGAAGTTGTGCTTGATAGAATATGTCCTTGATGAAGGAAATCTGATGTATCTACAGTGTGAACAGAAGGCAATGAAGAAAGGATTTCAGCATGTGCTATTTATATGATGAAAAAGAGTATGTCTCTAGGCATACGCGGATTTGACTAGGGGAAGTCGCGTATGCACGCGGGAATAAACGTTCCAAGTCGCGTATGGGCAAAAGCGCTCAAAAAGTGCAAAACCAGGGGTAACCACCATGGTATTGACCCATTGTATTGGGTAATGATCCGCCTAATTGACCCCGTCCAGGAATACCATCGGAAGTAATGTAGTTTTGGGCTCATGGTATTGAAAAAGGGGCTCATGGTATTGAAAAAGGATAAACCTATATAAAGAGATGAAATTCATTATGAAAATCATGAGTGTGGGTGCAAGATGTCTGAGCTTGAATGAATACTTCTCTCTGAAGTAGATCTGAATGGAAAGGGTTACACTTGAAGATAAATCTGAATGTATGATGCACCAATGATGAAGAAGGGGATCTAGATCTGAAATGCACTTGTATCTGCTAGATCTGCTTATGGAAGGCCTAGATCTGTGATGAGGCGAACATCTAGGCGAACATCTGTCTGAAGTGAAAGGGTAAATCTGAACTGAATATCTGATCTGAAGAAGTATGCTGCTCTGGAATAATTAAAGATCTATACGCTACTTCGACGCGGAGGAAGCGCGTATATACGCAGCTTCAGCGAAGAGAAAGCGCGTATGCGCAATAAAATATACACTGAGTTATACGCTGGTTTGTATGGACGGAAGCGCGTATACACGCGACATCAGTGAAGGGAAAGCGCGTATGCAAACTAGGGCTTGCTCAAGCAAGGGGTATGAAATATCTGATCTGTTCTGCTGTGTTTCTGCTATCTGATCTGTGTTGATATGTATCTGTTGATGATGTATGTTCGTGCTTAAAAATATGGAAAGGGTTCCGTCTGGAAATATGATGAATTGCGGTCTGCAAGTTGTGTTCTATTGAAGTTGTTGGATCCAGTGTGAAAATTGATGAAACGTGGTCCAAGGTGGTGCTGAAGGTTGTAGCCTTCAGTCAGGGGGTTGTAGCTCCCTTCCAGGTGAGGCTGGTAAACGAGATCGGGGGGTCGTAGCTCCCTTCCAGGAGAGGCCGGTAAACGAGTCAGGGGGTTGGAGCTCCCTTCCAGGAGAGGCTGGTAAACGAGCGCAGGTGGGTGCCTGCGTGCTGGTCAAGTCTGCGCCAGCACATATGTTGTAATATGTTTTCTCTATAATAAAATATTGAAGGCTGAGCAACTGCAGCGGTGGTTTTCTCCCGACTTGGGTTTCCACCTAAAAATCCCGGTGTTCATGTGTGATGCTTTGTGTGATGGTTTATTCTGTTCTTACTGCACATGTTTACTGTTTATAGAACATCTAATGAATGAATGATGGAATGATATAAGTAAATAACTAATGGCATAATTAGATCTCTGTGTATACGCGAGTTTTATGAAGGATATCCGCGTGTATACGCTATTTGGCTTCAGCAAAGTAGCGTATGGGTTTTAAGGAATGAAAAAGTAAAATTTTTTGAATATGCAGTAAATACTGATTCACCCCCCCCTCTCAGTATTTTTCCCAACACGAAACTCCATCTACCTTGAAATTCATAGTCTCCCACTTCATATCAATGATGGAATAATTCTGAAAATCCCAATCCACTCCCAGTAGAGATGGATATGGGTCTTTATCCCCAATAATATTAATGGCTTCAAAGTCAACATAAGTCTTAACTACACCAATATCTACTTCTACATCTTCTAGACAACCAATAGGGAGAATGAAATAATGGTTATCCATGCTCATCTGGATCAGAGAAAATACCAAATTGGGTTTTACCAACACATCCCAAGTCTTCCTTGGTAAAATATTTATATCGGAGCCCAAATCCAACATGGTATTTTTAATTTGGTATCCTGCAATCTAAGCATTGATCCAAAATTCCCTCCCAGTTTTGTTATTTTTGTGTCAAACTCATATGTTGTCGCATTCTATTAAATTCACTAAAACGGGACATTCTAAAAGCTCCTCATACTCTATAACACTTTTCAGCTTTTTCCCCAATAGGCCATACAAATTCTCATCACCCAAAATATGCAAGAACAACTTGAACCACTCCATGACAGGTTGAAGTGTTCCTTGGAAGAACTGAGAATTAGTTTCTTTCCTTTTCTCCTGATCTGTGGTTTTAGGATTGAAGGAAGAGATTAAATATTTAAATATATCAATATAATCCTTATAATATTCCTTTTTTTGTGTGGATCATATGGTTTTATTAGGGACGCAACTTTTTTTATGGCAGGTTGTTCAGGCACAATTTATCATATCCAGCTTTCTTATATCCTATGGTAATTATATTAATATTAGGATACAGAATTGGTTATGGTTCTCTTGGATATGAATTAATAAATTTATCCTCCCTTTTCTTGCTGTGTGCCTCCCATCAGGTGATCAACTCAGTGAAATCTTTTGTTGCATGGGCATTCACTCAACAATGCTAACACGAGGGTCTTCTAGGTAAAGGACAATCTCAAGTAACATGACCATTTTAGTCATAGTTGTTGGGTCATAAAGGTGAGTATTACAGGAAACTTAGATGCCTCTCATTTAATTATCAACCTAGGGTAAGTATTTTTATTTAAAGAGTGTAAACACAACATATGCAAGTGATATCAGAGGAAAAATACTCTAAATTATCAGAAGGAATACTATCTAATTCTTGAAGTTCAATCAAACGAACTTGGAAGGGAATTGAATATTCTATTCTAAGCATATGCAGAAATAAATAATTTGGTTGAAAAGAGAAGACTACAATTGAACAACATACTGTGATGAATTGAACATAAATCATAATGAATTGAACATCAACACTAGTAAATTGAACAGAAACTGAATATATTAAATTTTGCAATGGAATTCTCTTTTAAATCAATAAACGACATCCCTCTGAATTAACAGCAACCAATGCTCACAATGATAATGAAAATATCCAACATTAAATACATGAATAATTGAACAACAATTGTGTTAAAACTAATCAAAAAATTATAAAAGCATTAGGAAATTATGAAAGCATCTAAACGATTATGAAAACATTGATTGTAAGCAATAAAGCATGAATGGTGGACTAGTTTAAGAAAAGAGGAAGTTGTAGCATCTTATGTTCACAATTAATCAATTGAATGATATCTTATGAGATGCACTACAAGACTGGAAATGAAAATTATGTAATTAAACGTATAGCACAGAAGTAGCAGAGAAAATCCCAGGACTAGACCCAAAGCCACCAGAAGTCTATAGCTAAGGGTAACTCAGAGATTGACTATTCCAAAAGCGCCAAAATATTTATTAAGCTGAAGATGAATACATTAATAAAACTTAACAATTATGTCCCGACACGTATATTACAAAGGAAAATATCTATGACGGTCTATCTATCTTGTCTGTATTCGGCCTTTTAAAGGTGAATTCAAAAGTAGTAACAGGTCCTTTCCATGTGGGACCCTGCTACTTCGTGGCTGTCGTTTGAGTACTCCAAGAGTGAATGTGTCTTTCCATCTCCCGTCGGTCCATAGGAGCCATCATGATCCTGTTTTCCTCCTTTGTCAGTTGTCTTTTGGATATCAGCAGTTCAATTGCTTTTCTTACCTATTAATAAAGATATAAAAAGTTAGTTTTTCATTGTTAAATGCTCCTTTTATCATCTGTTCATTCTTACTTAGCTTTACGTTATTTCCCTTTACTTTATTGGTAGGCTGAGGGTAAAATTCATAAAAGTACATGACAAAGCGTGGTAAAGATGGGATGAAACGTACCTTCTTCTCAGCCCAACATACTCCCCTCCTTACCTATTTGTAGGTCCTCGTGCAATAAAATGGTTGAGGTGTAGATGGGTAAGAGAATATGCAGGATATACTTCCTCTTTATAGAGTCTAAAACCATGTCTATGTCTGATATTTGCAAAGGAATATTTCGTGTGTCCCTCTGGCAGCTCATATTCGTGATGATAGTCCTCAAGGGGGTACCAAATGAGAGGGCACATGTAGATACACCCTATCCATGTAGGACCCTGTTCAAGATTAGATTGTTGTATAGAAGAAATCTGGAAGCAACTGCTTTGAAGTTCCTATAACCAAATGGCTCTTTGTTTTTCACATTCTTCGTGGAGGCTAGCCATCTTTGTTTAGCTACTACCAATGCTTCTACCTGAATGTCCTGAAGGTAATGCCACCCATTTACCACTATATCCTTATGAATAGGCCCCAGTTTGGAGATCACTCCTTTCCTCTGTATGAATTTCTTATGCTGGGTGAACACGTACGGGGGTTTAGTAGGTTCCCCACTAACTCATAGGTCCATGCCATGTTCTCTATTCTGGAAGGTGTTGTAGGCTTTAGCCCACTGAGTCTGGTTCTTGGAAAAAGATAGGAAATTCTAGAACTTAACGTCCCCTATAAAGGGGATGGGATTATTGTCCCTGTCCTCCTCTAGAAAGAAATTGTGTAAGTATAATTCACACAAAATATATTGGACCTACTCATTCTTCTCATTGCAAAATTGGAAAAATTCCTCAATGGTTTTAAAATTCGTGGGCTCCCCTGCCCTGAAAGCATTGATTTTTAGTAGTAAATACCGTTCTACTAAGAATAGATCATATTTGGTGGTTGGTGCCCTCAAAGTTAGTACATCAGAGTAAAGAGAGAAAACCATACTAGTTTTCTTCTTAGCTTGTTCCACCCGATCCTATACTTTCTTTACTTTCTCCCTTTCTTCCCTGAGTTGGGAAAATGTTTCATCTTAGATTGCAGAAAGGTATTTGAATTTATTTAGTAGTGCATGATGTTCCTATGTGGGCACTACTTCCTTTCTGTATTGGGCCAATTCGTACTAGGCTTTAATTAATTCATTATGAAATTTTTGATTGGTAGCCTTCTCTACTAGCCTGGGATTGTAGATAGGTGTCTCCACCGTTTGGGTTTCATTTTCTTCTGTAAGTTATAGACTTGTCTGTACAACGACTTCAGCAGTGTCCACTAGGTCAGTTTGTATAGAAATATCTGCAGTTTCTACAAATTGGGTGGCAAACTCTGTTTGGGTCTCTATGGTAGCCAATTCCTTCTTAGGCTTCTGAGCCTTGCTCACTTCCTTCAATTATTTCTTTAGATGTTTTATCATCTTTCTTAACCTCTTGTAGGTCCTTCTCATTTTCCTTAACTTCTTTTCAACTGATTTTTCTTCTAGAAAGATTTTGGTAGGGGATGGACAAGCAACAAATTTGGTTTCAGAAATGGTGGTGCCAGTTCTAAGGTTATCAATGATGATATTTCCTTCCTATACTCCGGATTTTATTTATGCATTAACATCCTAATTGGGTGAGATATTGTTCCCTTCAGGTGTTAGGGGGACTATCTCCATGGTTGTGTTTTTCTTAGATGGGACAGTGTCTCCTTACAGATTTCCAGATTCATATATCCCTTCTGTCTCGTCTTCCCTACTCACCCATTCAATCTTGGGGGGAGATAAGGCCCTTAAAGCCTGTGGTTCATCCTAGTGGGGTGATATTTCAGTGTGGCCAGAGCTGCTGGCAATGGAAGATTGATTCAACGGGTCCTCTTGCTCTTCAACTTGTCCAGATGGGCTTCTAATTTCACAGGATTCCCTCATTTGCTCCAAGAATCGATCCATTTTTTCTTCATAGTATTGTAAGGGCATGTTTTGAGGGCTTGACAGTGGTGTATGGGATGGTCCTGCATCATCTGGAAATTCAGAGGTGTCTTGCCGTAATTACAGTCTTTTGGACCGTCTTCATCTCCTAGGTTCTGAGGTTGAAGCACGGGTCCTTTTCCCTCTTGGTTTCTTGGATATGTTTGGTCTGGGAAGCTCAATTTTTGTTCTGATAGGGTTTTTCTCATGGGCATGTAGGGCAGGATTATCAAATTTGTCCTAAGATGTCTGCTCTTTGCCTAGCTCGTGAATGATGATAAATTTGACTAAGACATGGTGGTTGACTATTGATTGGAAGATTTTTTCCTTTCTAATTCAATCAACAGTGTCGTGAAATACATAATTCAAGAAATAAGGAAAATTAACTGAAATTTTTCATTTGAGAACAACTAAGAGTTTAATTTGGCGGGGTTTTACCAGATACCAGCGTCCGTTGCATGTGATGGATATTTGGATGAACGTTGTCAATTCCTGCCAAGGTTGCTGTAAGGATGCAGGGTTAATCCCCTTTCCTTTCTGTTGTAATGGTTCTCCTGGGTCCTGGTATGCTAAGACTACTTCACATAGGAGGATATGTTTTTCGGTAAATATTTCTCCCTCTGCTGATATTCCGGAGACATCAACGATGATATCCTATGTGACAGGTATAATCCTTCCTCTGAATCTGGTATGTCCCTCCCGTAGGTTCTGCAGGAATTAAACTGCTATTTATGTGTCAAACCCTTGTAGTTTGTGTAGGTATGATAACCATCCAACTTGCTGGAGAATGGTGTGAGCGGCGTCTAAGATTTGGAAGGTTGTGGGTTCATTTCAGAGATAGTTTCCTCCCATGGATGATGTGTTATTTGGACTAATTTCTCCCTCTGTCTGCGTTTCTTCCGGCCCTTTTGGTTAGAACAAACACTGCATGCGAGAGAAAAAGAAATTGCAACCTTATGTCGTAAATGTATGTAACTTCATTATTATAAATGCAACAATATTTTAGTCCAATCAACATATCCAAAGGAATTTGTGCATGGAATTCGCATGCTTATTCATTATGGATATTTACACCCCCTCTCTTGGGAGAAGGGCGTCCACATCCTTAAGTAGAGGAGAGATTGGAGAAATCATGAATGCATACGGGGGAAAAGGTCAGAAATCAGTAATCACAGTTTATACGAGAGAAGGGAATATGTGGCCTTGGAGCTCAAGAAAAGAGGAGAGATTGCAACAATCATGAATGCATGCGATGCAAAGGTCAAAATTGTTAATTATCATAAGTGTATATCAAGTGGAAATGACTGAAGAAGGGGAGAAAGCGATATAGCAATTACTATGATAGGATGTCCTTATTTAATGGAATAGCATGATTGAAGCATGGCAGTGATGGATAATGATTGGTGCCTCCATCCCCTAATTCAAACATGAAAGGGAAATTCATTCATAGTTAATTATACGGGTAGATAGTATTATATCTTATTCAAGTAGTGCATTTATCTCGGAAATGGATGAAAGTAGGAAATAAGGCATATATAAAAGTAATTGGCTATTGTTAGAAAAATACTCCCATACCACAAGTAGAGCCACTGCTGCTAGCAGGCATTCATAGCCTTGACAGCATTGCTATTGTAACCTAAAGAATGAGCCATAATTCTTTACGTAAAAATAGATATTTTTCCAACTTTATGAAGAGATCACCATGCTTGTGTGGTGGCTAGATAGTCAAGGTGCCACTCACTTGCGTTGTAACAGAGTGAAGAGGACGGCTCGTGATGAGACCTCCTGTCCTTCAAGTAGTTTGAGTTGCTACAAAGGTCACTACCCTGGTGTGTTGGACATTGTGGGCATGTCACCTATTAAACCCTTATTATCATGGTAGGCTGGCTCGTGATAGGACCCCCTATTCTCTCTTAAAAATTTTCATATAAACATAATATTTATTTTTGAAAAGTATGCTTTTTTCTTTGTTTTATGAAGAGACCACTGTGCTGGTGTGGTGGCCAGATGGTCACAGTGACACTCACTGGAATTGTAACGGAGTGATAAAGCCGACTTGTGATGAGACCTCCTGTCCTTCAAGAAATTTGAGATGTCGAGAAGGTTATTACCCTGGTGTGTTGGCCATTGTGGGCATGTCACCTATTAAATCTGTATGATCATTGTAGGTTGGCTCATGATGAGACCCCCTATTCTCTCTTAAAAATTTTCATATAAACATAATATTTCTTATTCTTTATATATGAAGGGTGGCTCATTAACTCCTTAAGAGTTAGGGATGGTGTGAGAAGTAAAAAGAATGCCAATACAATTAACACTCCTTATTCCTATATGTCAAAGGGAAATACTACTCGAGAGTGTAGAAATATATATCGTTATAAGAATATGAATTGTATGATAACATGTTTGAGCAGGAGATGTCTTAGCCCTTCATTGCATAGATAAATCCTGTCAACTTCCGGAGTAGAGATTTCCATCAAAGTTTCAAAGGATCATCATATTAGTAACATTATTGCTTCTCTCATTTTCAGGTGCCAATTCTTGTTCAAAAATGTCTTTTATGGCCAGAGTGTGAGATGAGGAGTGGATATTCAAGAAGAGATCTTCAAAAAAATAAGAAAGAACATGATTAGAAAGGGGGGGGCGGGGGGAATCAGTTGTTCAATCCTATTGAACAAAAGAAATAAGCAACACGCGGCTATTAAATCTGATTGAACAACATTTGTTCAATTGGATTGAACAACAACTGTTCAAATATTTGAACAATGCAAATAAACACACAAGCATAGAGCTGTTCAATATTATTGAACATCAGCTGTTCAATTGGATTGAAGAATAGTCTTTCAAAGATTTGAACAACAAAAATAAACACGCAAAAGAACACGACTATTCAATCTGATTGAACAACAGCTGGTCAATCCAATTGAACAACAACTGTTAAATTGGATTGAACAGAAAAAATAAACAACACACAGTTGTTCAATCCAATTGAACAACAAATGTTCAATTGGATTGAACAACAAGCATTCAAATATTTGAACAACACAAATAAACATGGAAGCACACGGCTGTTCAATCCGATTGAAGAATAGATGTTCAATTGGATTGAACAACAGCCGTTCAAATATTTGAACAAGGAAAAATAAGCATGCAAAATAAAGGATGAAGGAAAAGAATACAACTGTGAATATGAAGAATGTACAACAAAATGAGAAAACTATAAATTGCAAGAAAATTATATACATTATTTACAAGAGGAAGTAGTAAGCTGTCATGCACTTAAATTTGTGGGGCTATCACCCCCTGCTGCTAAGATAGTGGGATCATTGCATACCTGCTGGAAGAAAGACCCCCTTGTAAGTGGTTTGTGATATAGGTGCACTCTATGCCCGTTGGCTCGGAATATAGAACTAGATCTATTTATGGTAGTCAAGGTGAGGGTACCATTATTATGTGGTTCCTGAATTTCATATGGACCAAGCCACCTTGTTTGTAACTTGCCTGGGAAGTCTTAGAATATGGAGTTGTAGAGAAGCACCCAATCTCCTTTCTGGAATGTATTTTTTTTATGACGTTTTCATGCCACTTAGCTTGTTGTTGTTGGATGATTGCGATGCATTGTAGAGCCAGTACCCGTATTTCATCTAATTCATTTATTTGTTGAATTCTTCTAATCTGGGCCTATGTCAAGTCCAGCCCCACCTCCTGGGCTATCCTTAGAGTCTTTATTTCAAATTCGATAGGAAAAATTGGTTATCTTCTAAATATGATATGTTACGAAGAATATCCATTAGTGTTTTGCCATGTTGTGTGGTAGGCCCACAAGGCCTCTGGTAATCTAGTAGCCCAATCCCTTTGATGTGTTGATACTATTTTAGTGAGAATTTCATCAAGGACTTTGTTGGTACTTTCAACCTACCCATTTTCCTGCGGGTGGTAGGGAGATGTGACTCTATGGATGATATGGTGGTTCTTCAGGGTGGCCATAATTTTATTTTCCACAAACTATGCCCCCCCATCAATATCACTTCACGTGGTAAGCCATATCACACAAATAGTTAAAAAATAAAATTAATCACATATTATTTTGTGGCTCTTGATAAAGCCACTCTTTCTACCCACTTCATTACATAATCTGTGGCAACCAGTATGTAAATCTTCTGGTTTGATGGCGGGTTGAATGGGCCGATGAAGTCCAGTGCCCACCATTCAAAACGTTCCACTACCAATTATGGTTGTAATGGCATTTCATCAGCTTGGCCCGGGTGGTCCATCCTTTGGCAACTATCGTAGGCTTGGACATATTTCTTGGCATCTTTAAAAATTGTAGGCCAATAATAACCCATTTGCAATACTTTGTGCCCCGTTCTACGATAAACGAACTGGCCACCACATGGTTCATCATGATAGGCCCATAGAATGTCATAAATATCATCTTCTTGGATGCACTTGCGAATATGCATATCAGCTTTGGTATGAAAAAGATACCCGCCGATCCAGGAGAATATAGCACTATGCTAAAAAATCATCTTTTGTTCCTTTGATGTCAAGTGTCTGGGCAGCTTACCTACTGCAGGGTAATTTTCTACATCTGCGTACCATGGTGTTTTTAATGCTATGAAAAATAGATGTTTGTTGGGAAAATGATCGTCCACCACTAGTGTGTCATCTGATTTGGGAACTCTGGACAGGAAATCTACAACCACATTCTCCTTCCCTGGACGATCTTTGATAGTTTAATCAAACTCTAGCAAAAGAAACAACCAACAAGTTACTCTCCCATTTTTAATCTGTTTATTGGCTAGATATCTAATGGAAAAGTAATCAGTATACAGAAGTACTTGAGAGCCAGTTATATAATATATAAATTTATTAATAGCATAAATGATAGCCAAGAACTCTTTTTCAGTCACTGTATAGTTTAATTCAGCAGGAGTGAGATTCTTGCCGATATAATAAATAACATAGGGTTTTTTATCTTCTTCTTGACCGAAGACTGCCCCTATTGTTGTGTCAGATGCATCCGAATAAATGTGAAAGGGCAACATCCATATAGGACCGCATAAGATTGGTGTTGTCGAGACTAGTTTCTTCAGATCTGTAATATTAGTGTCACATTTATGAGACCAATGGAATTCAACATTTCCAATTAATGCATACAAGGGCGCAACAATTTGTGATAAATTCTTTATAAACATACGATATTACCTCCACATCCAAGAAAACTGCATACCTCTATCTGCATACAAGGTGTGGCTAATAAAAGGATTACTTCTATTTTTTCCGGATCTACCTGAATTGCAGCTGCAGAGATGTAGTGTCCTAAGATTACTCCTTCGGTCATCATCATGTGACATTTTTCATTGCTCAAGCATAATCTGGTAGCAATACATCGTTCCAATATTTTTTCTAGTGTTTCTAGTGTCTGATCAAAATCATATCCTTATGGGGTAAAGTCATCCATGTAAATTTCAAATCCTTCACTTATTAAATCAAAAAAATGCTGAGTATGGCTCTTTGGAATGTTGCTAGGGCATTGTATAATCCAAATGGTAATACCTTGTAGGAAAATGTACCCCATGGACAGGTAAAGTTTTTTTTATCCTAGTCTTCGGGGGCTATATGGATTTCATTGTAACCGCTAAACCCATCAAGGAAGGAAAAGAACCACTTTCCTGCCAATGTATCAAGTACCTAGTCAATAAAAGGAAGGGGGAAGTGGTATTTCTACGTTTCTTTATTCAATTCTCTGTAATCCACACATATTCTCCACTTCCCATTCTTCTTAGGAATGAATACTAAAGGAGAGACCCATTTGCTGTCTGAGATAAGATAAATTCAGTTTTCATCCACAAGCTTTCGCAACTCATCTTTTACAACGTCTTTTAGATGCGATTTTAGCCTCCGTTGACGTTGTCGAATAGGCTAGGCCTCCTTCTCAGTATAAATGTGATGTGTGCATAGTTGAGGATCTATACCCTTCATGTCTGGGTAGTCCCAAGAAAATTCTCCTTGATATTTCTGTAAAACCCTCATGAGCTTTTTCTTTTGGTTACTATCCAAATTTCCATTAATATTTAAAAACTTCCTTGTCTCAGTTTCAATTGGTATGCTATTGTGAACAACAGTCATGGGTATGTGTTGATTATCAATGTATGCCAAGGGGTGTTATTGTGTTTCATCATTAAGAACTTCTTTTAACATTTGGCATTCTAAGTTTCCAGACGCAGATGGTTGATTCATGAATTTATTGATTACATCATCTTTAGTTTGATCTTTGAATTCAAGAGATTCAACTATTGTCAGTGGTGAATGGATATTCTGTTCCCAGTATGTATGTGGATGCCTGTGAATATTTACAGTGGGTAGAATTGGTTTAGCTTGCAGGTAGATGATAATATTTTTTATGGCATCACCTCTAGAAATGGTCATGTTGCCTGTTCGGTAGCCTATGTAAGCATCGACTGTTGCTAACCAAGGCCGACCCAGTATCAGTGGGTGTCTATCCATCCTACTTTTTGGGTTAATAACTAAAAATTTAGCTGGATACTCCCATGATTGTACCGAAACCAGGATGTCTTGTAATATTCCTTATGGTTTGATAACAGATCTGTCAACAAGTTCCAGCAAGGTAGACATCGGTTCTAACGCTGTTATGCCTAACTTTTCACAAGTTTCTGTAGTTAAGATGTTGATGGATTCCCCTAAGTAAACCAATGTGTTTGGAAATTAGTTTCCAGAGACTTGTACAGTTACTATGGGGTAACCTGGATCCTCATATTTTAAGGGTGTTTCTTTACCCAACAGTAAGTCTGATAATGCCCCTACCACATGAACAGTGGGTCCAACTTTTTCTTTCCTTACTTGCTTCTTTCCACACAACTCTTTAATTATCTTGGCATAGATATGAATGTCTTGTATCACCTACAGAAGAGGAATTTTAATGCAAATATTTTTTAATTCCTCTAGGATATCAAAATCTGGAGAGACTATCGGTCTAGGAAATGTCAGTATTTCAGGGAATGGAGGGGGAGAAATAATAAGGTTTTTAGGTTTCCTTTGGTCAATTGTTTCCCTCCCTTGCTCTACCTTTGCTTTAGTCATAGTTTTTTGTCTATATGCTGTCGGAATTTCAGATTCAAGTTGTGGTAGGGCCATATCTTCTTATGGTGAGATAACACGTCATAATCTCATCCTATTTTCATTTCATTGCTTCTGTTCAGTCTCGAGTTTTGGATTTTCAAAAATTTGAATTAACTAAACCAACCTATTGTTAGGGTTAGGATTAGGTTGAGCCGATAGTTGAGGACACATGATAGGCTGAGGATTGCGCTGGAATGGGTATGGAGCTGGTAATGTAGGTTGATTCTAAACCCCTGCCCCCATCGGTAGATTCGTCATTCCGAGAGTTCGCTGCCCATTTTGAGGCCAAGTTGTGGTTTGTGAAGGGGAGGTAGGCCACTGGGACTGATAGGGATTGTTTTGCCAATAAGGGGGAGAACAAGGAAAACTTTGCCAATTATTACCTGAAGAGGGTTGTGCTAGCCAAGGAGACATAGGAAATGATTGAGATGGCCACATAGAGAAAGGTGATTGGTTATACCAAGATGTTGCAGGGTTCTGTCAGTTAAATTGTGGAGAAGAAAAGAAATGAGGTAGATCTGTGTGGCATACTTGGTCATGCTTACCACTGTTGACGCTGGTTCATTAGATAGACTGGTTTTGTCTCTTCTTCTGCTTCTTTAAAAACTGCTTTCAGCCCTGGAAGTGAACGACAATGGTCAGTGGCATGGTCCTTGGTAAAAATAGCACATGTCTGGACCATGTCTTATGGACATTCCTGTTGGTTGTGCTTCTTTTGACAGCGTGGGAAAAAGACAACCAAGTTTTGTTCCACTATATCTTGCTTCCGCTTGGATTGTAGGACATCTAGCTACGTTGTGAGGGTACCCAAGATATCAGTTTTGAAATCTTCTAAAATATTACCAAATCTCACTCTGGTCACATTGCCACCAAACTGCTTAAGATTCCTTGTAATTGAATCTCTCTCGGTTGGCCTACTTCGCATACTACCCCGACAACACCTGATACATAGTGAAATAATGTCGTCATATTCTTCTTGATAGATGTCCCCCTTTCCCATTATGTTAAGTGTTTCGACCCATTCTTCTTTCATCCCCTTAATCATCGTTGCTTTTAAGATATCTTTAGAAAGTGTAGTATATGGAGACCTTTGCAAATTATATTGAAATATTTCAACATATTCTTCCAACATCTCACTGTCCCTTGTAGAAATTTTGAACATTTCATATTTCATATTTGTTAAGAAAATAGTTTTTCATCTGGTCCCAACTATTAATGGTTCCTCCACCGAGTCCCATAAACCAACATAATGTTGTTCCCTTTAGAGTAGAGGGGAATAATTTCAGTTTCTGAGGGTTAGTGGTGTAGTCATAGCCCCTACATAAGACATAAAATTCAAATAAGAATGCATTAGGATATTTCGAGGTCAACCCATGGAAGGTGGGGATGTTTTTTAATGTAATGGCTTTCATAGGGGCATTTGCAGTTGAATCAACAACGAGATACTCCAATGTTGATGTCTGCCTCTGGTCTTGGTTGTTTTCCATTTGATCAAAGATATGCCAATAATATTTAGGAATTTATTGTTCTGGAGGAATAATATCGGTGAGATTAGGGAGTGGATGTGGAGGAAGCCTTACAGCACTTCCCGGATCTAGGATGTTGGGTATCGATGTTTCAACCACACTCTCAAGGGATCCAGGCTCTCGATTTTTCACCCATACTGCACTGCTAGTTTCTTCCTCCCCTTCCTGCAAATTGCAAGAGCCTCCCTCTCTGAAAGGGTCAGGACTTACGTGGTCAACATTCTAAAGGCTTTGTTCAAACCCTTTTGTTTCACTATGAATCTCGTCATGGGCTGCAGATGGTGAGGTTGCTACCTGAGGGAGTGTAGTAGGAATTTGAGTAGGAGTGGGTCTGGGTGCTACGGATGCCTGGGATTCAACCTTCTTAATGATTTCGTCTATATATGTTTTTGTGCCAAGGATAACCGGTCCCTTGGGTATTGTGGATTTAAGTGGGGGATTTTTATTTGCTTCTATATTTTTCTTCCTAGTCATAAAACAAGAGCACCTATCCTACTAACCTCTACACAATTGTTGAAAAGTAGGCTAGAGAGCAAGAGTTTTTCTTGCTGGCACACAGGTTCTTACCTCTCATTTTCAATACCTAATTCTTCACAGCAAAAGGAAAAATAAATAAAGGACATTACTCTTAAACACTCTCCCTGGAAACAACGCCAAAAATGTTGGGTCATAAAGGTGACTATTACAGGCAACTTCAATGCTTCTCATTTAATTATAAACCCAGAGTAAGGAAGACTATCTAATTCTCAAATTTCAATCAGAAAAATTTGGAAGGGAATTGACTATTCTATTCTAAGCATATGCGGAAATAACTACTCTAGTTGAAAATAACAGACTAAAATTGAATATATTGTGATGAATTGAACAAAAATCATAATGAATTGAACAAAAACTCTAGTGAATTGAACAGCAATTGACTATCCTAAATTTTTCAATAGAATTCTCTTTTAAATCAATAAACGACATCCCTCTGAAGTAACAGTAACCAATGCTCACAATGATAATGAAAAGATCCAACATTAACTACATGCAGAACTGAACAACAATTGTGTTAAAACTAATCAAATGATTATAAAATAATTAGTAAATGATGAAAGAATCTAAACGATTATGAAAACATTGATTGTAAGCAAGAAAGCATGAATGTTGGACTAGTTTAATGAAAGAGGAAGTTGTAGCATCTTATGTTCACAATTCATCAATTAAACGATATCTTATGAGATGCACTAGAAGACTGGAAACACAAATTCTGTAGTTAAAACGTATAACACAAAATTAGCAGAGAAACTCCCAGGGCTGGGCCGAAATTTACCAAAAGTCTACCGCTAAGGGTAACTCAGAGATTGACTATTCCAAAAACGCCAAAATATTTATTAAGATGAAGATCAATACATTAATATAACTTGATAATTCTGTCCCGATACATCTATTACAGAGAAAAATATCTATTTCGATCTATCTATCTTGTCTGTCTTTGGCCTTTTAAAGGCGAATTCAAAAGCAGTAGCAGGTCCTTTCCATGCGGGACCCTACTTCTTCGTGGCTGTCCTTTGAGTACTCCAAGCATGGATGTGTCTTTCCATCTCCCACCAGTCCATAGGAGCCATCATGATCCTGATTTCCTCCTTTGTCAGCTATCTTTTGTTTATCAACAGTTCAACTGCTTTTCTTGCCTATCAATAAAGATATAACAAGTCATTTTTTCGTTGTTAAACGTTCCTTTTATCATCTGTTCATGCTACCTTGGATTTACATTATTTCCCTTTAATTTATTTCTAGGGTGAAGAGAAAATTCATAAAATTACATAACAAATCATGGTAAATATGGGATGAAACATACCTTCTTCTCAATGCAACAATAGTTATAACAATAAACAATGCCTCTTCCTCAAGTTCTCCCTCCTCTATATCCTCCACCTCATCTCCTTAGAGGAGAGTCATTTACTCAAAAAGCGATATGGTGTAATTGATCATTCAAAGCATCCAAGGCCCTGCAATGGTTAGTAAGGTGAGTAGGAGACCCAAAAAAATCACATAACACATTATTAGGTAAATTTGAATATATGTTTAGTATAGGACAGTCCATTAGAATAGCCATATGTATGGAAATGTTTATAATACTCATTAGAAGACATACCTTTTTGATTTAGAAATGCATGGTATTGGTTATGCCCCTCAAAAGGAACACTTGTTAATACTTGCACGACCTCTCCAGATGGTCTTGCATGAGGAGGAGGTAGTCCTAGCAGTGCGCTAGAAGGTCTTGCACCTCGTACCTTTAAGAACTTTGTAAGCATGTTTCCCCTCATTGTGATAAATTTTACAACAAACTTGTAGTCAACTAGGTTAGGAAATATTCATGTCCTTGATCCTTTCAATTAGATCAATAATTTTATGTTGTAAGCTAATTTTAGTAGGATCACCAGAAGTAGAACTTACTATAAATTCATTAGGATACTGTTGGGTACCATATTTGTATGCTTTCCTCTCCCATTTTACCATATCTTTCTATCTCTTTCTACCATTATTATTCTTAAACACATGAGGTAGAACCCTTTTCCTTATCTTTCATGGGATATTTGGTTAATGAAGTATTTGTCATGGAGGTTTTACCTTTTTACATATTAAATCCGATATTTCTACAGATTTGGCTAAAACAGGATCATTGCAGCTGTGATTCGAGGAACATTCCATCTCCAACATTTTCCTCACTTGTTGTTACAGCATAACAAACTTGTTTGTACCAGTGCCATCTCAAGCCTTTTCATGGTTTCCTTCTGGGAAACTAGGTTTCCGTTGTAACAAGATGTATTTTTGTAACTATGGGGTTGCTGAGGGACATCGGGGGTTCCAGGACATTTGTATAAAGAGGCCTGTAGGCTGTGAAATGGTGTTAAGCCCTTTGACATACAGATATTGTAATGAATCTCTTTTATCATTAATAAAATGTGCAACAACTTGTTATTTCTTCTGTAGTTTGTGATTTTACCACTGCCCTGATCAGAGAGTTGGGCTCACTCTTCTCATCAGGTGTTGTGTTTTCCTTTTTCTTGCATTATTCACATTTTAGTGTGATTTCCTTACTGTTGTGACAATTTACTCTTAATTGTTGTGAATGTCCTTTAAATTATGCAGTTTATTTAATTGTTGTTGCAGTGGTCTGTGTGTTATGGATTTAAACCTGTGATCTATAGCAGGTCATGTGCTTGTATCTGCATATACTTTGATGTTAGTCTTGAACTAACTAACGCCCTCGGGTTGATAATTTATGTGGGGAAAAGGTTGAATTTTGTTCATATCCGGACACCAACATATTGGAGTCATTGTCGGGGAGGCTAACAGGTGCAAGAACAGAATCTGCAATAGGTCTAAGGTTCAATCTCTCGTCTTGGGGAGGGCATTTATTTCCCTGCTCCAACTCCTGAGCGTAAGTGCTTTGTGTTTTCCTTTCATGATTTTTATTGTTTTCTGTAGAATCGATCTCTCATCTTGGGGAGGGCATTTATTACTCTGCTCCAAATCCTGAGCATAACATGCTATTTTTATTTTTTCTTGTTTTTCTTTCTCGTTAAAGTTAACCCCTCGTCTTGGGGAGGGTATTTTGACACCCTACTCTGAGTCCTAGGCACAATTTCCAGTTTTTTGTTTTTATTTTCTTTTCTTTGGGCCAATTTCTCGTCCTAAGGAGGGTATGTGATTACCCTACTTCAGGTCATGAACATCGATTTTCCTTTTTGTTTTTATTGTTTTTTTGAATTTATTCTCTCATCACGGGGAGGAAGTCATCTATCCTACTCGGGGTCCCGAGAGATTACTGTTACTTTGATGAACCCTCCTCACAATTTGTATGAACAAGGATCTAAATAAGAGGGGTAGAGGAAGACCCCAAAATAAAGGAAAGGATCTGGGAAGGAAGACATACATTGAGGAAATTATTGAAAAATCTAGATATGAGACACTGTCCCATGCTACTGTTAGGGTTAGAGTTCAGACGAAGTCCGAAGGGTAGTCTATAGAGCAACCAGTGCCATCCACGGTACTAGAAGGTTTTCTTTCTACAACATAATATTTAACAAAAAAGGTATCAGTGGAGGAGATATTCTTATCAGCAGCAGAAGGGGAAGAAGTGGCCAGTAGGGGATCATAAGAACTGAGCAATTCTAACTAGGAAGAAGAAACTCTAAAAGGGTTTTCATCCCTAAGAGACCAAGGCAACGTTGTAAAAATTATGTTGCTGAACCAAACAACTCTTATCTGGTAAAGGAATTTTTTAAAGATTTTGAGTCACCAAGGGACTGGGGGAGCGCAGTCCAACCTTCTACAGTTGAATCACTCCAGATACCAGCTGTGGAACCAGTCAAAATTCCAAGTGATTATTGGAGGGTATTTATGGCACTTGTAAGTTCCTCTATTGATTTTCCCATCGAAAATGTTACAGGTGATGCACCAATGAGACCCATCCCTTTAAAAACCTTGCCTAGTTTTCATGGGTGCTCTTCTGAAGACCCTGATACATTCCTTTTTGAGTTTGATATTTTTTTCCGTGGATATGACTATATTGCTGATGCCCAGAAATTGAAGATATTTCCTGCTAACCTAAAGGGGACAACCCTGAGATGGTTCATGGGTCTAGGAGGGAGTACGATTACCTCATGGGAAGGAATGAAAGAAGATTTCTTGGAGAAGTACCAAGATTACTATAAGTGCTATGATATTATGGAAAAAATCTTTAAATTTGCACAAAAAGAGGATGAAAATATGTAGGACAGTGTATAAGGATTTAAATACATATTCCAGAGGTCTGGACATAGTGACCTGGAAAAGGACATTTTGAAGATCATTCTTCTCTGAGCACTTAGGGAAGATTCTCTACAACTTCTGAATATAGTGTGAAAAGGGGATATTTCAAAAGAAAACTTTGAAAATATATGTTATTACTGTATCAAGTGTTCACGAGGAGCTAAATGAAGTGCACAGTGAATTCGGTCACCAAAGACTTCCGGTGGAGGGGTCACAAAAGCAGAGATTGGAAATATATTGGAAAATATAAGGACCAATATTTTGAGAACACTATCAGCCCAGATGGACACTATATAGGAAAAACAGAAGCAGATGGAGTTGGAAAAAACCATGGCCATATTCTTCCCTCAGTGCAGAAAGAAACACCCTTTTAAGGAATACCCGCTGAACACAGTGGAACACTGCGCGATCTGTGAACAGTCTCACGTGACCAGTTCATGTCCTTCCTTGCCCGAGCTGAAAGAAATTTTCCAAGGAGGAAGTGAATAAAGCGTGGTGTACCAGTTGTACTTCATGGGGTAGAAGAAGCCATGGAAACCTCTACCACCACTTATAAATCCAGGTATGTTTCCAAACCCATCTCAGTACTTTAACAATTTCAATATGGGTCCCCAATCTGCACCATTTTCAGCTATGTGGTCTGAATATCAATATTCCCCTTGGCAAGAATGGGTTCCCCAGGCCAGTACAAATCCTTCATGGAACCAAATCTGGCATGGACCCTCTCCTACGGGATAGTTTCCTCAGCCTATGCCTCAATAGAAACTTCAATTTCCTTCCAATTTACCCCCAGGAAACCCAGCCATTAGACCCCAGCTTCCTATCCAGTCCAACCCAAATCTGAATAATAAAGTGGTCTAGCAAACAGACACTCTGAACCTTCCATCATTTATATTTTCTACCATAGGGCTTAATGAGATAAATCTATGGTCTAGCCGGGTAGTAAATGCACCTACTTCACCCATCATTACAGAACAATTTGACAGTGAAGATATAGAACCAGAACAAAGAAGAGTGAGGGAGAATTTAGGTCAAAATGTAATAAATCAGATACCTCCCCAAGCTGTTCCTAATAAAGGTCATTTAAATTCTCCTCCCTAACTTGAAATATTGACCTTGAGTAATCCAAACCCTCAGACAGAATTTGACTTCCTCGGGGAACTGCAGAATCTCTTTGTTAAAATACCCCTGTTACAAGCTATGAGGGATGTACCTATATACGCAAAAAAATTGAAAGAGTGATGCTCAAAGAAATAAGGGAGGAAACCTAAGGATCCATTACCATTCATGTAGTGGGTAGACTATCCGATATCGTGTTAGGAAAAATTGTGCCTGTGAAATACGAAGACCCTGGGAACCCAATTTTAATAGTACAGATTAATGGGGTGGAAATCCCAAACGTACTGGTTAATTTGGGAGTAGCCATTAACATTATTACTGCTGAAATAATGAACACATTAGGACTTGGAAACATTAAACCAACCCCTACTATCCTGGAACTTGTAGATAGATCCACAATTAAACCAGTAGGGAAACTAGAGGATGTGATCATTTCAGTGGACTCGTGGCATTACCCGGTGGACCTCCTCATATTACAGATTCTATATTCAGTAGGTGGTCACCCATTGATCCTAGGAAGACCCTGGCTTGCAACTGCATATGCCTACATAGGGTGTCGATCTGGACACATGTTTATATTGAATGGGACAATTACAAAGAATCTCAAGCTTTATCCTCCTGCAGAACCGAGCCCATCTGAAAAATCATTACCCAGTCAGAAGTCTCTACCTGTAGAAGAGCCTGAACCCAAAAATGAAGATGTTAGACCATTCCTCACTATTGGGCAGGCCCTTCAATTCAAAACAGAAACTTAGGATGATGCCATTAACGCTTTCATTAATGATTCTAGTTCTATTTCCAATTCAACTCGACCTATTCTAGAATCTTCTATGAGCTATGAGACATAGGAAAACATTGAACAATAATATGACATCAAAGACATTCCTGTAACCTTATCCCTTAATAGTACTCCAATTGAGATTGAACCAGGGAAAACACTTAATATCAATCCAAACCTGTCTGAATCGCAGACAAACCATCTTTTGAAAGTCCTTCAAGATCATCAGGAAGATTTTTCCTGGGATTATACCGACATGAAGGGTATCCCTACCAACCTATGCATTCATCATATTTATATTAAGGAAGATTTCCACCCTGTAAGACAACCTCAACGGAGGATGAATCTTGCTCTCAAAAACATTATCAAAGAAGAATTACAAAAATTGTTGGATGTAGGATTCATTTACCCCATCTCAGATATCCAATGGGTATACCCGCTAGTTATTGTTCCCAAAATGAGTGGTAAATGGCGGATCTGTGTAGATTATAGGGAATTAAATAAGGCAACACAAATAGACCATTTTCCTTTTATATTCATTGACCAAGTCCTGGACACCTTGGCTGGAAAGAAGTTATTTTCCGTCCTAGACGGATTCAGTGGATATAACCATATCCAAATAGCTCTGGAAGACCAGGATAAAGCAAATTTCACATGCCCCTAGGGAACCTTTTCATATAGGGTCCTCCCATTTGGCTTGTGTAATGTTCCTGCTACCTTCTAGAGGGCAATCTTGGGAATATTTTCTGATTTGGTCGATGATAGTGTTGAAATATATATGGATGATTTTACTCCATATGGAAACTCATTTGAGGAAGGATTGGAAAATCTAGAGAAGGTACTCAAAATATGTAAACAGACCCATGTATCTCTGAGTACAGTCAAATGCCATATGATGAGGGAAGAAGGAGTAGTATTGGGACATTTTCTCTTAGTTGCTAGAATTCAAGTTGATTCGGCTAAAGTAGAGGTAATATTACATTTCTCGTCACACAAAACACCCACACAGGTACGTAGCTTTATTGGTTGTGCTGGTTATTACAGACGCTTTATAGAAAATTTTGCTAAAATAGTACACCCACTGTTTCAATTGCTAACAAAAGATGTAGAATTTTTGTGGATTGAACATTGTGAGACAACTTTCACGAAAAGTAAGGGGCTGGTGTTCACGGCTCCAATCCTCCAAGAATCTGATTGGGCATTACCGTTTCACATACATACTGATGGTTTTCACACAACATTCGGCGTTGTTTTAGGACAACAGGTAGACAAAACACCATACGTAATTTACTATGTCAGCAAGAACTTAATTCATGCTGAATTAAATTACATAGTGACTGAAAAAGAATTCATGGTTGTCATTTATGTTGTCAGTAAGTTCCGACAGTACATCACTGTGTATTCTACTGTTGTCCATACTAATCATGCAACAATGAGATATTTGATGAATATACATATTACCCTTGGCCATATTACAAGATGGTTACTATTGCTTCAAGAATTTTATATTACAATAATAGACAAGCCAGGAAAAGATAATGTAGTGGCTGATTTCCTATCTAGAATGGATAACAATGATGAATGCACACCTGTAGAAGATAATTTTCCCGATGAACATATTTTTGCAGTTTTGACTAAACCTCCATGGTATGCAGATATTGCTAACTATCTTGCTACAAGGAAAGTGCCTCCTCATTTTTCATATAGGGAACAACAAAAAATTATTCATCACAATGCCCAATATTCTTGGATGGCAGGGTACCTTTTTCATACAGAGGTAGATAAGCAGATCCGACGTTGGGTGTTTGAGGAGGATATTTATAAGTTTCTGAAAGATGCCCATGATGACCGTTGTGGAGGGAATTTTGCAGACAAGAGAACATGCCATAAGGTGCTACAAATGGGATATTATTTTCCTTCATTTTTTCGTGATGCTCAGAATTATGTTAGGAGGTGTGATAGTTGCCAATGTATGGGCCAGCCTGGTCAAGCTAATGAAATGCCTTTGCAGGGATAGATAGTCCTCGATCCTTTTGAAAAATGGGCTATTGACTTCATTGAACCCTTTAATCCACCATCCCAGAAAAAATTCCACATCTTGGTCTGTCCTAATTACGTGACTAAGTGGGTGGAAGCCAAAGCTGTTGCGAAAGCTATAGAGCAGGTGGTTTCAAATTTTATATTTAAATAAAATATTTGCTTGTTATGGTACTCCAAGAGAGATTGTTTCAGATGGAGGAGCACAATTCACATCACACATGATACAAAATCTCATGCAAAAATATGGGTTCAAGCACAGAGTGATATCTCCATACCACCCCAGGCGAATGGACAAGTGGAAAGGACAAACAAGACATTGGAAAACATCTTGACAAAAACCGTGGCTTACCATCGTCAGGATTGGGCTCAGAAGATACCATAAGCTCTCTGGGCATACAGAACAACATGGTGAAATAAAGCCGGGTTTTCACCATTCGAGCTAGTTTATGGCAAATCCCCGTTGTTTCCAATAGAATTTGAAATCAGTATGCTCATAAAAACTTTTGAAGTTGGTTTGGATCTGTCAGATGCCCAGAAACAGCGACTGGCCCAGAGCAATGAACTAGATGAAATCCATTCAATGGCTATCCAGAGAACTACTGCTATTCAATAGCAGAGAATGAAATGGCATGATAAGTTTATTAAAAATAAGGTGTTTCAAAGTGGAGATTGGGCACTACTTTATGACTCTCGTTTTAAGGATTTTAACGGGAAGCTTTGCACTCATTGGATGGGACCTTACGAGGTGGATGCTATATTTCATAATAGAACAGTCAGACTAGTCCAAATTGATGATAGACGTGCTTCATTTATAGTCAATGGAAATCGCCTGAGACTATACCACCGCCCGACCTCTAAGGATGGTTTTATTAAACAAATCTCTGATAAATCTAGTTTGAAGGTCATCAGCGCAGAGAATCCTTCCTCTGCACCCTTTTTATAATATATATATATATTGTTAGGTGTGGAGCCTGATTATCTTGTTTATTTTGTATCACAGTGTTGGACCCATGTACCTTAATGGGGCGGTAATGCTGCTCGTAATTAAATGCTGCCTGGGGGGTCCAGGGGGGGCGGCTGTGACTTTATGGATCCCCCCCTCGCGAGGGGTTTCAGGGTAGTGCCCCCGAACTAAAAACAAATGTAAAATTGCCTTGTAAAAGTATAGTAATTTCTAGTCAATCTGGGCTATTCATTAGGCAGATGATCTGATGGTAGAAATTATGTTTAGTTTAGGGTTTTTTTCCCTAGAAGGAAACCCCTCGCTTTTATGAGGGTATTGTATTGCGGCTGTGTATAGTGTGTGTATTCTCGGAGTGAGAAACAGAGAGGGAGACTTTGAGAGAGAACAAAGGATATTACAGTGGATCTACTGTAGGTTGTGTCTCTTCATTTTACTGGATAATAGAAAGGAAGGACTGGCTGTTCGGGGTGGACGTAGCCCAAACTGGGTGAACCACATATATCTGTGTCTCTCTGGTTTTATGTGTTTCATTTCTCTGTGATATTTATTTTTCTAACATATATATATATATATATATATATATATATATATATATATATATATATATATATATATAAAAGAATAAAGAATTATATAGTTTATCTTCTTGTCTTTTTGCAGGAGTTACTACTAAGGAGTGAAAACCAAAGAGAAATTTCCCAAAGTATCAGTTTCTCCTACTCATGATGTTGTTACTCAGTTGCTGCTACTCATGGTGCTATTACTCAGTTGCTGCTACTCATGATGTTGTTACACCAGATGTTGCTATTTGATATTGTTACTCCTTGCTCGATGTTGCTACACTGGATGCTATTACTCCACTACTGCTACTCGATACTGTTACACTGAATGTTGTTACTCCAGATGCTGCTACTCGTGATTCTTTTACATTAGATGTTGCTACTCGATGTTGTTACTTGGTTGTTACTACTCCTAGTGCTGTTACTCGAGTGCTGCTACTCGTGATGCTATTACACCGGATGCTACTACTCGATGCTGTTACTTTGATGTTGCTACTCACACTGTTATTACTCTGATGCTACTACTCGTGATGTTGTTACAATGGATGCTACTACTCAATGTTGTTACTCTAGATGCTGCTAGACCGGAAGCTATTACTCGTACTATTGTTACTCTGATGCTAATACTCATACTGTTGTTACTCTAATGCTGCTACTCGTAATTCTGTTACACCTGATGTTGTTACTCCAGATGCTGCTACACCGGATGTTGTTACTCGTATTGATGTTACTTTGATGTTGCTACTCGTACTGCTATTACTCTGATGCTACTACTCGCACTGTTGTTACTCCGATGCAGCTACTCGTACTTCTGTTACTCCATTCGCATCATTACTGTGCCGTCATCCTACCAACCGTCACATCATCCAGGTAGGCTGTCAGGTACACATCCACATGACTTTTACTAATTTAATTAAATATCACATGTGAAGATTTTAATGTCGTGCATGACAAAAATTTAAGTTGTGGGGGGTGCCATCATAGTTGGGGACATCGTAATAATTGCCTCATAAATCAGTATGACAATCCGTTCATGGTACACCTTACGATTCCAATCAACATGTGGTATCATCATTTAATACATATTGGGATTTGTAAGATGTCTCGTCCACTCTATACGAAACAATTATTATTTTTATTCACCACACTTACCATATTCATTTATGACTTTTCTTGGTCTCCAAGAATTACTGTCCGTATTTACTATTACCACTTTCCATTTTTACCATGTTCTTTCTCTGAATTTGGTATCCACCACCTCGCCCAATGGTCTGTTGTTACATGAAGTGTTTCTACAAGTCTCCACAGTATGGGTGCGCTGGCTGTGCGACATGAACCTAAAAACACAGCCTCAGTCTGCAACAATCTAGAGTTATGGAAATTCTTAGTCGATGCAGGGTGGGATACCTACTTTGATAGATTGCAGGCGTTTGATGGAGGAATCAAAATGGAATTCATACTCAATTTAGAGGAGAACTACTCGTGGGTTAGAGGTTTAAAAGTTCCTGTCATAGAAGAGGTAATTGAAGAGGTTAGCGGGCTAAGACAGCAGGGGCAACAATGGTTTGCTCGAAAATTTTCTCTCCCGGAATTTCCCAAATTTTTCTTGTAGGCAGGAGAAAGTGTCATTCAAATGGGCAGAGGATACGAGTGTCGAACTGTGTCATATCCTTGGAACGAAGTTGCAGGTTTCGTAATAAAATACATAACATATGAGGGCTAGGCCACAAATCTATTCAAGTATCATTTTAAAATTTTAACACACCTTCGATTTCCACAGGCTCAGGTACATGCCTTGAACATGCCCTTCTTCCTATTGAAACAGTTGTAGCATATGGCACAGGCTGCATGGAATTCGTGCCGAATTCCAGCAGTGCTTTCCAATCATGGATTGGTGTGACTATTGGTTATGCATGCAATAAACAGGCTTCGGGTCTCCTAGGCGGAATTTTGCGGGCCCTCAGAAGAAGGGGTGGCAGCCATTATTGCCGCTAGAGAATAGGAACCAGTCTCTCCGGCTGGTGTGGCAGAAGAAGAAAATTTGGAGGGAATTGATCAATAGGAACCCAAGGAAATGGAAATGGAAGTTAATTAGGAGGAACCCTAGGAAGAAGAGATGACGTTTGATCAGGAGGAACCTGAAGAGATGAGAATGGAGGAGGTAATTGGCGACACAGCCAAGGATGCCACACAAGAAATAGCCTCGCTTGAAAAGCCCACAGAAGAGGAAATTAGAATAGAGGAAGTAATTAGCGGCAAAGCTGAGGCTTCCACAAAAGAACCAGCCTCACTTGAAGAACCCACAGAGGAAGAAATTACAGATATCGTGTAGGAAGTCGATACTGTTCTACAATAATCAACTTTTTTCAATGAAGAACAAAGGAATGAAATGGTGGATAGAGGAATGGCAAGTGATGTTGTTTTGCAAGAAATAAAATCACCTACCCAAAAAAACATGGATGTTGATATAGGTCGGGGTGTTACATAAGAACCACCCCCAATTTGGCTAGAACAGGAGGAGTCAACCTACGAAATCGTCATTGTTCCCCTAGAACTGGTACCAACTGTGGAAAAAGAGACAATTCATGAGGAAGATGAAGGTAGAGAAGAAATGAACTAGGATTTTGATACTATCCCACAAGAACCAGTATCAACATTAGAAGAAGAAATGGTGAACAAAGAGAGAGAGGACAGAAGGGAAACAAGCTGTGGAACTGATGTTGCTCCATAAGAACCAACATCGACCCTGGTTGAGCTAATAATGCGTTAAGTTCTGGTTCAAGATGAAAATGAGGATAATGATTCTATCCCCCACTCTCCATTCCAGTCCATGATTCCTAGAGGGGTGAGGGGGTTTCGCTCGCCCAAATGATTAACAGAGGAAGTAGTTGTCCCACCAGTACTTAAATTTTTTGACACGGCTAAAATTGGCCCAGCCACTACCGAGCCTCTGTTGGAGCACTTAGAGGCTCGCGAAGAAGATAGAACTCCTGTGGAGACACTGTAACATAGAGTGGTCATTTAAAATGTCATCTAGACGATAGGAGCCCCCAAAGGGAATATAGAGAAAGAAGCCCTGGGAGATAGGGAGCCCAGCCAAAAAGGCTTAACGAGAGAATCCACTAAGAACACCGGTAGAATTCTGCCACCTCCTGAGCCTGTCATAGGCCGAAAGACTGAATTTATTGTTAAAAATGAATGGGTTGAAAAGTGTGAGAAAGGAAGGTTACCTCTCAAAAAGAGGTATCAACTACAGTTGAGTGAAACCATGAGACTAAAAAGGGAGGTTCGGGATTTGAAAAGGCAAGTTTCCTAGCTAAAAAATAAGGTGAAAATCTACAAATGGAAGGCGATAAAGCTGAAAGTTGAGGTCTCCTCTACAACCACCTGGACTGGACGAATCGAAGAATTGTTTGAAGGACGGGAATTTGTATTGGCCATTGAAATCCAGAAGTGGCAGTCTGTTGTGAGTGATCATAAGAAGGAAAGATCTCGATTTCGAGAACAGGATGCCAATGTCGTCATAGGGTACATGGATCAGTTATATATGGCATGACTGAAGCAGGCTAAACAAAAGGCCAAAATAGAAGAACTGGAAGAACAAGTGCAGTTGCTGCAAACAGATAAGGAGAAGATGTTCTCCCTAGCATAGCAGGTAATGGCCTGTAGACCTCCTGCACATAAATTTGCCTTATTTCTTCACGAGAAATTTATTTTCTTTTGTATTGAAAGAATATATAAGGATATTTGGTACGAAATTGAGGACCCCATTCAATTTCTCTGTATTTTAAAAATTCACGATATCATAGGACAACATTTAATGTGTGAGCTCTACATGCATGGGTATTTCTTAAGGCATGATCAGTCCTTTAACCCCGTTCCATTCATGGGGGAAATCCATTTAAGAGATTTCACCTCTTATATCATCAATCAAATTAAGTGGAGAAAGGCCTGGGATACATTTGAGGAAAACCAAGATGGAAGGCCATTAATAATGAGGAAAGAGCATTGCCAGTCCTCAAATATTTATAACAAGAATTATACATTCTTACAGATTGAAGGGTGCAAAGAACAAATGTTGGTAACCCAGAAATGTTGTGTCGACCTATGTGTCAGACAGATTACGATGTTCCGTAAGGAAGCGTTGGACAGTTGTCAGAAAAGGTGGATGTTTTCATCCTCAGCCATCAGAGAACGAGAACCATTTGGGGCACCTAACTTTACATGGGATTTAGAGAGAATGCCACATTTCATGGCATGCATTCATACCGTGGGGCCAGATGGATGGGATTGAGATTTCAATTTCCCCTTATCTGGTTACTAGCCTAGCAGTATACTCCTGCATACAACGTTGATCTAGACTAGTGGAAGGATGTTGCTTTGACAGAGGGATATTAACCACCAGGGACAGAAATGACTGAAGAGTATGACTTCGCACAGCTTCATGCCGATCACAGTCGGTCCAATCCGGATCTGAGAAGACGACGAGTTGCATGAGGACATTCTGATAGACCAGTTGGGGGGAGATGTTGGGTACCACTTTTGTATACATTCCTCTCCCATTTTACCATATCTTTATATCTCTTTCTACCATTATTATTCTTAAACGCATAAGGTAAAACCCTTTTCCTTATATTTCATGGGATATTTGGTTAATGAAGTATTTGTAATGGAGGTTTTACCTTTTTACATATTAACTCTGATATTTCTTCAAATTTGGCTAAAACAGGGGCACTTCAGCCATGAGTCGAAGAATAGCCCATCTCCATCATTTTTCTCATTTTCTGTTACAACATAATAGACTTGTTTGTACCAACGCCAACTTAGGAATTTTCACGATTTCCTTCTGGGAAACTAGGTTTCCTTTGTAACAAAATGTATTTTTGTAACTATGGGGTTGCTAAGGGACATTAGGGGTTCCAGGACATTTGTATAAAGAGGCCTGCGGGCTGTGAATTGAGGTTAAGCCCCTTGACATACAGATCTTGTAATGAATTTCTTTTATCATTAATCATATGCACAACAACTTTTTGTTTCTTCTGTAGTTCGTGACTTTACCGTAACCCTGATCAGAGAGTTGGGCCCACTCTTCTGATCAGGTCCTACATTTTCATTTTTCTTGCATTATTTGATTTTTAGTGAGATTTCCTTACTGTTGTTATAGTTTACTCTTAATTGATGTGAATGTCCTTTAAATTCTGTAGTTTATTTAATTGTTGTTGCAATGGTCTGTGTGTTATGGATTTAAACATGTGATCTATAGTAGGTCATGTGCTTGTATCTGCATATACTTTGTCGTTAGTCTTGAAATAACTAACTCCCTTGGGTTGATAATTTATGTGCAGAAAGGGTTGCATTTTGTTCATATCCGGACACCAACAGATACCCTGCCATTTTTTCAATACTTATATCTTGCTGTAATGCATCCTATATAGTATCAACCTTCTGCTGCATTAGAGGGATCTTGGTCAATGTTAACAACACTTTGATAAACCATTCCTTTTGATGGTGCAGATGGCTGATTAGGGGAATTTTGAGGTCTAAAATGGGCCTCCTAAGGAATTATAAAATAATAATGGAAATAATAAAATAAGATTAGATTACATCACCAAATTTTAGAGGTAAAAAAATAACTTTTTCAACTCGTATTTTAAACTTATCTCCCTATGGGTTTACTCAAATTTCAAGCAAGAACACTTGTTGGATGTAAAATTTCATTCCTCGTCCAAGGAGTACACATGTTGCATACTTTTGATGGACCCTGCTACATGAAAAATGTGATTTCTATCACGATTTTTAACGTATTTCTCATTTTCATGTAGTAGGGTCCATTGAAAGTATGCAACATGGGTACTCCTTGCATGGGGAATTATATTTGCATCCAACGAGTAGTCCCAATTAAAATTTTAGTAAAAACTTAGGGAGATAAGTTGAAAATACAAGTTGAAAAAGTAGTTTTATCATTTTATTATTTTTTAATCTTTTTACTTTTTTTACCCCAAAAATGGTGAATCATGCCCCATGGTTGACATCATCATCTTGAACCTTATTGGTTCTTATAAAGTTTATTTTGCTTGTACATTTTTCTTAGGAGGCCCATTTTAGACCTCAAAAGTTTTGTAATGAGGATAAGTTAGTTTGCCAACAAAATCTTTGAATCAATGCATACACTCCCATGTAGTTTTTCCTTCTCACTGCATATTATCCCACAACTCAGCTAAGCCTTGCTGATCGGTCTGAGGTGGTTTAAATTAATTAATGAATTATTGTTTAGATATATCTAAAGGGGGATCATCAACTGTTGTTGACCATTTAACAAACCAGCAAAGGGTTTATTTATCAATGTGGTCTGAAAATCATTCACTCTATAAACATCTAGAGTTTATATAGCTCTCAAGATAGCTTCACACCGATGCCAATGTTACTCTACCTCTTCATCACCTTGTCCTAAAAACTTAGAATACCCAATAAATGATCTAGCTACATTCCCAACCATTGGAGCATGTCTAGGTGGAACTAAGATAAATCCTATCAAATTAAGTTGTGAATAATTTTCAAAATGTGATTCACTACTACTACTAGAACTACCAATTGAATACACCTTATGAATACTACAAAATTTCAGGGTCTTAACTAACTTGGAAATTAAACTTACATGGTTTTCTAGGGTACCAGGGGAAGGGAAGCAAGAGATCAAACCATGCTTCTACCTTAAAAATTGTTTATTGCTAGGGAAGAATCACCCTCATGAAACAGTCTTCTCATAACAAAGTGCATCTCTGCATCTGCAAGAGTGTTTGGAGTATACATCATGATCCTATAACCTGGTATTTATAGAATTTTGGTTCCATCTAATTTCTGATGGGCTTCACTATTCCAACGTTGATTTCCTAACTTATTTCCTCTATCTCCCTCTCTTCAGCTAGTGTTGGGCATCATAATTTTCATAATTTCCTTGCCTTACCTCTTAGTTTTCATACTATTTCCTAATTCTTTATTGTAATTTGGCTATGATAACCTATAGAGTGTGGATTCTAGTAGTTTTTTAAATGAATGTATTATTTTATTATTTTTATGAATGGATTTTACCATTAAAGTGTTATTTACTTACGAGCGGATCCTTATTTTGGATAAGAGTCTATTGATGCATTGCCATTTGATGCTGCTTCCTAGAATGATCATGGGAGATTGCACAATCTCACCATTTTTATACTTTGTTTGGTGTTAATTAGTTAAAGACAAGCTTTCGACCTGGTATTACAGATGCATTAAGATCTAGGTAGCTTAAATGCGCATCCTGAGAATAATTAGATTCTTAGGATCACTCATTATTAAAAATAGATTCTTTGTTCTTATCTCTTACTGACTTGATATAATAACTTGCATTAAGCCTTGAAAGGGGTTGTTTAGTTGTAATATTTTTTTAACATAAGTTCATAAATTTGAATACCTTGATTGTAATTGGTTTTTTGTAATCGAATGGAAGTATTTATTACTCAAATTTAATAGGTTGTGTTCATTCCTATCATAAGGCAGTTTGATTCTAGTGATTTGGGTCTGATCCTAGAAGCAACATTGTCTTCACTTGTATCATTAAATTTTTGTTTGATTCTCCTTATTTATCTATTTCCATTTGTGTAATTGTTGTTATTCTCTCATTGCTCATTTTTTAGATCAAATGCTTTGTTTTCAATCAGATTTATCAAGATTTTTATAGAATAGTTTTTTTGTAGTTAATATATTAAGAGGTTTGTCATTTATTTTCATTTAATGTAAATTATCATAGATCTTTATCTTATTTACTTAATCTCTTTCAATGGTATGATTTTTTAGAATTGTTTTTCTATTATCTAGTTGTTTTTACCTAAGAAATAGCTTGATGTTCAATAGGTTTTCTTTTGGTGTTTCCTTCAGAAGCATTTATAATTTAATGTTTTGAATGGTTTCCCATAATTAGAAATGGAATTATAAGTTGATTTATTTGATATTGCATATTTTCTTTTCAATAGGGTATTAGTAACTATATATACCAACATTCCTCTTGCATAAATTGTTTCTATAACCTTAAAATAGAAAAATGAAACCTCGGGTTGATATATTAATGTGTAGTAGTTAGTTGGTCCTTTTAGGAACAATTAATTGGCTCAACATTTTGATTTTGTTTCTAAAGAGGTTATCAAAGATAGTGCTAGTTGTATTCCTGGGGATGGGTATTAAAGATAGAAGGTAACAACCTGTGCATGCACTCAAGTAACAATATTTTTCTAGTTCCTACCCTCGGTTGATACATTTAGGCTGTCTATTGTGTATGGTTAGAAATAAGCCTAGGACTAGGAACCGAGTAGAGATAGATTAGAAATCCACACCAAAAATAACCAAAATCCAACGTCATGTTGGCCTTGGAACAATGGATTTATAGAAAAAATCATCCGCAAATCATAATCTCAAGTGTTGGTAGGTCCCCGAGCAGTATCTAGGAAGGGCTCTATTGTTAATTCCCCTCGAGTAGCAAGGTCATATACTGCATCCAACGCTGAGATTCATGATAAAAATTTAGTATCTGAGTAGAGACTTCAAGATATACCTATTAGGCATCTTAGTCCTTTTTATAAGAGTGAGGGGCACCCTTGTAATTTAAGTGAAGGGGGAGGTGAAACAAGAGAACCATACCCTAAACCTTCTGACCAAGAATTTCCTATGACACCCATTGTGAGACGAGAAACTAAATTTCTTGACCTGAACAGTGCTATGGGACTTGGCCAATGTTTAGAACCCCATCATCATATCATTCTTTTTCAGATAGTACCTCCTAACTACGATATCCCTGAAGGTTACTAGAATATATTTGACCAAATGGAAAATACAGTAACGGGAATTCAAACCTCGACCATAGAATATCCTACTGTTGATCCACAATCGAATGCATCGATGAAGGCTATCCAACTACAAAACCTTCCAAACTTTCTTGGAATGGCATCTGAAGATCCCGATGAATTTTTATTTGAGTTTGATGTCTTTATCGAGGATATGATTATACTGATGACCCACAAAAATTAAATTTGTTTCCTTCTACCTTAAAGGGAGCAACATTACAATGGTTTATGGGATTGGTGGGTGGTATTGTAACTTCATGGGATCAAATGAAAGTGTCTTTCCTTACTACGTACCAAGATTAGTTTCGATCTAGGGACCTAAGGGAAGAAATATTTAAGATGATGTCAAAATAATATAAAACCTTGGAATAATATGTTAAAATATTTCAATATAATTTATAGAGGTCACCTTATACTACTCTACCCAAGGATGTGTTGAAAACTAATTTGATTAGAGGTATGAAAGATGAATCGATAGAAATTCTTAATTTAATTGGGCGGGGTGACATTTCTAAATAAGATATGATGAAATTATTATCAAGTGTTCATGAGGGATTACACAAACTAAGCCTGGGACTCGTGATCCTCTCAGCAAATGAAATAGAATTGCAGGGGGAGTTACACGAGCAGAGATTGGTATTATTTTAGAATATTTTAAAATTGATATCTTAAGCACACTGACAACATATTTGGATGTTTTACAGGTAAAAAAAAAGTAGGCTGAAGCAGACCAGGCATTAGCTATTTTCTGTCCTCATTGTCGAAAGAAGCAAAATTGCAAACAATGTTCGTTGGATACAATCGAGACATGTTCTATTTGCACCAAAAATAAGTCAACTGATCATTCTCCTTCACTTCCTAGGTTGAAAGTTGTATTTAAGGAAGATGAAGAACTAAAACCAACATATTTTGTGACACAGTGATGACAATCGTATAATTTCTCATGACGTATGCTATAGGACCTTTCTATGTTTTTTCTTGAAATTTTTCTCAACAGTAGTTTCCTGGATCAAATTGGCATGGCCAACAACATTCTCCTACAACTTAGCAGCCTCAGCCATATATTTCATCACCCTAAACAAATAATTCATTCCCCGGTTCTTGTTGGACGAATCAACAATATCCTACAACTTCATGGAAGAATACACCAAATAATCCATACCCTCCACAATAGGAAAGTCAACTTTCTCAAGGGCCAATGTGGTAACAGAATTTTCAATTCCCTACTGTACCGATTAATCAATTAATGGGAGAAATTCCACAATAACAAAATCAACCACTCCTAAAACCTACACTTAAATTACCTCTAAACACTCCACCTCCACTATGATCTCATTTACCTGCACAGTCAAATATGAATGCAAATAACAAACTTGTGCAATTTTTCAAAATTTCAGAAACTTCAGATTCCACTCCTTCCTCTTTGGAATGTAGTGAACTATGTCTGAGATCTGGGAGAACCACATTTCCAAAAGGTCACTCAAAAAATCAAGAGAAACCAGAAAATGACAAACCTATCAAGGATCAGTCTTTGATAAGACATTCTCATCCTACTATAACCATTACTGAAGCAGAATAATCTAATAAGCCAATAAAAAAACAGGAACACATTGATATTACGAACAATTCTCCCTCGTTCCCTAAGATATTAGCCATAATAAAATCACCTGTATAGACCGACTTTGATATCTTATGGGAATTACAAAATTTATGTATCGAAATTCCTCTCCTACAAGATATTAGAGAAATATATATTTATGATAAAACCATTAAAGAAATATGTGTTAAGAAGCCTGGTAGGAAGCCAAAAGACTCCCCTATAGTCCATGTTTTAGGGAAAGTCTTTGATCTCATCCTGGGAAAAAAAATACTCATTAATTATGATGACCCTGGAAGCCTTGTATTCACTGCCCATATTCAGGATACAATTCTCCAAACACTTTAGTGGAATTGGGAGAGTCCATCAATCTTATAACACTTGAAACTTTTGGACTTCTTGGAATAACTAGATTTAAACCAACTCCAACCATGTTGGAACTAGCTGACCTATCCATAGAAAAACCAGAAGGGACCTTATACGATATCATTGTTTCTGTAGATTCCTGGGAATACCTAGTGGATTTTTTGGTTTTCAAACCTAAAAAAAAAATAGAAGGAGACCCTTTGATATTACACAGGCCATGGCTTGCCACTATAAATGCATACATCAGGTGTCGAACTCAAAGTATTAAAATCACTAAAGTACTGACTATCAAAAATCTCATCTTATACCCTCCCAATAAACCTAGTAAGTCTACTAATGATTTTAGATGTTCCCCGACTGAATACCGGGAAGGAAATTTACGCTCTCCTATTACCATTGACAAAGATATTATCTTTAAAATACATACTGAGGATGATATAATTAATGGGTTCATTAATCAACCTTCCACTATCGGGAACCCAACTTGTCAAATTCTAAAATTTGTGCTTGATAACGAAGCTCAAGGAGATCTGCTAGAAGACTTGAACACTAAATATATACCCACAACTGTAGTTGAAAATAACATTCCCATTGACATTGAGCCTGACAAGACTCTGAGTATTAACACCAATATTATCAACCTTCAACGTGAAAGGATGATTCAAATTCTTCAAAAATATAAACCGTCTTTGCTTGGGAGTATTCAAATAAGAAGGGCACCGATCCATAAATTTTCACACATCATATTTATATCGAGAAATATTCCCAAGCTATTTTCCAGCCTCAAAGAAGACTAAATCCACACCTCAGGGACATAGTAAAACAATAACTTCAAAAAAAAATTGATGTTACTTTAATATAACCCATTTCTGATAGCCAGTGGGTTTCACCACTAGTGGTAGTCCCTAAAAAGAATGGAAAATGGAGAATTTGTGTCGAATATATAGAATTAAATAAAGGCACATAGAAGGATCATTTTCCCCTTCCATTTGTGGACAAAGTCCTCCACACTCTTTCCAGTATGAAATATTTTTCTTTCCTAGATGGTTTCAGTGAATATAACCAAATTCAGATTGCCCCTGAAGGCCAAGATAGAAATACGGTCACCTTCCCATGGGAAACATTTGGATATAGAGTCTTACCATTTGGGTTGTGCAATGCACGAACTACTTTTCAAAGGGAAATTCTCAACATTTTTCCTGATTTAATTAATGAAGGACTCAAATTATATATGGATGATTTTACCTCTTATGGTAATGATTTTGACAAAGCCTTGTGTAATATTGAGAAGTTTCTTTCACAATGTATAGCTACCAGGATATGTCTAAGCCACGAAAAATTTCATATGATGATGAAAGAAGGTACAGTTTTGGGTCATTTAATTCCTACTACATGAATTCAGGTAGACCCATCTAAGATCGAAGTAATTCTTAATCTCCTTGGCCCTCGAACATAGATAGAGGTACATAATTTACATGGTTATGCTAGCTATTATTGCCATTTTATTGATTTTTTTCAAAAATTGCAACACCTCTGTATGTATTAAATAGACATGTGGAATTTGAGTGGACTGAGAAATGTGACACTACCTTTGGATATCTAAAATAGTTGGTCTCAACAGCTCCTATCTTGCGAAGACCAAACTGGAATCTACCATTCCATATATCCTTAGATTCATCATATATGGCGATAGGATTAATCCTTGCACAAGAAGAGGATAAAAAGCCTTATGCCATTTATTACATCACCAAAAATCTTACACTAGCTGAGTTAAAATATATTGTGACAAAATAAATTGTCGTTTCTTATCCCATAAATAAATTTCTCCATTACATAACGCGATATCACGTTTTTATGTACATTAATCATTATTCCATTCATCATTTAGCTCATAAAATTGCTAATATTGGTAGAATAACTCATTTGTTATTGTTGTTGTAGGAGCTTGATATTAATATAAAGGATCAACCTGGAAAAGAGAACCTTTTTGCAGACTTCTTGTCAAGAATTCTAGCCGCAGTCGATTCTTCCCCAGTTGAGCACCAATTCTAGGATGAACATTTTCTTATTGTAACTATTAAAATGCCATGGTATGGTGATGTAGAAAATTATCTAGCAGCCGAGAAATTACCGTCACACCTTTTATCCGAGAAAAGAATCTTATTATCCATCGCAACGTGCACTTTTCATGGATGGACAGTTGCTTTTTCATAGAGGGGTTGTTCTTCAAATTCGAAGATGTGTTATAGAAGATGGAATTTATGATATCCTCACCACCTATCATGATGAGCCTAGTGGATTTCATTTCACTGACTAGAGAAATGGACACAAATTTTTACATATGGGATATTTTTGACCCATAATATTTAAATATGCAAAGAAATATGTCGAGAGTTGCGATAGTTGCCAAAGGATGGGTCATCCCATTCAGGCTGACGAAATTCTCCTTCCACCACAAATTGTATTGGAACCATTCAAAATATGGAAAATGGACTTTGCAGCCCCCTTCAATCCACCTTCAAATCAAAAACTTCATAAATTTTAGTTTGTGCAAATTATGTAGCTAAATGGGTGGAAGCGGTAGCACTCCCAAGGGCCACGGAAGAAGCAGTCATTAATTTTCTGTTTGAAGTATTTGTTCAATATGGGATGCCTCGGGAGCTTGTAACAGATGATGGATCACAATTCATTGCTCATAAAATTTTAACCATAACATAATTACTTCTCCTTACTAGCTGCAAGCGAATGGATAGGTGGAAAGTACCAACAAAGTATTAGAGGCAATTTTAACTAAAACAATATCTATAAATCACTGAGATTGGGTTGCCAAGCCTCCAAAATCCTTATGGGACTATTAGACAACCTGACACAATACCATTTCCTATTCACCTTATTAGCTCATTTTTGGCAAGGAACCCATTTTTTTTATTGAATTCGAAGTTAATTCTCTCAAAACTTCCAAGGAAGTCAGATTGGATCTTACAAAAGCCTAGAAATAGTGTTTACAACAATGAAATAAACTGGATGAAATGTGGATTCTTGCTCTACAATGTACTGTCGTAATCCAACAATAAAGAGTTAAATGAAATTATCAGTTTCTTAAAAAGAAAAAATTTCATTCAGGGGATTGGGCACTATTATACGACTTCAAATTCCAAGACTTTCCAGGTAAAATTTAAACAAAGTGGCTTGGCTCTTAAGAAATTACCGAGTTTTATGAAAATGGGACAGTATGCCTTAGCACAATTGATAATTATGGCATTTATTTCCTTGTGAATGGGCATCAACTCATGTTGTAACATAAAGCACTTACTCGCGAATTTGTACCATAACGAAGCCAATTTTCAAGTTGTATCTGGCCGGGGAAATTTTTCCTGTGAACAAAACCAGGTAAATTTTTCTTCAAAATATTCTTTCTTGTACATAATGTAAATACTTTTCTTTTGTTTTTTTGTTATAGATATGGAAAAATCGCTAATATTTTAGTCATAGTTGTTGTTTCCTTTATCACAGTTGTTGTTTCCTTATTTATAGTCATTGTTTCCTTTAACACAGTTGTTGTTCCCTTAGTCATAGTCATCATGCCCTTTATCTCATTTGTTGTTTCCTTAGTCACAACCGTTGTTTCCTTTATCATAGTTGTTTCTTCCTTAGTCACACTCATTGTTTCCTTTTTCATGGTTGTTGTTTCCTTAGCCACAATCACTGTTTCATTTATCATAGTTTTTTTTCCTTAGTCAAAGTCGTTGTTTCCTTCATTTCAGTCATTGTTTCCTTAGTCACAGTTATTTTTTCCTTCATTTCATTCATTTTTTCCTAAGTCTCGGTGTTTTTTCCTTAACCACAACTGTCGTTTCTTGACATGCAATTATCATTTCCATAGCTTATTAATATCTCTATTTATTTAGGAAAAGGAATATTTTCTTGGCCTTCTTCTCATATGATGGTGGAAAACTAAATTTTTTAATGGTTATCATTGGAGAATGATTTATGAGAAATTATTATCAGAATTATGCAATTTCCATGATTTTTAATCTTTTTTGTAGAAAAAATACAAAAATACTTATGATGCATTCAGCTCATCACCACTTAAGGAGAATTATTTCACTCCAATATTTAAATATTATATGATCACAAGTTTTGGGGACAAAATCAGTAAGCTAGAAAATTAATTACTATAATATTTTTTACACCATCCCTATCTCCTAAGGAGTTGACATGTCACAACATTTACTACGTAATTTACTAAGATCAATAAAAATCACAATTTAACAGAGGATAGGATGTCTCATTATGATATGGCCTACCATGATCATATGATCTAGTGGAGGGACTACACCACTTCTGGTTTCCAAGTCAGGGTAATGGCGTTTTGTTTTCAAGTGAAAGGACAATAGTTCTAATCATCACGATCCGACTTGTTCACATCATTAGTTCTAGTGAAAGGAATTGTTATTAACTAGTTACAACGTTAGAACAATGACCTTTTGTAAATTCTTTAAAAAAATCATATATATAAAAATAAATTTTAAAAATTCCTTAGTAAATGCAACAATGACATCTCAAAGGGTTAAAAAGGCAACCCTGTCGAGGCTATGGATGCCTGCTAGTAGTAGAGGACATGCCTGTGGTATTGAAGTAAAATTAAAAATTACAATATATCTTGGCCATTTTTTTTCCTTCAAGGTTAATAAGGAAATAACATTAAATTTATTATAGGCATTTATAAAATCTTCCTAGAAAGCAATGATGTTTGGTTTTCCATAAGTATTTCATTATAATTCCACAAATTAGGAAATTTTTTCCTTCAAAAATCCAACATTCTAAATTAATCTATTATATTCTCTCTAATGATGTACTTGATGTAACTTTTGTTTCCACCAATTTATTCTTTATAGAAATATCTACACGTATTCATTTTTTCTGCATCCTTCGTGGGTTATATTAAATTGAATTATTATTACACCTCATGCGTCATAAATATTTTAATGATTTCCTCACATGCCACAGATACACTCCGCTTGTTATTTTTTCCTTTCGATGGTTACTTTCCTAAAACCCTACCCCCTAATCATGCCAAACATGATATTCCATCATATTAAAACTTTATTAACGATCGTAGACGAACTTCACCTTTATTGGGGGGGTGCGTTGGCACTGAAAAATAACTTGATTTTTGAATTTTCAAATACCATTACATGTTATGATCATTGGGTCTCTATAATTTCAGTATAAATAATATTATTATACATTGTGAATTATGTTGTTTCAACTACAAAATTGTGACATCTTTAACAGTTAACAATGGGTGGCCATTCTGCCTGATATGAACCTACTCAATTATAGGCTCCAAAATAGGTGCACAATGTCTTGTTTCAAGTCGGATGGATGGAGTATTTTGAATGGTTACAAGTTTTTGATAATGAGGTAGCATTAAAATTCATAAGTAACTTGGAAAATTGAAAAAAAATGCTGAGAAATATACAGATAGAAGTAGGGGAAGGTGAAATAGTGAAAGTAACAAGTATTTCGAAAGAAGAAGAAAAGTGGTACGAGATACACACTTCTCTCGAGAACACACCCCTCTTGTTCCTGAATATTGGCGAATAATTGATCAGAAAAGGAAAGGGGTATAACCCCAATTATTTACCTAAACCATGGAAAGAAGTAGCATGGATCGTTCAGTGGTATATTACTTGTGACGAAAGGTACGACATTGTGAGAAGACGTCATCTGAAACTAATGTCATCCCTGAGGTGAAAGGTAACTCCAAACCTTCCCTACTTTCTCAATTCATTGTTGCATGAAACTTATAACAGGGTAAGGACGTACAAGGATTAAGTCTTGATTTACAGTCACCATGGGTATATTAGGTTATTAATCATAATAAGTCTCAATCAAATTCAAAAAAATTGGGAAGGCTTCCTTGGAAACCTTGACATTGGTCAAGACATTCATTCAAGGAATGAAATAGTCATTAAAAAATATAGGAATGTTTCAGTTAGTGATGAGTAGCCAAATAAAGGAAATGAGGAAAAATTGAATGAAACTCTAGTGATTAATACGTCTTATAGGGAAATGTACAAACACTAAAATATCGAAAAATTAGCAGAGCAGAGTAGAGAAAAGAATGGAAACAGTTCTAGCTTCGTTACCTAAGAAGATAAGGAGGTTAGCTATAATTGTTAAGCAAGTTCAGCGTAATTTGAACCCTCTTGAGCACTTACCAGAGGAAAATTTGACTCAAGGTTTCTTCAATTTAGAAGAGTTGCACCAAGAAACCTTTGGAGAAAAATCAGCTCAAAAATTACCAACTTCAGAATAGATAGAGCATGAAACAAAAATATCCCAAGCATTAGAATAACTAGAGATTTTATAGGAAACTATGAATTTCGGAGAATCTACGACCACTTGATTAGAAGAACTTCTATCTCATTTTGAAAATCCTCTTAATCATGGGGCTTCACATAATTGTCCAATTGTAGCTTCTCCTGTTAATTTTTCAGCTAGTGTTGTTCTAGAGTCGGATAATGCCCCTGAAGTTTTTTCATCCCAAGATTGTTCTAGAGACTTTTTTACTCTTATACTAGAGCCTTCCTCTCTAGAGGGAATGAATCCATAACCTTTTGAAGATGTGATTGATGAAGGACGAGATGATGACACTGGCTTTTCAATTGAACCTTGGATTGATTTTCCCAACGAGGACTTCTTGAAGTCTGGAAATGATATGATGACAAGGGAAGTTGACAACTCATTGACAATCGGACGCACTCAGGAAATTATTGCCGAAAATCCCAAGATTTTTGTTTCTTCTCTAGTAGCCTTGGTTATCAATTTTGTTCAGAAGACCACAGGTACTAGAGCTGGGAGAAATAAATAAAAATGAAAATTTCATGAAGAAATTGGTACATTGAAGAAAGAAAATAAGAAACTCGGAATGACGGTTGTGAAAATAATGAATGTTTTTATGTCAATTTATATTGCCGCAAAATGTTTTTTTGGAGGGGCTTCGTTGAATTTTCTAGTCGAAGTAAAGTCAATTAAAAGTTCAGCCGGAATTTTGTGTCGTTAGACTTGAAAGGCCGTCGGGGCAAAGAACAATTCAGCCATACTTTTTTTTAAAGTTTGGCCAAACTAAAACATCTGCAATGATGTAGAACCGAGCTCTGAACACATTTCTTCAATTTTGGACTAAATAAACTCCATGAAAATTTGTGAATTAACTGTCGGAACCAAGACAAGCATTTGAAGAATTCAATCTACTTTCAGGAAATATAACTTTTATGGAATTTCATAAATATTTACTAATTTTAATTAATTTTGTAATAAAACAGGTGAATTTTTTTTCTGAAGATCATTATGATTCAGTGAAATCAATATTCTGTATCTTCCAAAATACACTATAAAAAATTGAAAAAATTATGGTGCATTACATTGGTTTGTCATCTGTAATGGGTATTTTTTAGATTTTTAGTTTATAACTTATATGTTGAGAAATTTCCTGTGTCCCGAAACATATTCAAAATATGCAGTTTTCTCATATTGGATCAATTCAAAAAATTCAAGTAATTATGATATGCATCAGTTGATTTTGTAAATATAATGAAACCGAGGTAGACTCTATCTAGATTTTTCTAATAAATTTATTTTCTCAAAAACAAAAATTTTTCAAAGAATACACCAGCGCGTATTAACATGAATTTTTATGAATCCTTTGATTGTTAAAAAACACACACTCAAAGAGACTCTAAGTTGACATACCAAATGTGTATAAAAAAATTCCAAAAAATAAGTATTAGAAAGCTAATAAAATTTTTGACAACTTTTATTTTCATCGCAAAATGAAATCCTAAATAGAAAAAGTGTTTTGGCTTGTGGAAAGTTGAAGAACAGAAAAAAATGAATTTTTTTTCTCAAAAAAGGGAAAAAATTGTAACCCAACTTCACATTTTCACCTATAAAATAGCTAAAAAATTAGCTCCATTGCAACAAGCAGTTTCATAAATTTCTTATGAAGAGGCCTAGAAGAGAGAAGGAAAATTAGGAAATGGAAGTCCATACTGATTTTATATTTGTCTCTAATGAAGCAAGTACCTAAGCAGAATTTTTTCTTGTTTCTACCGAAATAGGAACCGAGACTGACTCTGGGGTATAAACGAATGATTCCTCTCCTAGCCTTATTGAATAGGAACTCAAACTAATTCACCATTTCCTTTTAATGATAGAGGAATAGAAATAAAGGATGTTCCTGCCTATAATCCCTTGATTGTAGAAGCAACCATCCAGGTCTTTCACAAAACTATGGAGAAAGAGCAGGAAATCATAGCAAGATATCAGGGAGAAGTGGTTTCCTAGAGGGAACATAAATAGTTTCTCCAACGATTCAAAGCACTATCAACAATAGAAGACGATACATATGCTCAATTGTGAGCATATAATAAGGAAGTAAAGGATTTAAGGGACCACCTTGAGAAGGATGTAGAGCAAAGGAAGGAAATCGGCTTGATCTATTCAAATGCCTTGGCATGCAGGTCCCCAGCTTGGAATTATGCCTTATATTTCACTAGTAGAACATGAGATATTAGTGACTAAATAACTAAAAAAGTTAGTCACCATAATTATTTCAAGTGAATTACTACTCAATTTGAGTAATTTTAAGTGACACAACTAAAAGTGACTAGCTTAAACGACTAATTTAGTCTAGGGCTAAAATATACAACTATATAACAAGTGACCCAACTAAAATTGACTAACGTAAATCACTAATTTAATCTAGGACTAAAATATATAACTAAATAATAAGTGAAAAAATTAAAAATGATTAACGTAAACAACTACTATAGTCCAAGAATAAAAATATGACCAACTAACAAGTACAACATGTATATGAATTAGTCTTTTATACTAGTCATTTTTAATTTTTTCACTCTAGAAATGGAAAATTGCAATTTAGATACTGAAATGTTACATTTCACTAAATTTTAACGTTGTAGATGGATTAAGGGGTTCTCTGAATCCATCGACAGTGTTAAAATTTAGAGACAAAGGAGTCTCTGAATTTATCAATAACGTTATAACTTAGAGATGATCCCTTGAAGGGGGTTTATAAATCCATCTACAATGTTAAAATTATTTTAGATGGATTCAATGACCCCTTTAAATGGTTCTATGAATCCATCTATAATGCTAAAATTATAACAATTTTACACAATATATAGTATAAGTTTACAATATATAATACTTTAACACTCCCTTTGCAATGAGGACAATAAAGAGACGTTTGAAACTGATATAGAAGGGTTTTAAGGGTTAATATAAAATTGGTCATCACATCTTAGAGATATGACACACTATTTGTTGTAGGGTTTTTGTGGTATTGTTACATACCATAGTTGATTATTACACTAGATTAATAGAGAAAATGATTTTGTTAATTGAAATTCAAAGTATGTTGATTTAAACTTGGTAAATTAATATAAATATAGATTACTCTAAATCCATATTAATCTATAAATAATTCTAAAAATAAATGTAGGGGTTGCATAGAAAATCTTAGTTGCCAATCTCACACCCAGGTAAAAGTTGGATTATTCTCCACTTACAACAAATAGAGGAAACACAATTACTATATTGTTGAATTCTTTAAATTTAAATATAAAAAATGTACGTGCTTATATATTTTTAATTAATAATAATGATCACATTATTATTTGCATTCCCTCATTTAAATTATAAAATGTAAAGGAAAGGGTATTTCTAAATAATATGATCCCAAATATGAGGGTGGATGCTCAACCTAGGATTTATACCATGATGGATTATTGTTTTGAAGCCAACAAGTATAAATTGTGGAATACCATTTACTTTGGAAATCATCCCATCCCAAGTCTTAATTTTATCTTTCCTTCTTATTTGTTTTTCCAAGTACAGTATCCCACCAAAGGGATGCATCCCCTTTCAACTTTGTGAATATATGCTCCACTCTCTTGAGGTCGTCAAATTCTCAAACTCGGGGGATTTCTCCATCTTCCCAATCTAATAAGTTGACTAGTCTTATCTCACATGGGGCCTCTACTTTTCACTCTTCATTAATCACATCATGAATATCTACTACAACCCTTGTTTTCTTAGCTTCCTCCATGGAATATATTGTAGTTAACATGGACCACAACATCTAGGTGATTTTATTTGTAGCTCCTCTATGTTTCTCTCTACCATATTCTTTTATTCCTAACTCCCTTATGTACTCTTTTGCAATTCTACCTATTATAGCTCCACCAAACAAATTCATTTTGACGAAATCATTATTCAAATAATATGTAGGCATTAAACCTACTTTGACGCAAAAATGATGCAACCTTTATGAGTATTTACATAAGAAACAACAATCATGATTATAAATCCATTTCAAATATAACACATGATAAACAATTGAAAGAACACACAAAGTTTCACATCCTAAAAAATATGAAAGATGATTTTTCTCTTAATTAAAAGACATATAACACATCTCAACGGCCCTTTAATTCTTCTTTTAGCTAAGATAACTTATTTCAATTCATTATAAATTACACTCTCAATGAATTGAAAAAAAATATTTCACAAAATTATATTTCATAACATTTTAAAATTCAACAAACCATTTTTTAATGAACCTTTAAAAATAATCAATGAAAAATATAGAAAAATGTTCTCTAAATTTTATAATAAAAATAGAATCCTATATAGTTTAATATAAATCTCAATATTTATCTATCCTTTAATACAATCAACCAATCAACGACAAATATAGAAAAATGCTATCTAAATTTTATAATAAAAATAGAATCATATAAGTGTAATATAAATCTCGATATTTATATATCCTTTGATTTAATACAATCAACCAAAATTGATAAAAAATAAATTCTTAATGGAATACTCTTAGTATAAATAATTTTCAAAAACAAATTCAAATATCCCTTACTAATATCATTCCACACCCAAGAATAGTGAATCCATGACTTTACACCAAAGAAATCATTTGATCCAAGCATCTAAACCCTCAAGGGATTCGATAAACGTGACTTGAGTAAGACGCATCTCCTTGCTTTTATTTAAAATGGCTTATTTTTTAATATTCCTTTTGATCCCCTGCCTATGGAAGTGGTAACCATGTCTGCTTTTTTCGGTGGCCTGTCCTGGTCTCTGTCATGGGTTTTAGGGATTTGGTGATAACATTCGTAAGGATTTTGGCTTATATTTCATTCTCTTTAAAGTAAATAAAAATTATTGATTTGGGCTAGGATGGACACACTCCTAACCTGCTATTAATTGACATAAGAATTTGGTATTGATAAATTTTTCATGGCTTACATGTTCATTCATAAATAAGGAAACAACTTCAAGATGAGGAGAGTGTTCATTTCTTAGGGCAATTGAGAACACTGGTAGCAAGGTAGCCTCATCCTCTTCGACAACAATAGATTTCCAAATTAATGGACTTTCAGCTTCTCAGCTTAATCTTTACACTCTGGTATTTACTACAACATGTTTGATGGTTTCTAAAAAGGTCAGTTCTATCATTCACAATTTTGGTTTTGAAAATTTTTTTGGTATTTTTTTAAGACCGTAAAACCTCTGAGCATCCATACTGGTTTTTTAATTCTGTTGTTATTCAATTAGATGGATTCTCTATTTAATTCTCAATATTTTTGGATATATATATTTTTTTTTGAATTTAGTAGAGCGTTTCTATTTTCTATTTATCAAAAAGCAAGTTGTTAGACAGTTAGTTATGCTTGTAATAGCCTCACCCTGCCTAAAGGAAACTAGGTCTATTGGCCACCCGAGGGAATTAAATGCCATTGAGTATTGGTATTGTCTTTTCCTTCTACTTACCGCTAGAACTACTTTACTATGTCCATAACAACTACATTTTAAACAACAACTATTAAAGATTCCCGCAAAAGAAATTTAAAGCTAGTAAAATTAAAATTCACCCATCAGAAGAATCTATTGAAGCGAGGTCCTTTGTAGTGGATCCCAGCATCTCAACATGTTACATCACTTGGAGTTGACGTTCGATCCTCCCAATCCTTGCTGCAGTAAGGTACTGAGATCTCTCAATTTCTCGAATATCCTTCTTCTATATATATATATATATATATATAAGAACGAATAAATATAGTTGTTGGGGACAATCTGAACCCCACCCCATCACGTGAATTTCCATCAATTTGTTTTTCCTCTTCTAGCAAATATGGGAGAGCTTCACATATATTCCAGTGCTCCTACTTGAGCTGTGCTTCTCCCTTGAGATTGATACAGCCATATACCAGTAGATATAATTGCTTCCAGAATAGAAGAAGGTCTCATCCTTCCCTTTTATAATATATTCACAAGGATCTTGCTTCATATAGGGGTGGAATCGTAGAAATCCACATCAGGGCTGCCTAATAATTCATTTCCTTTCAGGTTATAATCGTGGATAGTCACATGTATGTTGATCTATACTATGCCTGTACCTAGACCAGAATGATGTTTACAATTTAGGGATTGTTGTAGCTCCTGGAACGGTATCTTGGTTTGGTACTTGATGTGGATATCATGTTTGAGTGTATGTATAGGCCCATGATTAGAAGATTAAAATATGTTTTGGGCAATAAATCGTGACCTCCTATGTTTCGGTACTGTAGCAATTAAGATCACTTCAACATTCATTTTCCAAATTGGTCCTTCTAGGGTTGAAAAATTGTTAATTCATGCTTAGTAGTTCATATGTATGTATGCTTCTGGAAGTTGTGATTGGAAAAGCATTTTTTCTATTTTAACGATAACATCAAACCTAGTTTACAAAATTTATAAGAAAGGTGCATTCAATAATATAAATTTCCCAAATAAAATGGAGGTTTCCTTTTAAAAAAAATATAAGTTCACCTAATACTTCTCCTAACATTATTAGTGCATATAATAAATATCAGAGATATAAAGATAGTATCAATTTATTTCCTAACTATGCAAAGTAGGGCATCCTATTCATTAAGGAGTGTTGTAGTACAACAATCCCTATTGTAGTCTAACTTGACAAAGGTAGATACATCGAAAAAGTTAGAGCAATATCATTTCATCAGAACTGTCAGTGAAAACCATGTAGTGCATACACTTTAATGCGCATTTTTCATATTGCATAATTTGACTTTCTATATCATTAAACCATTGCTTTAATAATTGTATATATATTTTTGTTTATTTTGATATTATATTATATAAAAAACTAAAAAATACAAGATGTTTTTTTTCCAATTTGAATCATATATGCCACTATCTAAAAAGATTCACTTCACTCAGGTATAATTAGATTCATCAGCAATTTGTCTACATAAACCTACAACAATATTTTTTAGCATTTTGTATAAAAAAATATAGCTAGATTCATTATCATTCTAATATGTAAGTATACTTTCCAGGTAACCTAACCAAACTACAGTAAACCAAAATGATAGGCAGCAGTTGGGACATGACAGGCCTTCTCTTCAAAAGAAAATTTTAGAGAAGATAATATATCACTTGGAGATTAAGATGTTCACATATGTCAAAGGCTTTGGAACATCCATCACAAACGATAAGGTCACCTCCATCGCAACACTCCGAAAAAAATCGTCATTGTCACTTGGATCAAGTAGCTTTCTCTCACCGTACTTTTTTTGGCTTGCAAGTGAAAGTGCTACATCATGTTGTGAGTTCCAATATATAAGATAGATGTGTTGATAACTGTTCAACAATGGGAAATTGAACAATAAGTTAAAACCACCGTTAATCTAGATATAGTCTTGAAAAAAGAAAATGGAAAACAACCAGAACAACATCACAAATATACTTACCGAGCTCAACTCTTTCCCCATCCAACATGTACTTCAAACTCTAAACAACAGACCTAATAAACATAAAACAACCTAAATAGTGAAAAAACAAATACTGATCAACTGAACCTTTGAAAGGTAATACAAATGAACTAAAAATGTAATAATATATTTCCAAGTTTGTTGTATCTCGTGTCATATACTCATATTTCCATGTCATCATGTTAGGTGACATAGGAATATGCGATAGAATTATGTACTTGAGGAATTCAACTATGTAATCATCAACTTTCTGCCTCAATTTTTCCTAAGACTCTTCCACTGGATTCTTAACTCACATTCATGTCTTTATAGGTGGAACTTATTTCACATTATTCATCTACATTATTCCTAATTGAGGATAAAAAATATTCCTCGGTGCATTTATTCTAGAAAAAACATTTCCATCATAACAAGGTGCAACTTGTCAGCTTCAATAGCAAACAATATTTTCTCTTGAGTTGAAAAACCATGGACATTCAGTATATGTTTCTAAATTCCAAATTCAATTATCAATCCTTTTAATATTCATAATTCCATAAAAAGGCTGATTTCCAACATCATAACTACTTTAAGTAGAAATTATTGGTTGAAAGAGGAGTTTGTTAGCAATTACGCTAAAGTAATAGGGTTCGTTCCTCTAGCTAACATAGAAGGAATTTTAGCACTACCAAGTTCGGTCACTACTTGGGATATTTACAAAGTTTTGTTGCAGATACATGAACGGAATAATGTAGTTGACCACTTTTGTAGTCTCCTTGATTGTACGTTAGATATCCTACAAACCAACTAATATGGTTAGCCTCCTTTTAGGTATGGGTTTCCTTGACCCTCTATAATTACTTTTACAAATTGGGGACTGTTGCATCTCCTAGAATAGTATCCTGGTTTCGTACCTAATGTCAATCTCATGTTTGAGTGTATGGATGGGCCCACTATTAGAACTTTAGAATATGATTTGGGAAATAAATCACAACCGCCTCTATTTCGGTACTATATCAATGAAAATCGCTTTGAAATTCCTTTTCCAAATTGGTCCTTCTCAGGATGGTAAGAAAATTTGTCAATTCATGCTTAGTAGTTCATAGGTATGGATGCTTCTGGAAATTGTGATTGGAAAATCATTTTCCCGATTTAAGGGTAACATCAAACCTAGTTTATAAAATTTTGAAGAAAGTTGCATTCAATAATAGAAACTTCCCAAATAAAATGGAATATTAATTTAAAAACAATATAAGTTCACGTAATGCTTCTCATAACATGATTAGTGCATATAATAAATATAAGAGGTATAAAGAGAATATCAATTTATTTCCTAACTATGCAAAGTATGGCATCATGTTCATTAAGGAGTGTTGTAGTACAAAAATCCCTAGCAGTCTAACTTGACAAAGATAGATACATCCAAAAAGTCAAAGAAATATCATTTCATCAGAACTGCCCATGAAAACCATGTAGCACATACATTTTAATGCACATTTTTTCATATTGAATAATTACTGGCTTGCTACATCATTCAACCATTGCTTTACTAATTATATATTTTTTTGTTTGTTATGATATAATATTATATAAAAAAATAAAAAAATGCTTTTTTCGAATTTGAATAATATATGCCACTATCTACAAAGATTCACTTCACTCAAGTTTAATCAAACTCATCAGCACTTTGTCTACATAAACCTACAACAATATTTGTTGGCATTTTGTATAGAAAAAAATATAGCTAGATTCATTATCATTCTAATATGTAAGGATAATTTCCAGATAACCTAACCAGACTACAGTAAACCAAAATGATAAGCAACAGTTGGGACATGACAGGCCTTCTTTTAAAAAGAAAATTTTAGAGAAAATAAGATATCACTTGGAGATTAAGATTCTCACCTACGTGAAAGGAATTGGGACATCCATCAAAAATGATAAGGTCAGCTCCATCCCAAAATTCCAAAAAAAAATCATCATTGTCACTTGGATCAAGTAGCTTTCTCTCACCGTAATTTGTTTGGCTTGAAAGTGAAAGCGATGTTGCATGTAGTGAGTTCCCACCCATAAGATATATGTGTTGACAACTATTCAACAATGGGAAATGCAACAATAATTTAAAACCCTTGTTCATCTAGATATAGTCTTCACAAAAAGAAAAGGGACAAAAACCAAAACAACATCACAAATATACTTACGGAGCTCGACTCTTTCCCCAACCAACATGTAATTCAAACTCTAAAAAACACACCTAATAAACATAAAAAAACCTAAATAGTAAAAAAACAAATAATGAGCAAGTGGCCATTTCAAAGGTAATAAAAGTGATCTAAAAATATAGTAATATATTTCCAAGGTTGTTGTATCTTGTGTCAGATACTCATATTACCATGTCATCATGTTAGGTGACTTAGGAAATATGCAATAGAATTATTTACTTGAGGAATTCAACTATATAATCATCAACTTTCTGCCTGAATTTTTCCTAAGAATCTTTTATTGGATTCTTAACTCACATTCATGTCTTTCTAGGTGGCACTTCTTCCACATTATTCATCTACAATCTTCCTAATTGAGGATGAAAAGTATTCATTAGTGCCTTTTCCGGTAGCAAAAAATTTCATCATAACAAGGCACAACTTGTCATCTTCAATCTAGAAAATGAGATTTTCTCTTGAGATGAAAAACCATGGACATTCAGTATATGTGTCTAAATTCAAAATTAAATTATCAAGCTTTTTAATATTCATAGTTACATCAAAAGTATGATTTCCAACATCATATCTACTTTAAGTAGACATTATTGGATGAAAGAGGAGTTTTCTAGCAATGATGCTAAAGTAATAGGGTTCATTCCTCCAGCTGACATAGAAGGAATTTCGGCACTACCAAGTTCAGTTACTACTTGGGATATTTACAAAGTGTCGTTGCAGATACATGTAAGGCATCATTTGGTTGAGCACTTTTTTACTCTCCTTGATTGTTATTTAGATATCATACAAACCAACTAATATTGTTAGCCTCCTTTTAGGTAAGTATGGGCTTCCTTGACCCTCTATAATGAGTTTTACAAATTGGGGACTATTTCATCTGCTGGAACAATATCCTGGTTTGGTACCTAATGTGGATCTCATGTTTGAGTGTAAGGATAGGCCCACTATTACAAGTTTAGAATATGATTTGGGAAATAAATCACCATTGTCTCTATTTTAATATTGTATCAATGAAGATCACTTGGACATTCCTTTTCGAAATTGATCCTTCTGTGGATGGTAAGAAAAATTGTCAATTCATAATTAGTATTTCATGTGTATGTATGCTTCTAGAAGTTGTTATTGGAAAACACTTTTTCCATTTTAAAGGTAACATCAAACCTTGTTTACAAAATTTCAAAGAAAGGTACATTCAATAATAGAAATTCCCCAAATAAAATGGTATATGCTTTTAAAAGCAATATAATTTCACCTAATCCCTCTCCTAACATGATTAGTGCATATAATAAATATCATAGGTATAAAGATAGGATCAATTTATTTCCTAACTATGAAAAGTAGGGCATCCTATTCATTGAGGAGTGTTGTAGTACAACAATCCCTATAGTAGTGTAACTTGACAAATATATCTACATCCAAAAAGTCAAAGAAATATAATTTCATTAGAACTATCTGTGAAAACCATGTAGTGCATACACTTTAATGCACATCCTGCAAATTGCATAATTAATGTCTTACAACGTCATTCAACCATTGCTTTACTAATTGTATAATTTTTTGTTTATTTTGATATGATATTATATAAGAAAATAAAAAATCCAATATTTTTTTATCCAATTTGAATCATATATGCCACTATTTCCAAAGATTCACTTCACTCAAGTATAACCAGTTTCATCAGCATTTTGTATGCATAAACCTACGACAAGGTTCGTTAGCATTTTGTACAGAAAAAAATATAGCCATATTCATTAGATTTCTGATATGTAAGCATACTTTCCAGGTAAACTAAGCAAACTAAAATAAACCAAAATGATAGGTAGTATTTGGGACGTGGCAAGCCTTCTCTTCAAAATAAGAATTCAAATAATATAAGAGATCAATTACAAATTAATATTCTCACCTGTTTGAAAGTCCCTAGGACATCCATCACAAAGGGTAAGGTCACCTACATCCCAACACTTTGAAAAAAAATCGTCATTTTCACTTGGATCAAGTAGATTTCTATCATCGGTCTTTTTTTGTCTTGCAAGTGAAAGGAGTACCTCATGTAGTGAGTGCCCATCCATAAGATATATGTGTTGATAATTGTTTAGCAATGGGAAATGAAACAATAATTTATAACCGTTTTTGATCCAGATATATTCTTGACAAAAATAAAATGGAAAACAACTAGAAAAAAATCAGAAAGATACTTACGAAGCTGACTATTTTCCCATCCAACTACATGTACTTCAAACTCTCAACAACACACCTAATAAACATAAAACAACCTAAATAGTAAAAACAAAAACACTGAGCTAGTGAAAATTTGAAACGTAATAAAAATGATCTAAAAATTTGATAATATCTTTTCGAGGTTGTTGTATCTCATGTGAGATACTCATATTTCCATGTCATCGTGTTAGGTGAATTAGGAAATACGCAATAGAATTTTTTACTTGTGGAATTCAACTATATAATAATAAAATTTCTACCTATATATTTCCTAAGAATCTTCAATTGGATTCTTAACTCACATTCATGTCTTTCTAGGTGGAACTTATTCCACAATATTCATCTACATTGTTCGTAATTTAGGATGAATAATATTCCTCAATGCCTTTTCTACTAGCAAAAAAATTTCCATCATAAAAATGTGCAGCTTTTCATCTTTAGTCTAGCGAATTAGATTTTATATGAGTTGAAAAACCATGGACCTTCAGTATATATTTCTAAATTACAAATTCAATTGTCAAGCCTTTTGATATTCATAGTTCCATCAAAAGGTTGATTTCCAACATCATCTCTACTTTAAGTAGACACTATTGGATGAAAGAGTAGTTTTCTAGCATTGATGCTAAAGTAATAGTGTTGGTTCCTCCAAATGACATAGAAGGAATATTCTCACTACCAAGTTCAGTTACGACTTGGGATATTTACAAAGTGTTGTTGCATACACATGAAATCCATCATCTGGTTGGGCACTTTTGTACTATCCTTGATTGTAAGTTAGAGATCCTACAAACCATCTAATATGGTTAGCCTCCTTCCAGGCTATTATTTGCTTCCATGATCCTTTCTTCTACCATATTCCATGTATATACATCTTATCTTTGAACCCTCTTCTCTCTTCTCCTTTTTCCTCGTACTTTCTTCTAGTGTAGACCATCAACCAAGTGTACTAGTGACTTTTCTTCAAGGACTTGAGTGATCTGATTAGGACTATTTTACAAGGAACTTGAACCTCTGGGATGCCAAATGGTTTTTACTTTAGTATGCTTGTGATCTCTAAAATTTCGAATTTTATATTCAAATTTCAAGTTCTTTCAACTCGTGGCTTAAATTTGTTTTGAAATATGTTAGAAAACTAAGTTTCTATGTGCCCAATATTTTCCTTTTTATTCTAGTCTATAGAGCTAAAATAATATCAGATATATGGAATTAGCATAAAATGGTTCACATGCCTAAAATTGTACATAGGGAACATTTTAAATGAAGCTTGCATTATAACAAAACACAACTTTTATTCTTGAATGAATCTTAGATTACAACAAACAAAATTTGGTATGCTTGAATGAAGCCTAGATTACAACAAACCATAGCTTTTATGCTTGTATAACCATTTTTGGATATGTTTGTATGTGTATGAGGCTTTTGGTTATTGGAATCCCAACGATATTAGAATTTGGAAGGCAAAATATACCTAATCATTTTTCTTCCTTTATTGCAACTATGTAGGGAGTCTTTTTATATTCCATCTTGTGGCCTTTATACCTTTCAAGAACTTTATTTTAGCAAGGGTGTGTTATAGGTTATATGACCTCATAATTTTGAATAACATGTCTTTTAATTTCCATGAAGTGGTTATTGTCACTTTTACCCTTCTGAAATATTGGGATTGTCATCTTATAACGAGACAATGAGGGAATATGTCGTGCTCAGATGTATACTTTTCTTGATGAAGTAGAAAAAATTGATTCGTTGAATTACACTATTGTGGAGGAATTAAATATGCATTGAAGATAAAATATAGCATGTATAGAAACTTGAGTAATGTATGAAAAAGGTTGCTAATATCTGTACCCATATAATGTACACATTGGATATCCATGTATTGTATGGATTTTCTATTTATATATTGATATGTTTACTAAATATCTATTATTGTTACTCTCATCCCGGGTTAAAATGTGCCTTCAATTGATCAATTGAACATACTGTGAATAATAATAAGTGATTTTTGGGCCTCAAATATGCCCATGTTTTCATCATTAAATATCACCATTCGTACCCTAAAACCCTAAGTTTTTAGCCTATTTTGTACCCTAATTCTACAATTTGTTGTCAAATACACTATGTGGTTGATTATCACTAGTTTTATTCACTTCTCTCTGATTAAACATGATTATGCTATGATTTAATGATGAAGGTTTTGTTAAGTACATTTGTCACACAGTTCCATATACAAAATCCTTCACAAGCCAGTTGAGTGTGGAAATGCCTAATTTAGGGCTTTGACACTTTTGGCATGCTTTCAGAGAAACCGTGAGATTATATTGTCGAAAATGGTGTTATAATACCTCTCCATAACTTAGATTCCACCAAGCTCTCTCATGTCAGTACCTAGAAGGAAATTAGCCAATTTTTCCAAATCTGTAATAAATTTTAAACTTCCAACTTCCGCCTCGATTTCCATACAGCTGAAGGATAACGAAGAAATTATGGAACATGGGTTTTGGTTCCATTATATCATGTTGATTACACCTAAAATATTTTTCCAAAATTCCATATGTTTTGGGAGATAGTTATGGTTCTTTGAGGCCAATTTATATAAAAATTCAAAAATTCCAGATTTATATAAACTCCCAAACAACCTTATTTTTGTCACCAACAAGCCCTTTTTCCTATATTTTGTCCCCATTTTGGTTTAAACCCTGGTAACCCCTTACCCATAGGTAATGCATTACAATGGTACTATTTTAACTATTTTATGATTAAATTTAGGTGATTAAGATGTATTCCTGGCTTGTTAACTAATCTCAATGGGTTTTAGCTTTGAAGCATGCATCAGCGGGGTTTATAAAACCAAAGTGGGAGCATTATTGTGGCACCAAGCTATTTTTTGAAGTCCTGTACATAAAATACAAGTCTCGAATCGTACTTAAGAAATTTGGGAATACCTAGTAGCCTTTCAACACTCTAGGTGGTCAATGCCCTACCTTGGTGTCATAAAAGAGTTGTTCAAACTCAAGGATGGATGATCCTTATGCACTAGCTTCCAAAATTTGTCTAACAAAGTCTCATATTATCCATGTAGCCACAAAGGGAGTATGGTTGAACTGAAAGCTAATATCGAATACTATAATGAGAACTGATAAGCTGAATTAGTATATGAATCTGTGGAGTTGATTTGCATACTATTTTGTAATTGAGGGATGTCTATCAAGGCTGCACAAGAGAAATATCAGTTAGCTCTGAATTTGTCAGTGTTTGAGTTATTTCTATCAGGTGTAACTTCATTTTTAATTCAAAACTACTTCTGTCATGATTTGGATCTTGTGTTGATTCGAGTTATGGAATGACGAACTAATATATATATATATATATATATATATATATATGAATTAGCTTTCTGAGCATCTTTTTCCTTCTGTAACTTCACATCCTTGGTGTGGCAAGGGCCCACCATAGTCTGGGAATTTTTATTCATTGTAGGTAGAATTTTAATTTAGTTGTGTTATTATTTAATCCATTTTGATTTTTTTTCACACATTGTTACCTCACTGAATGGTTTAATATGAGTTTGATTGTCAATATATGGTTACGTTCTAGCATATGGAGTGTTGTCTCTCATTTTGGTGTGATCTGTGATTTCATAGAACTCACTGCTAATTCCTAATTATTAAATATTTCAATTTATTTGTAGAGAGCACCGAGATCCCCATTATTTTGAATCCATATGAAAATCATTGGATAGATGTCTGAATCAATCGAATAACAGAGTGAGTCCTTTGTTCTATCTGCAAACATTGAATGTGGTGAGTTGATTAGACAAATGTAGAAATAGCATTTCAAATCCGGCTTATAATCTTCCACAAAGTTGAATGATAACACATTCAAAGTTCTGTGTTTCCATAAGGGATCGAAAGCTTTGAATTGAATGTGTAATCACTCATTTAGGGCCAATCTTCTTATATTTAGGAAGTGTCATTTAACAAATTGATTTAAGCACCATTGTTTCAAATTAAATGGGGAAGTTTGTAATAGGAACAATGAGAATTGTAAGTGATAGTGAGGTTGATCTTGAAATGCCTTCGGGAGATTAAAAAAATATTTCCATTTACATATGTGTCATTTAATTATTACATTCTGATTTGAACATTGTTGGTTTCGAGATTACTTACAAAATTTTGTGAGACTGTGAGTGTAATTCTTAGTAATATTGGGATGACGAATGAGATCTTGTCTATAGAGTGTTAAGATGCATTCGACTTAGATTTTATCATTGTGTGAAAGTTTGATTCTAGTAAGAGTACGTTAGTGTCTCTAGTTTTAAAATTGAGTAGAGGTAGTTTCCTTAAAAATTGAATGTCGGTAGCTTGTATTTTGAAAGTTAGTCATTAGTACAGTGTGCGGTAGGGTTTGTTGAATTTTGAATTAATTAAATTAGCAGTGTGACTCATTTTATTATAGAATCAGAGTGTTGCTTTGTCTAAATTACAATCAAATAGACTATTCGATCTCAGGAGTGAGAAATTAATTTATGTTATTAATACAATAGTATAATATTTCATTGCATTTTTTGGTGTTCCAAAAGCGTTTCATAGTTTTCCTTTGCCTTTAATTTCCAAGAATAGAGATAGGATTTGGTTGAGTTTTGCAAAATTTGGTATTGGAAATATATTAATGATTTCTTACGAGATTGTCAAAATATTTGAATGGCATGCACAATTAGTTAAATATGAGAGATCAAAGTTTATTAATTTCAGTTGACTAAGTGTGTGAGGCAGATAGAGAAGCTAGTCATTTTAGAACATTTTAAAGTGTTATTCAAGTTGATATCATAGGGAAATTAGTGAACAATAGCATAGATTCCATTCTGCGAGCAGTGGGTTTCAATTTGAATTTATATTTGAAGTACAGAAGTTGATTTCATAGCGAAGGAATCAGTTAAATGTCATTTGGTTTTGTTATGAATTTCATGTTTTATCTAGATTAGGAGCCGTTAAATTGAAATATTTTTGAGATTTTTTTAATCCCTTATATGAGTGTTCTTTCAAGAAAATGAGTGGTAGATTAGAGTTTCCTTCCGGCAAATGAATGGTGTGTTCTTTTACAGTGATTTTATGCCCTAGTTTAGGTTAGATGCTATGATATTTCATTACCTACGCTTGCTCCTTGAAGCTTATGAGTCTGGTATTGATAATTTAATGTTGGAAATTATAAACATATAATTTCACCAACATTTTTGGTGCATTGTCGTGCAGGTGCTAGAGGGATTACAACCTAGTTTCTTTCACAAGTTTTTTTTGTGTGATCTTAATTGTAGGACAACCAAAGGGTGGAGATTGTATGTTAAGACATGAGTGAAGAGCCACACATCCACTATGGTGTGGTTTCTCCAAAAAAAATTTGTCCAAGTAAGCAATTTTTGGTGATTTTTTATTGCAATTAGTAGTTTTAATTCACTTAGATTAAAGTTTCAAACTCTTTAAACATAAAACATTTTTCGGGTTTTGTAAGAACCCTTGTGTACTAATACATGCGATGACAGAATATACAAGTTGGCTTGTTGAGAACCAGAAAATGGTACTTCAAGGAATCATCCAATTCGGATTTTGATGTTGCTACAGAGACATATAAGTCATCCAATGAAGAATTCGCTAGTGTAGAATTTAATATTTTACTTGAACATAAATTTGATATTATTTTTGGGTATATGTTATATTCTTTCCATGACTAGAACCACGCGATGTATGTTGCACCAGGCGCAGTAGGGGGGTCACAGGGGGGGCGGTAGCCCCCCCTGTCAGGGTCCAGGACAGCGCCCCGACAAAAAAAAATTTGGTGTGCGGTCCCACTCATAGGCGGACCCACCCATGTTTTGTGCATGAGTTTGCACATGGTTTTGGGGTAAGATGGTTTTCAGCCCCTGGTATTTTGTAGATCTGGTCAAGGGAACTACGGTTATTTTCTAATACAGGGTTAATGGATTGGGGTTTATGTATGCTTCAACATGTATATATATGTGTTGTAACACTAAAAGGAATATAATGAAATATCAAGCTGGTAGTCCCAATTTGTTATGAATTTCATGTTTTATTTTCTGTTATAAGATTCGTGTGTAGATAATTTCTGTTCAGGGTTAAAACCTACATTTGGTATCAAAGTTGTTTCGGCTTCAAGGGGACGCCTTTCATGCTGAGGGTTTTTTTTTTGCTTGGGCCTGAGGTAGACCCTGTTCATTGGGAGATCTGCGGAATCGATTCTTGCAGTGAAAGAAGATGGCGAGCGGCGGAAAGATAGAGATCGAGAAATTTAATGGTCAGAGTTTTGAGTTGTGGAAGCTCAAGATGGAGGATCTGCTAGTGGATAAAGATCAGTGGATCACGGTAGATCTAGGTACTAAACCAATGGCAATGTCAAATGAAGACTAGAAGAAACTGGATCGGAAGGCTAAGAGCACAATACAGTTGTGTGTCTCAAATTCAGTATTGTTGAATGTATCTGGGGAAGCTACGGCAAAGAATTTGTGGGAAAAACATGGGAATTTTTACCAATCTAAGTCTCTAGTGAATAAGTTGTTCCTGCGGAAAAAATTGTATAACCTAGGGATGAAGGATGGAGACTCAGTGACAGAGCATCTGAACACCTTCAATACTGTGGTAAGTCAGCTGTCATCTGTTGATATTAAAATCTCAGATGAAGATAAGTGCATCAGTTTGTTGTGTTCTCTACCAGACTTGTGGGACAGTCTGGTTATTGCAATAGGAAGCCATACAACTACCTTGAATTTTGATGACATTGTCTCAGCCTTGCTGTCAGAGGAATTGAGACGGAGAAATATGGAGGGTCAAAATTGAGATGCCTTATTTGTACGAGGAAGGTCCCAAAATAGAAACAAGAATAAGGTTTCGAGTGGGAGATATAAATCTAGAGGGAGATCTAAATCTCCTGGAATGTTTGTAAAGGTGTGCTGGAAATGCGGAAAGGAAGGACACTACAAAAAGGAATGCAGATCTAAAGCTCCTGAGAAAGGAAATGGATCTGATGATGCTCCTTCTACAAAGGCAAAAACCACCTCGGATGAAGGTGGGGATGTGTATTTGGCTTCTTTTTCAAATACACATGTAGATCATGATTCATGGTTGATTGAATCGGGTGCATCCTTTCACTTCACTCCCCATAGGGAGGGGTTCTGCGAGTATGAGAAATATGATGGCGGCGATGTATTCCTAGGGGATGATAGGAAGGCCAAAATCATTGGACGTGGAAAATTCAAGCTGAAGCTACAAGGTGGAAGGATTAGAACACTTCCTGGTGTTCTGCATATTCCTACATTGGCCAGAATTCTGATTTCTGTAAGCAAGATGGATGATGGAGGTGTAAAAACAGTGTTCGAGAAAGATGCCTACAAGATGGTTCGGGGAGAACTAGTATTAATGCGGGGAGTTCGGATTGGAACTCTGTATAAGCTACAAGGTAGCACTGTTATTGATGGGTGTAACAGTTCTATGGTTCCTGAAAGTTGAGCGGAAAGCCTAGTTGTCTCTGGAGAAAAGACCATGCTATGGCATCAAAGGCTTGGACATATTGGAGAGAAGGGCCTTCGAATACTGCATAGAAATGGTATGGTAGAAGGTATGTCTAATTTGCCTCTCTGGATTTCGATTTTTGTTAACATTGTGTATATGGGAAGCAGAATTCGGTGAGTTTTCCTTATGGTGCTAAGAGGGTGAACAAGATATTAGATCTTGTGCACAGTGATGTGTTTGGACCTGTGTCAGTTCCATCACTGGGAAAGTCTGTGTACTATGTTTCATTCATAGATGACTTCTCAAGGAATACAAGGATATATTTGTTGAGGAAGAAATCTGAAGTCTTTGAAAAATTTAAAGAATATAAGGCTCTGGTGGAAAACTAGATAGAGACGAAGATAAAGGTGTTGATGACAGATAATGGTGGGGAGTTCTGCAAGAAGGAATTTGAAGAGTTCTGTAAGAAGTGTGGTATAGCACGATAGAAGACTACTCCATACAAACCTCAGCAAAACGGAGTTGTAGAAAGAATGAACAGAACACTGATGGAAAAGGCAAGAAGCATGCTCAGTGGTACCAGTTTAGGACAAGAATTCTGGGCAGAGGCAGTGGAGACTGCATGCTATCTGATTAAAAAATCACCTTCATCAGTGTTGGAGGATAAGACACCACATGAGGTATGGACTGGTAAGAAACCCTCTCTTTCACATCTAAGGGTATTTTGATGTGATGCATATGTACATGTTCCAAAGGAGAAAAGGAGCAAGTTGGATAATAAATCTGAAAGGTGCATCTTTATTGAGTATAAGGATGGTTTAAAGGGTTACAAGCTTTGGAACCCAGAAACAAGGAAGGTTGTGTACAGCCGAGATGTGGTGTTTAGAGAGGTCAAAGATGTTGTTACACATGAATTCCTATGGAAGTAACCTAAGAAGATAGAGTTTGAGCTAAAGGAGGATGAATCAGACTCTACAACAGAAGAAGACTCAGAAGAGAAAGAGCCATAAACTCTAGTTGTGATAAGATCAGTTCGGGAAAGAAGGCAACCAGAAAGGTATAGTCCATCTTCTTTCTGTACAAGTTTTGATTTAACTATAACTGATGATGATCCTAGAACTGTCAAGGAAGCAGTAGATTTAGAGGATGGAAAACTTTGGAAGGAGGCCATGGTTGATGAAATGGCATCCTTGCATAAAAATGAGGCATGGGATCTGGTGGAGTTGTCGGCTGGAAGGAAGCCCAGTGGGAGAAAATGGGTGTTTAAAAAGAAGATGAATGTAGAAGGCAAGGTGGAGAAATACAAAGCTCGGTTGGTAGCAAAAGGTTATTCCCAGGTGCCAGGAATTGATTTTGGTGATATTTTTTCTCCTGTTGCCAAAGTTACTTCTATTAGATTACTTTAATATGTTGCTGCTGCATTTGATTTTGAGATAGAATAGATGGATGTGAAGATAGCATTTCTTCACAAGGATCTACAAGAGGAGATCTACATGAATCAACCTGAAGGATTTATGGTGAAGGGTAAGAAAGAACTAGTATGCAGGTTGAAGAAGTCTATGTATGGGTTAGAACAGTCACCAAGGATGTGGTATCAAAAATTTGATACCTATATACGAGGACTTGGCTTCACCAGAAGCAAGGAGGATCACTATGTTTATTTTAAATTAATTGGTGACCGTGTTATTTATTTGGTTTTGTATGTGGATGATATGTTGTTGATTGGAAATGACAAAGAAATTATCCAAGATTTGAAGACCCAACTATTCTCCAAATTCAACATGAAGGATCCTGGTCCTGCAAACTATATTTTGGGTATGGAAATTAAGAGAGATCAAGAAAAGAGGAAGCTCTGGTTAAAATAGAGGAAGTATGTCGAGACTATATTGCGGAGGTTGAATATGCAGGATAGTAAATCAGTGAATGTTCCTATTCAGTGAATGTCCCGTGTTCCATATGAAAGTGCAGTGAGTAGCCTAATGTATGCAATGGTCTGTACTAGACCAGACATTGCACATGTAGTGGGAGTATTGAGCAGGTTTATGTCAAACCCAGGGAAGGAGCATTGGACAGCAGTGAAGTGAGTTTTCAGATATTTATGTGGCACTAGTGATTATGGCTTGTGCTACCAGGGAAGACCAGGATTGGAAAGAATGTTGACATTCATGGAGCTGCTGATGCAATCAGTTTTGGGATATATCTGGACCAAAGAATATCTACAAGTGGGTATGTGTTTAGCCTATTTGGAGGCGCAGCCAGTTGGATGAGTAAAAGACAGTCTGTAGTGGCTCTTTCAACTACAGAGGCAGAATACATAGCAGCCACTCATGCAATCAAGGAAGCAGTTTGGTTGCAAAGATTTTGTTCAAGTATGGGGTTGGTACAACAAGCTATAAGGATAGACTGTGATAGAAAAAGTGCAATTTTCTTGGCTAATAACCCTACTTATCATTCAAATACAAAGCACATTGATGTTCAATATCACTTTGTTAGAGATATGGTTGAAGCTAAAACGTGTTGTTGGTAAAGGTGGACACTTTGAAGAATGTTGCAGATGCATTGACAAAGTTTGTTAGCACTCATAAGTTCTCTTGGTGTAGAGAAACAATGGGTGTTGAAGAATTGGCCCAATGACTAAGCTCTCTGTGGCCCCCTGTGGAAAGAAAACAACAAGTGGGAGAATGTTGGGTATGTGTTATATTCTTTCAACAACTAGACCCATGCGCTGTACATTGCGCCAGGCGGAGCAGGGGGTCACAGGGTGGGCGGCAGCCCCCCCTATCGGGGTCCAGGGCAGCACACCGGCAAAAAAAAAATTGGTGTGCGGACCCACTCATATGTGGACCCACCCATGTTTTGTGCATGAGTTTGCACATGGTTTTGGGGTATGATGGTTTTCGGCCCTTGGTATTTTGTAGATCCGGTCAAGGGAACTACGGTTATGTTCTAATCCAGGGTTAATGGATTGGGGTTTATGTATGCTTCAGCATGTATATATATATTTTTTGTAACACTAAAAGGAATATAATGAAAAATCAAGCTGGTCGTCCCGATTTGGGATCCAGGGGAAAATCTCTGTGTTTATCTGTTTTATGTTTTATGCTCTCGCTATTGTTTATTTTCTGTTATAAGATTCGTGTGTAGATAATTTCTGTTCAGGGTTAAATCCTACAATTATTAAATATTTGATTTAAAAATTAGATGATTTTCAGAAACAAGAGAAGGATGAAGAACCATTGCTTATCCTTTGTGTCAACGGTAGAAAAGAAAACTTCCTTGGAAAGTGTCCACTTAGCAGTCTGAAATTTTGCAAAATTTGCAAGGATGGTCATGCAACTGAAAATTTCCCTTCACTTCCACGATTACCAAAGGTACTGATCAAATCAATCAAGGAATCGAATCAACTGCCAGGTATAACTCAAAGCCCATCACCATTCAATACTTGGACTAATGTATATTCTCCTGCGCAGGTTCCTCAAAAAAATTATAATCCTTCAGTTCCGTGGCAAAATTTTAATCCAGATCCAATTGAATACCCTACTTCATGGCCACAATGGCCCTCTCCTTGGCCCTCTTTTTCAATTCAAATATTCATGTTAGGCGGAATTATGGATCACAGATAAAACACATTCCCTAAATGTGGTTCTATGAATTTAGAACAACATATCAAAGACTTTACAGACACATTCTCTAAGAGTAAGTAGACACACTAAAAGAAAGAGGAACTTACTTGTGATCCAAGTGCTTCATATTCTCCTTCTGTCGCTCTTTCTATAGCGTCCAATCCAACTTTGATCGCCAAACTAGTTCCTGCAAGTATAAACGCTAAACAACAAAGAGATTGCAATATACAGATGGCTATTTATCTTGATCAGTTAAATCAATGAAACATGAAACATATATATCAGTTAAGAATCCATGATATGGAAAATAGAAACATAAGCAGATACATATATGGGAAAATGAACAACAATATTTATTAATGGATAGGAGGATGTTACAACCAACGATTGATTTGATGTCACCAGCTCCAGCATTCATCCCAGCCTCATCACAATAAACATCTCACCAAAAGCATATCACTCTTATCACACTCAATTGAGAATCCAACAACATTTCCTAACCAAATTTCTTCCTTCCCTAGAACTAGGATCTGTGCTCAACTTATAGGGAAACTGAAGTTAGTTTCTCAATCAATGACTTTATAATAATAGGCAAGACATTTTCCCAAGCTCAGAGGTGTTATATGGACACATGGATTCAAATTTTGACACATATGGACTCTTCTAGAAGGCACTGGCCATGTGGATATTGCGAAACAATGACAATTTCGCTCTCATTTGACCAACGCACTCTTCAATGTTGAGAGTGCCTTGTATATCACCCTTCAATGGAGGAAGATGCATATGCAAATTAGTTAGTCCTTTGAGAGGCTGCGTTGGTGAGATAATAGGCGATATAACATGTACTTAAAATCTTGGAAACCTTGCAATGGAAGTCATGGATGGTTTGTTCTTGTTGTTGTCTTAGGGCATGTCGCAACTGAAATGATAGGGATGATAGACCCTATTTCATTGGTTCTGGGGATGATTTCCATTTTAACCAGGTCATCGGGAATGATTCCCAAATTGATCTATAATAGCCGCCCCCTAAAACATGAAGTCAAAATAACAATATTTTTTGAATGAGATGCTTTACGTTGTGATGGGTTGGAACTGAAGCGGAGTGGCAACCTACATCAATATTACAATACATTACATCATTATATATTCTCTTGATCACAAATTGCTGAGGGAAGGCATTCCAATGCTTAGCACATAAACTATCTAATAACATGTACATAGTTTAGAAAGTCCTCTACATTGGAATGTTTCCCAATACAGACATGCCTACAGATATAGGCCCATTTTTGGATGATGATCTATATGGAAGGTCACCATACAGATGTGTACAAAAATCCTAAAAGCATAGCTTGAATGACTAAAACTAGATCTGGGATCTTCTTATCTCGTTCACTCGATCATTCAGGTACAAGTCTAGCCATTTGAATCTATGATTTGTAGTCAAACATGGTAAGACATCGTTTCATTACCAACCAATGACGTGAGTTATTAAAAAACATGAGAGAACCACCATTTATTTTAATGGCCCTCAAGCTACTGAAGTACATTTTTTCAAGCGTGAATAGATGATTTGATGTCGAATGCCAAACAAAATCTTTCGGTAAAAATTCAGGAAGAGAGGATCTTTTCGATACTATAACAAGCCTCATGGTACTGGAAGATGATGTTTCTAAGTAAACTTCATGCATGATGATTTGACGTTGACAAGAAGTTACTTTATTGTGAAATGGGAGTTACTGATTTAAGAGACAAAATGTGACTTGATATAGCAATCTTCAGGGATGATTGTCATGAGAATGAAGGTTTAAGAGTATTGCAGAAGGATGAGTATTCACGGGATGACTTCTCTTGAACATATCGGTAACACTGAGATGACTTGGCAGAATTGACCCAAAACTGAAGTGAAGGTATGATGAACCATATGTATGTGTTAGTGTCAGTCTAGTCATACTGCCATCAGTGATCAAAATTTCTCTTTTGCATTTGCATATTAGGAGTCCCATAATAATCAATTTCGCCATTCCGTTAGGTCATGGATTCATTGATGGTAGTAATTGGTTACCAGGTTTCCCTCATGAGGTACTTGCTGATTTTCCTTCCTATGATCTTCAATCATTTGTCACTTTCATTCTCAAAATCATATTAGTAGGTCATAGGATGGGTCTCATTAGTCTCTAAGGTCTCGCCATGGTCAAATTAATGAGTCAAGTGTCAATAAAGATCAGCAAGGTCATGAGGAAGTCAATAAATACAAAGTCACAGCACGAGGAAGATCAAATATATCATTTGTTTGGTTTGATGCAAGCTTCACCTCAAAACCATGTTTTGAGGTGAAGACATGATACTTTGCCTTTCAGCCACAATTCAGAAAGCTATTATCTCCACAAAGTGTTGTCTCTGCCTTCAGAGAAGTTTTCCGCAGTATGTTCAGTGCCAAATCATCTTCAAAGCAGATCCATCAGAAAGAGCCCGGAAAGAGCTTTCCAACGGTATACTACACTCTCAAAAATAGCTTCTGGATTGAATTTTGCGCTTAAGTGAAGTAAAAACTCTTATACCCTCATATACCCCCTATTTCCCCATTTTTCCCTTTAAACTCTATGTTATTAAAATTTAATATTCCTTTATAAATCCTTTTTCCCCCCCTCTGATTATAATATCGCATTATAAATCCCTTTTTATTACCCAACCACTTCCCCTCCATGCCTTAGGACTTTATAATAAAGAACTTCATATTATAAAGCCCCGCCCCTTAACCACTTCCCCTTTTCACCCCATAAACTTTAGAAATAAAGTTTATGTCATATATATGATAAACCCCGCCGCTATTTAATCGCAATCGCAATATGTTTCGATTACCACCAATCGCAAACATATCTCCGATCTCCCGATCGCCAACTCCCGATCACCCATCCACCGTTGATTTCCTCATTCAATCCAACGGTCCTCCGTTAATCGAAACTTTCCAATCGCATCTCCTTCCGATTTCTCAATCGCCGCTCCCCTCCGATCGTGACCCCCGATTTCCATACTCCCGATTACGCATCCACCGTCGATCTTCCTCCTCCGATCGGACGGCCCACGTCTAATCGCTCAATCGCAAGTCTTTCCTCCGATCGGCACATCGCTTCCCATCTCCTGATCTGCCTGATCGCACTGCCCCTCCGATTGATCGCATCGCACATGCTCCCAATTGCGATTGCGACTGAACCTTTTGGCGCCCACCCTAATACAACCGTTCGTTCATAAATAAAAGGCCATGCCCTTTGAAACTTTGGTTAATTCATATATTACAAGGGGACCTCCCCCAATCGCATCGAAGGTTTTATATATATCAGTCCGCCCCCTCCCCGAGCTCCGATTGCGATTACTGTTCATTATATTATATCGCTGCTCCACTCCGATATTGCGATTGCGATCATCCCGCCTCCATTCCCCTTCTCTTTTCCATTTAAACGCATTTTTCCCTTCACGAAAAAGCATAAATTCATTTGATCAGCATTTTATTAAAAAGCCAGAGAATGAAGAACTAATGGAAAGCGAAACGTCAGAGGCCGAGAACCCAGATTGTAACAGTCACATTTTCAGTTACATTGCAGAGATGATCCATGCTACAGGTTTCGCCTCCTCATTGGGTATCAGTGAATTTCAAGTGGAACAAAGTAACGCTGCTCTCCCTTTACCGAGAGACTGTTGGCTTTTCGCCTTCCATCTTCAGTTGTGATTTCTCTTCTTCCCATCGATTTGTATTCCAGCAAATCTATCTATTTATGGTAATTTCTAATCATTTGTAAAGGGCTGAGTTCTGGGGAATAGGGTGGCAAAAAAACATCTTTGCGCTACATTGTACAGTTTGACAGGAATTAATAAGAGATGCATCTTTGATTTATGGGATTCATGTGGTATGATTTTTAGCATATGTTTCTCCTTTATGTTTCATATGTACATTGTTATGTTTCACCATTCATTCATTAACATTTCCAGTTGAATGTTTTCAAGATAGAAAGGTAGAATCCACTCTTATATGCTCTGCCTTGGGGAATCATTCACACTCTGTCTATTTTCTTCTATCTGAAAAGGATTCATTTATTATGCCCCTTTCAGCTTCTCAACAGTCTTTCCATTTCATCTTATTTAGACTTGATTGCTAAAACTCCTGCCTATCTTGCCCTATGAAATATTCTGTATCCCGATTTAATTCCTCAGTTCATACTGTCCTCTTGTCCCATACATCCCTGAAATTTCACTAATTCATCAAAACTCTTTTTCCCATTTATATACCTAGCCTAAAATCAGTTCATTACCATTTTATTGAATATCTATTCTACGGAGAGAGCCCTCTCATGTCCTTGTAGGGCTAGCTACAAGGCTGAGCGTGGTTTAGTTGTTACCCTGATTTTTCCTTTTTCAGCCTGAGGTTTAGATTGGGTGCTAACATCTCTGGCGACCATACTGGGGAAGTTGTTACAAACATTTTGCATAAGAATATTTATCACCCCAGTAATATTTTTTCTTCCAAAGTCTTGATGATGATATTTCAGAGTTTTCTAGGCTGATATAAATTTTGTACAGTAGTAAGTTGACCACACTGGCTTCAAGAAGATATACAAGGGCTAATCCTGATCCAAATCCTCCCCTTGTGTTTGAAAATCCAAATCTTATCCCAAGAATATTCAGAAGACAAGAGGAATCTCCAAGTCCTACACCTATTCTCAGGTCCCATACTTGGCCCAGTGAATGTTTTTTTGTAGAGGAGATTTCTTTTGATGAGAATTTTGAGCTTTCTTTGTTTAGAAGTAAGTCTGAAACTGCACTTGAAGACACGATTTTACATCCAGAGTTTCTTGTAGATATTGAAGTGCAGAGAGAAAATTCTTCCATTGATGACTACATTTTGAATTCGCCTCAGTCCATCACTGCAGCTTATATTCTTGAGCCTTCAGGATCATCAGGAGCAGCATTCCATCCTCCTGATTCATTAGTATTCCCATCAATCAATTCCCAGTTTTCATCTCCTCCATCAACACCTACCTCAAATTCCAGCACTACAAATGTTGTGGTAAATCCTCCCAGAATTATGGCTGCCCAGTATGCACCCTTGGTTTTACCTCAGATTCTCAATGATATGCCTGATGATTATCAGAGAAAAATTGCTATCTTTGATGCCACTCAGGGCATTACAGCCCAGCAGCATGTTGACAAGATGAATGACTTTTTTGACTTGCATGAAGTGGAAGAAGAGAACGTAGCAACCAGGTTGTTTGTTCAAAGCTTCGGAGGTGAAGTGAGAAAGTGGTTCAGAGCTTTACCAACAGGCTCTATTCACACTTTGCAAGAGTTACACACACAGTTCTTAGACCGATGGGAGGTGAAAATGAATCCACAGAAAATTCTGTCTGAATATGAGAATATTAAAAGAAATGCGGGTGAAACGGTGCAAGACTATTGTTTTAGATTCAATACGGTATACAATGCTATTCCATCTAATCTCAAACCTCCTGTCGATTCAGCTATGCTGAGGTTTCCGGATGGTTTTGATGCTGATATGGCATATCAGCTGTGTGAAAGAGATCCACCGTCTCTTGAAGAAATGCAAAAAATAGCAGTAAGCGTCGAAGCAAATCTGATGGCTAGAAGAGCTCGAGCCAGAGCTGAAAAGAAAGTAGTGGTGAAAGAAGAAGCATCCCCTTCAGACATCAAAATGGACACACTAATTCGTACAATGGAAAGGATGGTTGATCGATTAACAATTTCGGACAAACCGGAACCCCAAATAAGAAATCCAAATTTTAGAGGTCAGCAGCAGCCGCAATTCAGAATTAGAAAGAGAGAATAGAGGGCGCAGGACCAAGCGGCACCACAACAGCAGATTAGAACGCCATTACAGCAGAACTACGTGCAAGGGACTGACTCAGATGAAGATGGTCCCGTGTTTGAAACCAATCATTTTTTCACAGCTGATGGTGAGCCCATTTTCCTCACAGAAGACGAAGAATACACAAGGGCGACTCCAGACATTCGAGGGGAAGAAAATTTCATCCTGGCAAATGATGTAATGTTAGAAGAATAATCTGACGATTACCAGAGAGGGTATATGAACGCGCTGTCAGCCCAGAAAAGGCATTATTCTCTAAGGAACAGAAACGTTGCAATCAACCCCATTCAAAAAAGAAAAGAACTACAAATCGAGGACGAGGCACAGAAGAAAGGAAAAGAGCCGGCCAATCCTTCATCCAGTAGAGCACCCATAGTTACTAATACAGCTGAGAACGCTGAAAAAGAGAAAAGAAAGTAGAACACAGCGAAAGAGCAAATAGAGAAGAAATACCCTCCTACTAAAGAGGTAGAAAAAGCTCCCTCCTTTAATTTAGAAAGTGAAATTTCCAAGTTGAAAGTGTCCGTGCCTTTGACCGAGTTGGTAAAGAATAGTGTATATAAGAGTCAGGTATCTAAAGCCTTGCAAATAGACCCTCTTTCTGATATGGTTAATGTGGAAGATGACTACCCAGAGCTAATCTTTGGTCCAGCCACAGGAGAATCTGAAGAAAACGAAATTCCTCCCTTTTACCTGAGTCTTAGGTTGCATGAGTTTGTCTTGCATAACGCCATGTTGGACTCCGGGGCCTCGCATAATTTGATGTCCAAAGCTGTCATGGAAAATTTAGGCCTTGATGTTACTAGAAAGTACCATGATTTGTATTCTTTTGACTCAATTAGGGTCCATTGTATTGGTCTCATCAAAGATCTAGTAGTGTCTTTAGATCAGATCCCAACCAAAAATTTCTTGATGGATGTAGTTGTTGCTGATGTCCCACCAAGGTTTGGAATGCTCCTATCTAGGTCTCGGGGTGCCAAACTTAAGGGGACCATACATCTTGATTTCTCCTATGCCACAATCCCTGTGTTTGGCCAGTTGAGAAATTTATATAGGGAAAAGAAAATGAAATACATGATCACTAGCAAAGACAAGCCAGTAAATCATCCCATCAATGCAGTACACACAGATTTAGAGTCTTTTGTCTTATATTCAGATGGTGTTTTAAATGATGAGAATGTTCAGTTGGTACAAGTGGAGGAGATACCTGAGATTTCAGAAAATTTTAGAGAAATCCTCAAACAGGAAAAAGACAAAGTAGCAAGTACTTCTAAGCCTTCTGCCTGCCAGCAGCAAATGGATAATGAACAGCCAGAAATCAGCCAAGGCAAAGAAGAGAAAGAAACAAATTTTCAGCATCTACAAGAAGAAGAAGAAGGTCTGTGGAGTATGGATTTTGATGGAGTTGTTGGTAAAGATGGAGCTGGCATTGGAATATGGATTAGGAGTCCTATTTTTCAACCTGAGAAGGTCCCTAGTAATGTTAGAGTATGTGCTTACAAGTTGGCTTTTGAATGCTCTAACAATGAAGCAGAGTATGAAGCTCTGATTGCAGGCCTCAAAATCTTGAAGAAGTTGAAGGCAAAAATGATTTCTGTGTATGGTGACTCTGAGTTAATAATCAAGCAGGTGAAAGGAGAGTACCAAGCTAAACATCCAAGACTAAGGCATATAAAAATGTAGTTTTGGACATTTTGAAGACATTCCCAGAGTACACTTTGACGGTAGTGCCCAAGATGCAGAATCTTATTGCGGATTCTCTTGCCACTACTGCGAGTAACCTGAAGATTCTGATGAACTCCAGCAACAAATTCGAAATCCATGTCAAACATAGGCCTGCTGTTCCGGATAATTTGAGGTATTGGCAAGTATTTTGGGATGATAATGAGATAAATGCATTTTTTCAGGGTGATGGAAAATTCAAGGACACTCTCATAGAAGGTGAGTATGTGGTGGATGATCAAGAAATGGAAACAAACCAGATGGACATATTGCAGCTGAAAGATAACGCAATTCCTAGAGGTCTCATACCTCTAGTGGAGCTGTTTGATCAGGACGATGTTGCAAAGAAGCCAAGCTTGGTGCCCACAAAGAAAGGAGTTGAAGATGTGAATCTTGGAACACCTGATCAACTCAAGTTCGTGAAATTGTCAAAGACATTGTCCCTTGAAGCGAAGGATAAGTATGTGAAGTTGCTTTCCGAATTTTCTGATGTATTTGCATGGGATTATTCAGATTTGAAAGTGTATGATAGGAACATAATCCAGCATACTATTCCTATCAAGCCAGATGAAAATCCATTCAGATAGAAGCTGAGAAGAATCAATCCGAAGCTGCTACCATCCATTGAAAAAGAGGTAAACAGATTATACAAAGCTGGTATCATAGTCCCCATTATATTTTCTGACTGGATTTCAAATTTGGTCCCGGTACGTAAGAAGACTGGAGAAATAAGGTTGTGCATAGATTTTCGGAACTTAAATAAGGCTTCCTTAAAGGATAATTATCCACTTCCGAAAATGGACCATATTCTGCAGAGAGTAGTTGGAGCATCCAGGATGTCATTACTTGATGGCTACTCAGGCTACAACCAAATCTTGGTGCATAAGAAGGACCAAGATAAAACTGCATTCACAACACCCTGGGGAACCTTCCAGTATGCCAAAATGCCTTTTGGACTGAAGAATGCAGGAGCTACTTTCCAGCGTGCAATGGACATCGCTTTTGCCAATGAAAAAGATGTCTTTCTAGTTATTTATTTGGATGATTTGACAGTGTTTTCAGGATCAGATGATGAGCATTTGTACCATTTGAGAGTTGTTTTTCAGCGATGCAGAAAGTTCAGAATTTCTCTCAATCCCAAGAAGTTTCTTTTTGCCATGGATGAAGGCAAGCTGCTGGGACATATCATCTCCAAAGATGGTATTCGCATCGATCCAGCTAGAGTGGAGGCAATCCAGCTCATAGACCTGCCACGAAACAAGAAGGAGATCCAAGCATTCAATGGTAAGATGAACTTCTTACGTCGATTTATACCCAATATGGCTGAGCATTTGAGGGAAATGACTAATATGTTAAAGAAATACAGCGTTGTTAAATGGAGTGAGGAGGATATCAAATCATTCAATCTGGTAAAGTTTTCTTTGTCCAATGCCCCAGTTTTGATCAGTCCCGACTACACTCAAGACTTTATCATATTTTCATTTGCATCTGAGCATAATTTGGCTGTTGTTTTAATGCAAAAGAGAGACGAGATTGAAAAGCCAATTGCCTTTTTCAGTAGAACTATTAGAGACGCTGCTTTGAGGTATAATCTCATTGAAAAACAGGCATTGGCCCTTATCAAAGCATTGAAGGATTTTAGGGTCTATATTCTACATTCACATACTATAGCATATGTCCCCAATGCTGCAGTGAAGGATGTGTTGATGCAAACTGATCCAGAAGGTCGGAGAGGTAAATGGATAGCGGCCATGTTGGAGTACGATCTGGATATCAAGCCCACGAAGTTTATCAAAGGCCAAGGCTTGGCGAAATTGATGGCCCAATCAAATCTGTGTGCTTTAGATATAAACCTCATAATAGCAGTGGAAGAAGATGAAGATGAAGGTTTGCTGGTTCCAATTTCTGATATTTTTCTGCAGTCCCCGTGGTATTCAGACATTGTCTATGTCCTTCAGCATTTGTCACCTCCTATGGGCGTGTCCAAGAGCAAAGGTAGATCCCTGAAACTAAAAGCCGCAAAATACTGCATTTTAGACAGAGCTCTGTATTGGAAAGATCCAGGAGGTGTTCTTCTCAATTTTTTAGTTGAAGAAGAAGCGCCGAAGGTAATGCACGAGTTTCATAAAGGCGACTGTGGCGGTCACTTGTTTTGGAAGACTACAGCCAACAAGATATTAAGAGCAGGATATTATTGGCCCACATTATTCTCTAATTTATATAAGGCCGTAACGAAATGTCATGAATGCCAAATCTTCCAAGGGAAGAAGAAATTGCTTCCACTCGCTTTGAGACCGGTTTCGGTGAACGCACCCTTTCAGCAGTGGGGGCTCGATTTTATAGGAGAGATTCATCCCACGTCCTCAGCACAGCACCGATGGGTATTGACAGGGACAGATTACTTTACTAAATGGATCGAGGCCGTCCTAGCTAGGCAATCAACAGACACGGTAATCATTCAATTCCTGGAATCAAATATTCTATCTCGTTTTGGATGCCCCTGCAAAATAGTAACAGACAATGTAGCAGCGTTCAAGTCCAAGAAAATGATCGAATTTTGTGACAAATACAACATCGCGCTGGGCCATTCAACAACCTATTATCCACAAGGAAACAGCCTGGCTGAGTCATCTAACAAATCATTGGTGAATATAATTAAGAAAATGTTGGAGGCAAACAAAAGAAATTTGCACCGAAAGCTCATCAACTCACTATGGGCAGACAGAGTTAGCAGTAAAAGATCAATAGGTATGTCACCATTTGAGCTGGTTTATGGTACTGACACTGTCTTTCCTACATCCCTTACAGTCCCAGTTATGAAATTATTGCAAGAAATTGGCAGCGAGGACAATGACAATCATCGAAGGATCAATCAAATGATCCACCTTCAGCAAACAAGAGAGGAAGTGTCACATAATGCTATTCAGTTGCAGGAGAAAATTAAAAAGATCTATGACAGGAAGACAAAGGCAGAAAAGTTTCAGCTGGATGATATAGTGTTGAAATGGGATGCCAGAAATGAAGACAAAGGGAAGCATGGTAAGTTCGACAATCTGTGGAAAGGACCATACAGGATCTCAGCTTACAGAGGACAGTATGCCTTCTTTCTTTCAGAAATGGATGGCCAAAAATTGTCCTGGAGGAGCAGTAAATGGTAGGCTTTTGAAGCACTACCATTGTTGAAAACAAAGGATCAGGATATATGTCATCATCATTGTATATACCATGTTATGTTTATCAGAGTTCAGAGCACACAGTCATTGAAGTTTGGGGCCCGAAAGTGAAGGCTATAAAACTTGAATGATATGTGTATGGTTTGGTTTATTTCATTTTTTCAGTCTTAGTCTTGAGTCAGTGTCAGTATGCATTGGTCAGTTTTCCAGTATTTTTGACTCCATGCCCAATGGATAAGGCCACTTGGTCTACGGTGTTCTTGGCACCTCCAAGGAGCTACCATCCCCATTGGAGCCAATGTTAGTGTCAGTCTAGTCATACTGCCATCAGTGATCAAAATTGCTCTTTTGCATTTACATATTAGGAGTCCCATAATAATCAATTTTGCCATTCCATTAGGTCATGGATTCATTGATGGTAGTAATTGGTTACCAGTTTTCCCTCATGAGGTACTTGCTGATTTTCCTTCCTATGATCTTCAGTCATTTGTCACTTTCATTCTAAAAATCATATTAGTAGATCATAGGATGGGTCTCACTAGTCTCTAAGGTCTCGCCATGGTCAAATTAATGATTCAAGTGTCAATAAAGATCAACGAGGTCATGAGGAAGTCAATAAATACAAAGTCACAGCACCAGGAAGATCAAAGATATCATTTGTTTGGTTTGATGCAAGCTTCACCTCAAAACCATGTTTTGAGGTGAAGACATGATACTTTGCCTTTCAGCCACAATTCAGAAAGCTGTTATCTCCACAAAGTGATGTCTATGCCTTCAGAGAGGTTTTCCGCAGTATGTTCAGCACCAAATCATCTTCAAAGCAGATCCATCAGAAAGAGCTCGGAAAGAGCTTTCCAATGGTATACTACACTCTCAAAACTGGCTTCTGGATTGAATTTTGTGCTTAAGTGAAGTAAAAACCCTTATACCCTCATATACGCCCTATTTCCCATTTTTCCCTTTAAACTCTATGTTATTAAAATTTAATATTCCTTTATAAATCATTTTTCCCCCCCTCCGATTATAATATCGCATTATAAATCCCTTTTTATTACCCAACCACTTCCCCTCCATGCCTTAGGACTTTATAATAAAGAACTTCATATTATAAAGCCCCGCCCCTTAACCACTTCCCCTTTTCACCCCATAAACTTTAGAAATAAATTTTATGTCATATATATGATAAACCCCACCACTCTTTAATTGCAATCGCAATATGTTCCGATTACCACCAATCGCAAACATATCTCCGATATCTCGATCGCCAACTCCCGATCACCCCTCCACCGTTGATTTCCTTGTTCAATCCAACGGTCCTCCATTAATCGGAACTTTCCAATCGCGTCTCCTTCCGATTTCTCAATCGCGACTCCCCTCTGATTGCGACCCCTGATTTCCATACTCCCGATTACGCATCCACCGTCGATCTTTCCCCCTCCAATCCGACGACCCTCCGCGAATCGGAGCATTTCAATCGAAAGTCCCCCTTCCGATATCCCGATCCGCCCTTCTGATCGCAACAACTCCCGATTACACATCCATCGTCGATATTCCTCCTCCGATCGGACGGCCCACGTGTAATTGCTCAATCGCAAGTCTTTCCTCCAATCGGCACATCGCTTCCCATCTCCCGATCTGCCTGATCGCACTGCCCCTCCGATTGATCGCATCGCACATGCTCCCAATTGCGATTGCGATTGTCCCTGCTCCCAATATTGCGATTGCAATTGAACCTTTTGGGGCCCACCCTAATAATACCGTCCGTTCATAAATAAAATGCCCTGCCCTTTGAAACTTTGGTTAATTCGTATATTACAAGGGGACCTCCCCCAATCGCATCGAAGGTTTTATATATATCACTCCGCCCCCTCCCCGAGCTCCGATTACGATTACTGTTCATTATATTATATCGCCACTCCACTCCAATTTTGCGATTGCGATCATCCTGCCTCCATTCCCCTTCCCTTTTCCATTTAAACGCATTTTTCCCTTCACGAAAAAGCATAAATTCATTTGATCAGCATTTTATTAAAAAGCCAGAGAATGACGAACTAATGGAAAGCGAAACGTCAGAGGCCGAGAACCTAGATTGTAACAGTCACATTTTCGGTTACATTGCAGAGATGATCCACGCTACAGGTTTCGCCTCCTCATTGGGTATCAGTGAATTTCAAGTGGAACAAAGTAACGCTGCTCTCCCTTTACCGAGAGACTGTTGGCTTTTCGCCTTCCATCTTCAGTTGTGATTTCTCTTATTCCCATCGATTTGTATTCCGGAAAATCTGTCTATTTATGGTAATTTCTAATCATTTGTAAAGGGCTGAGTTCTGGGGAATAGGGTGGCAAAAAAACATCTCTGCGCTACATTGTACAGTTTGACAGGAATTAATAAGAGATGCAGCTCTGATTTATGGGATTCATGTGGTATGAGTTTTAGCATATGTTTCTCCTTTATATTTCATATGTACATTGTTATGTTTCACCATTCATTCATTAACATTTCCAGTTGAATGTTTTCAAGATAGAAAGGTAGAATCCATTCTTATATGCTCTGCCTTGGGGAATCATTCACACTCTGTGTATTTTCTTCTATCTGAAAAGGAATTATTTACTATGCCCTTTTCAGCTTCTCAACAGTCTTTCCATTTCATCTTATTTAGACTTGATTGCTAAAACTCCTGCCTATCTTGCCCTATGAAATATTCTGTATCTCGATTTAATTCCTCAGTTCATACTGTCCTCTTGTCCCATACATCCCTGAATTTTAGTAATTCATAAAAACTCTTTTTCCCATTTATATACCTAGCCTAAAATCAGTTCATTACCATTTTATTGAATATCTATTCTACGGAGAGAGCCCTCTCCTGTCCTTGTAGGGCTAGCTACAAGGCTGAGCGTGGTTTAGTTGTTACCCTGATTTTGTCTTTTTCAGCCTGAGGTTCAGATTGGGTGCTAACAGTATGAATGAACCTTCAATAATATTACCCAACCCAAACAGTCACGATGATGGAGTGAAATGTCATGTTCAAGAGTGACCTGCTACCGTAAACGTTCGGTTCACTTTCCCAGATTTTCCTCGGTCATTTGTCGACCAATACCTCTTTATCTTTTAATAAGCTTGAGGAGGATAACATATGCTTGATCTATAATTCAACCCTTTGGGCGAATAATGTATCGCTATTTAATAATTTAATGAGTCTAGCGATCAACGAAACTTGATTCTTTCCATAATCGACAAGCTCATCGTTATTTTATGTTTTAACGAGCCTAACAACAGTGACAGCCTAGTCCTTTTTCATATTTAGAGAGTTTTAAAAAGAGGACGAAAGAAAAATCCATAAGTAATTTTTCATAAAGTTGTCGCTCAAATCCGAAAAAGTGTAAACTAATATCTAAGAGAACCTCCTAGCCATGTTCGACTAAGGCATTCCTTTTTCGTAAATAATCTATCTTAGTGTGGAAAAGGGTTAAACTTATACTGAGTAGATATCAATTCATTTACTTTTATGAGCTCGAAAAGACAAGTGCTCGATAATATTTTCACATTATCGAAGTCTGGAAAGAGCTAAAAGAAGATTCAAGGGGTTCCTTTTTCGCTATTATCAAAGCTCGAAAAAGAGATAAAAGTGTGCTTCAAGTCCTTTTTCTTTTTTATCAAAGCTTGAAAAATAAGGATAAAAGTATGCTTTGTGGTCAAATCATTCTTGAAATAAATTTGCATAAATAATCTGCTCATTAGTTGCAAACCTTTTCAGAACAACATCAAATGGGTTTAAAATACCTATTACATGATAAAAATTGAATAAAACCATAGTCACAACGATAAATATGAATTGAAAATAATCAAATGACTAATTAAAAGAGTTTTACCTTTCAATTTTACCATTTGAAAGTTACCATTTTCATTTTGGAGTTTTGAACCTGGTTTTTCCCTTGAACTTCACCCGTTGATTGCGATCGATTCTGTAGACGAATTTCATCATTTTTTTATCCAGGTCAGTGCCATAAACCCTCTCTTTCTTTCAGTAGTCATTTCATTTCATTTTATTGAAAATTTTTATTGATTTGGGCCCCTTAGGGTAAATTATTTTTCCAAAAAGGGAAACATGCCCTTGAGCATCAAAAACTGCATTGTGGAGCACCTAAAATGAAGCCTAGGTGAATATGTGATGCACTGTCTATTGATAAAGACAAGGTTGGGCGCAATTCACATTCTTGATTCTTGCATTGTACCCAAAATATTTCCTAAGTTTTTTCATGAAAAGGAGTCTAATGAGTCTTATGGTTATGTTTTAGGGATTCATTGGACAAAAAAGATTACATGGAGAGAAAGAGAGCATGAAGAACTGAATATGATTACCCTTAATGATCCAAGTACTGTAATATCCCTAAGAGATTGTGGGCTATTAAAGTACTTCTGCTTGTGAGGTATGAGGCAACCAATAGAACTTTTAGAGTTCCTATTTCATGCATGGGATCTGACAATCGAGGCATTTCATATTAGGAGAAAATTGGTTCCTATTATAGTCGAGGACATAAATTTTATGATAGGCTCGTTGAGGAGAGGCTTACCCATTTCTCTCTCAGTGTCTGCTCTTGGAGGAGAGACTGTGAGAGACTATGTTTTTTAGTATTGCTATCGAGGGGCAGAGCCAAAGAAGGATGGGAAAATAAACATCCATTATGTTCGTTATTTTCCTTTGAGAACCATTGTTTTCATGATCACAAATATTTCCTGCATCGTTACTACATGTAGCGAATAAATATTATATGCATTATGCGCTAGGGTGCATGGACCCAACAGTTTTCAACTTGTTTGAAGATGTAATTTCTCAAATAAATGAACAAATGAACAAGGAAAAGGGAGGAAGGAAGAAAAAATTCAGTTATGGTTCAATCCTCATTTATTTTTCCTTAGAGAAGATTCCATTGATGCAACATTAGCATGTGACATTGGGTGTCTCTAACCCTAGAGATCTGAGGATGCAGAGATGGGTAGAACTGATGGCTAGGCATGCAGGCCAATCATCCATTGTGTTATCGACTGCATTATTTTGCTAGTTCAGGCAACAGGTTATCGCCATCAATGAGTATGGATATGCAGGCCTCAATTTCCAAGGAGATCCAAACTTAGCTTTAACAAAAGGCTCTCAGTGGGGTGAAATTGGTAAGAATGTTTTGAACATTTTTTTTAATATCCTATGTTTTATACATTTTTTTTGTATTTTTGATGTTTTCCCAAGACCAAACTAAAGTTTATTGTAATGCATATGTTGGTCAAGTTCAACTAGAGGAGGAACCAGAGCATGGAGTGGATGAGCCAGCAGAGAGGGCTGTCGGGAGAGCATTTATTCAGTATTTAGACATGGCTGAGACTCTTACTGAGCTTCAACAACACATAGAGGGGTTTACCTTCGAGATTCCAGATTTTCATATCGAAGCGTTACCCATGCGACTCTAGCATCATACTATTAGTGTTCATAACAGCTGGATGCAGTTACTGCATAGGATAGCTAGATCGATAGCATGTTACCATGAGCATCACTATTTTACTTTTGACATGTTGCATACATTTTTGAGGTCAGATGAACAATATGCCTTGGGCACAAATTTTTGTGAAAACCTATACCTATCTATCTATTTGATTTCATTGTTTTCCTATGTTTATTGTGCAATCCTATTCAATTATGTGAATGTATGTTTACATGTGTTGCAAATGTCTATCTATAAATTGATTAGCTAAAGAATCAGTTAATGTGTTCAAGATTCTAGAAATGTGTTGATATTGAATAAAATTAAAGTGTCTTTCCAGAAGTCGAACTCTTAGGAACAAATGATGCAGTGTTGGATTTCTAACAGTATAAACTCTAGTAAGTTGTAATACCACAATTTGTGAGTCTAACCTTATGATGATGTGGTTAATACCAAATGAAATGGAATCATAGAGAAGTTCGATGAATGTGCTATACTCAGCGATATTTTTTATCGATCTACCGAGACAAATCCCTTGAAAACTCACTAACTTGTCATTCGAAGTGAAAATGGCCCACACTGTAGAAGATAGATTCTGCATACTACGACTAGCACCATCAGCATATCCAACAAATGGTTCCAAAAATTTAGACATATGCGATGAAATGTAAAGTTGATTACTAAGGTTAATAAAACTATAAAAAACAAACTAAGATAGTGAATGAAAATCAACAACATATATATATATATAATATAATACAAAAAATTACTACGCTCATGATTCAAGATAGTAACGTTTTAGATACAACCCATTTCAGGGCTGCGAAAACAGAATTCGATCATAATCCACTAACTCGTAGGAACCCTTAGCAAGAACTATTTTGACAATATAGCAGCCATGCCATAATGGCTCAAATTTGCCTGTACCTATTACATCAGCTTCTTGATCATAAAGAAGGACAAAGTCACCCTCTGAGAAAATGTGAGGGCGAACATTTTTGTCATATTGCGCCTTTATACATCTCTTATATGCTTTGTTTGCCAATTGGGCTTCATGACGGACTTCATCAAGATGGATGAGGTTAAAAAGACATGCTTCTTCATCTGAGGTGTCAGGTAACAAGTCAATTGCGAGTTTCAACGACAGTATTTCACATTGGATTGGCAAGATAGCTTCCAGACCATACACCAATTGAAAGGGAGTAAATCCAATTGCGTTTCTCACCGAGATTCAGTACGCCCACAAGGCCGAGTAGAGGATCAAATGCCAGTTTCATTTACGAACTCCTATCATTCATTGAAACATATGTTTAAGAATCTTGTTGGCAGCTTCAACTTGTCCATTTGATTGTGGATAATAAGGAGCAGAATTATCATGTGAAAATCCTAACTTGGCAGTCAATTCAGTCATCATATGGTTGCGAAAATGCTTCCCATGATCTGTGATTATAGAGTGTGGGACCCCAAACTGTGAAATGACATGATTAAAGAAAAATAATGTAGTTGTTTATCCTGTGTTGTTGAATGTAGGCATCACTTTGGCCCACTTGGTAAATTAGTCTACTACGATAATAATATAACCATGCCCCCAGGACGAACGAGGGTTACAGGTCATGAAGTCAATTCCCCATTTCAAAAATGGTCCTATAGAGACAACAAGATGCATTGGTGTTGGTAGTTTGTGGATTTTACGATCAAATATCTAGCATGCATGACAACTTCTGATTGCAAGGATGCAGTCACGAAATATGGTAGGCCAAAAGTAACCGATGCAGAGTATCTTCTGTGCGATAGCGTATCCAGACAAGTGTCCACCACAAGCCCCAGCATGACAATCATTTAAAACCTTTTCAGCCTCCTCATGAATGAGGCACCTTCTTAAAATTGTATTGACACCGTAACGACAAAGTGTATCACCGACGATCAGATAAAGTTTGGCTTGGTATCGAGTACGGTGTTGGTCAGAGCGAGAGGTATCAGGCCGAAAATTCTGGATCTGGAGATAAATGATAAAATCCCCATACCAAGGATCAGATGATCTGATCAGAAATAGAGACTCGTCAAGAATATATGGTTCTAAAGTAGTAGCACTACTATCAGAGGGAAGGTCACAAAGAAGCTCAACCAAAAATAAAGAATTATTTGACTTGGATTTTATGAATTCCAAATCAAATTCCTGCAAAAGGACAATCCATTTTGAATAATTTCCCCCCAAAAATTGACATGAAAAAATATAATTCATGGGGTTACAATCTGAAATGACAATGGTCTTCTAGAACAGGATATACTAGCGAAAAATTTGGAAAGTTTGAACAACTGCCGAGGCAAGCTTTTCTACGTATGAATACTTCACTTCCATATCATTAAGATTACGACTCAAATAATAGATCATATGTTCTATCCCATTTTCTACTTGGACCAATACCATAGAAATGGTTGTATTAACTACGACGATATAAGAGAAATAATCACTTTGATAATTGGGGGGATACATTAATGATGCATGGACAAGAGTATCCTTGACAACATCAAAATAAGCTTGCACAACTTGATCCCAATGGAAGGGAACCCCATTTTTCAAGAGCGAAGTAAATCCTTTAGCCATTTAGGTGCAGTTGGGTATGAACCTCCTTAAGAAGCTAGCCTTTCCTTGAATTTTTTGTATCTGAAGTAAATTTGAGGGCAGAGTCAAATCAAGAATGGCCTAGACCTTCAATGAGTCAATTTTAATTCCTTCTTTTGAGACGACGAATCAAAGCAAATGACTAGAACTAACGGGAAAATTACATTTATGTGGATTGAGGCATATATTTTAAAGTCAAAAGTATAAAAATATGGCTCTAAAATGCATCGAGTGATAATTCTGATTCCGTGAATGTGTGGGTAAATCATCTAAACAGGGTTGAACTATGTGCTTTATGTCATTGCAAGCATAATCCATTGCTCTCTGAAAAGTTGCCCCAATGTTCTTTAAACCAAACGATAGTTTCCTATAAGTGAATGTGCCCCAGGGATAGATGAATTTTATCTTATATTGGTCCTCTGGGGAGATATTGATTTTATTGTAGCTGGAAAATCCATCCAAGAACAAAAATATTTGGCATTCAGCACAATCGTCAATAATCTGGTCGATAAAGGGAATTGGATAGTTGTCTTTTGGACAAGAAAGATTGAAATCCTAATAATTGATGCACACTCTAATGGTTCCTTGCTTTTTCATAACAGGAATGATGTTGGAAACCCACTCAGTTAGCATAGCAGTGTAAATGAAACTAGCACGCAAAAAAATTTCAACTTCTTCTTTAATGATAGTGGTCTTCTTCGGATGAACAGGAAAAAGATGTTGACGTACCAGTTTGACATCCAAGGAGATATTAATAGTATCTTCAATGATAATAGTGTCAATATCTATCATTTATTCCTAAGACCAGGGAAAGATATCTCAGAATTCATGAAAGAGAGAGAGATATGTTTCAAGCTCTAATGGAGAACAAGACACGCTGACATGAATATTTTCTACCACACCAGGTTTGGTCAAAATATCGATAGAAATGGTTTATTCAATATTTGACAAATTTTTCTCAGAATCGATTGCATTAATAGGAAATGAATTCGAAAATAAATTTGTTATCGATGGGTGATATAGTTCACTAAGATTCATAATCAGGAATATGGGAACGATGATGATAATCTTCCCGTGGTTCTCCTTCCGACATCATGGTTTCCAAAATATTCTCATCTGTCGAGAAAGTTGAGGAAAAAGGATCATATGGACTTCCAAAATATAATTAACGATCAACCCAAACAACCGGTGATGATGATTTCGGATTCACCGCCCAAAATAGATAAATTGATTTTTATGCCAGCTCAATAAGGTTGGGCAGCAGAAACTCATCCAACATAACAATTTCATAATCACCCATACTCTTCCTTAAGCCATATGGAGTGGAAGAGATCATGTAGCAAGTCTATATAATTGCAATTTATTTCGATGTCGCAGGCGGTGATAATGCAAAGGTTCCAATGAGAGTGGAATCTTGTAATATCCCAAAATCGGGACTGAGAGCAAGGCATGCCTGAAAAATGCATTTTTCAGGAATGGCTGCTAAAGCTTTTGAAATCACCCCTTGGATCCCTTAGATCTGATTATATAAGACCTAAATCCAAGAGAAGATTAGAAACAAATCTTTCTAGGTGGGTTAAAGAGATCTCCCACACCTAGGAAGGCTTGAAAACTACCCAAAGAGGGGACTACAGCAATAAAATGAACACTGCTGGAAAATAACATAGTTCAGCCTAGTACATACAGAAGTTCAGTATGGAGGCTCACATAACATGTGTACAATAGCAAATTAGATTTATATTACAGCTCATACAGTGTACAAAGGAAATTAGAAGACTTAAACAGAAATAAACCCTCAGAAATGAGGTGCTACAGCCACAGAAAAGTGTGCATAAACTCAACAATGTTATTTTGTTGGGGCTGAAGCAAAAATTTAATATAGCTTAAATCTAGAGCAAATATTTACATAAAAATATATATCTAATTCAAATATATCTACAATAAAATCTCATCTATACATTCCCCTTGGGGTTTTGTGCAAAACATGAAGCACAGAGAATAGATTTGAGACCTAGAGTTGCAGATCTGCGGAAATATTTAGGAATTCCTGAATCATATAATAGAACATCAGATATGATCTAAAACAAGCATGGATTGGGTGGCCAATCCATGGATCACCACAGTTAGAGGAAGAATCCTAACACCGGAGATCTCTCCTCCAAAATGCAGACAAAACACGCTACAACTACAAACTTGAAAATAACGTAGTTCAGGGATAGAAACTGTGATGTAGGCTCTGAGAATGATTTGGCCTAATGCCAAGGTTTGGATCTGAATATCTGATGATCTAGGACACTCTTGCCAATGGGATAGCAGACTTTTCCAGTGAAAAGAGAGGCTATATATGCATAGATCTGAGAAGGTCTATCTCCCACTTGCTGCAACTCACAAGGAAAATCAAACCCTCAATAGGATCCACGCTGTAGGTGTAAGGTGAAGCTTGGACCAAGCCTGATAGTGGACAAGACAAGAAAAAATCCTCCAAGAGCTGCTCTAGGAAGGAGGTGGGATTCCCGACCAGGAACACCCAAGTGCTAAGCAGCACTATTCTCAGCTAAACAGCTAGAGAATGAGAAATGTCTAAGCAGAAAAATTCTTCTGAAATAATATCTTCAACAAACCCTTCATGATTCTCTCCTCTTCCTTTGATAAGATTGGAGTCTTTTCAAACCCTAAACCACTTCATTATTTTAGCCCCTTTCACATGTCGAACCTCCATCTAGAATTGTGTTGTGCCTCAAGGAGGTTGAATGCATGTAGACTGCACTGTAGATATGGTCATGGTTGACTTGGTCAGGTGATCAACCTCTTTCACACTCAAGTGTGTTTTATAAAATGGCCTAGATTTAGCCATGTTCACATTGGGCATTGATTTATTTTGTTATTTTCAGAAGTTTTACATGTCCTCCTTTACATTTTATTCATCAACATGAAATGCGAAATAAAACAAGGAAAAATAGAATATTCCCATTAGTTTGGGCTAAGTGGGAATATTACAGTCCTCCCCTCCAATATGTTGCTTGTCCTCAAGCAACTGATAAGGTGAGTGCTGCAAAATCTCCCCTTCTTCTCTGGTGGCCCCCTCATCCAATAATCTCCACCATTGCTTCAGATTGTTTGCAATAGTTTTGTCTCCCAATGGTCCCTCCCCAATGTGCAAGTTGGCCTTTGGTGAATAAACCCAATGGCTTTCATCATGAAGGAATGGAAGGTTTATGTGGAAACCTTCTTGTTGATCCATGGCCTCCTCAAGGTAGAAGTGATGACAATCATGGGGAATTTCATCATCCATGAAAGACTCCCATCACCTGCTATCATCCAAATGAAGTGGATCACCTCCCATCTTGGAAATCCATAGAAAAACTCCTCCCCAATACATACGAGAGGCATGTCCCAAATAAACATATGGCTCACCCTACAAAGAAACAAGTGGTCTACCATAGTGGCCATATAAGATCCCATGCTCCCCTTGAAGCATGTAGTGCAAAAAGTGTGGGAAACTCCTTTTCCCAAGGACACATCCATCCAATGTGTCTTACCTCCATCCATGTTCCAAACAAAGACAAGAAAAATTTCAGCATATGGAATCATGATTAGAGTCATGCTAGCTACCATATGAAATAATGGAGAAGGACAATCGTCCCTCAAGTGCAACCAGCGTAGTTTTACTCCTAACTACCTTGGAATATGATATGACAAGTGTTCTCCCCAACACTTGTTTTCCACCCCATCCTTCTTGTATGCTTGGAGAAAGTGCATGATATTTGGTTTAAAGGAATCACACCATGAAGAGTATATCATCCCTCCAAAACCCTCCAAGTGATGGCCATAATCACCATTTCTCATAGTCCCAAGTGGCCTATGAGACCCATCAGAAATAATTCTCCCTCTTGGAGCAGAGCCCTGCACATGAGAGTTAGAAAAATACAAGCATATATTAAGCACATCATAATATTCAGAGATACAAGTCCCTCCATATACTTGTTTTACATTAGTGAGGTAACTCATGGATGAGTTCCTTCTCACACTCAATGAATAAGGAAGTGTTGAGGATGTCTCTTCCCAAGAGTTATGTCCCTCCTTAACCAACAGATGATCCATGCACATCCTCATATGAGAGTGCATCTTCTTATTGAGATATTTCCACATGAATCCCTCCAATATAGTATCACATGTTTTAATGAAACTAGTGGGTTTATAAATCAAGATCTCATAGGTTGCATGAAGTAGTTTGCCCTTGAGTTTGGAGTTTTTAGCTAAGTAGATCTGATCATAGAAATAAATGACTCCATTAACTACTTTATACCTCCTATCTATCATTTTATTACCAAGAACCTTACATGTGAAGAGGTCCTTCGAGTATTCCATCAAAAGTTGGGAATCCCAATTTGGATCTAGGCTCCCCAACAATGACCGCACTGTAGAAATTTGAAATGCAGCCCCTGCCAGAGAATGTCTCTCCTCCTTGACATGCTTTATGTCAAAGTCACATGTTGGAGTACTACCAACTTCATTTTGCTACCTCCTTTGCATCTGATCTTGCTCAAGACAAGATTGAAGTAGGTGGAATTCAACCACCCCTTGGAAATTCCTTGTCTTCCAAAACTTCCTCAATGTATCCCATGCATGCAATAGTATTGATGTCCTCTTGTCATGTTCAGAAATCTCCCTTGTGAAAGAAAATATCATTGGCTGCCCCAAAGATATGGATTTTCCACATGACATCATGTCCATGCCATCATAGACTTCTGAATTCTCCTTTTTCAGCACAAATAACTGAGAGGGAGATAGAAATGTCCAATTCAGAAGATTGTTGATCTCTCTTTTGAATCCATGAGAGATTCTCTACATTGTGCTAGTTTCTCACAAAGCTCCCTCCTTTGAAAAGTAAGCATATGCTTTCCATAGTTGAGAGAACACTTTATTTTTCCTCCCAACAGGAGGTCTTCCCAGTGGAATGCCTCCATGTAAAGAGATATCAAGGCATAGAGCAAGATGTGTATATGTATGGACATATTTGTCCTTGCCTTCCTTGCATAGATCCTCCTGCCTTCTTTGTGCATCAAACTTCTGAAGGAGAGAGGGTTAAATGCTTCTCATCAAGTGATGCTTGCCCTCCTCTTTTCCTTCTTCTATCGTCAATATGTCAACATTTTATGGTGATGGCACATGCTGCACATGGACTGTGCCACAATCTCCATATGTGAGATTCTTTGGAAATTATTGCAAGAGTGCAAGAGTTCCTCTCCTTAGAGCCATTTCCCCTTCTTCCTTTCCATGAGGATCTAGATGTGCCCTTGTTTTGACTGCTCTGACATCCTCTCTATCTTGCAAGATCCTTGGAAGTTCAAGTGAAACTCTCTCCCTGGCACATCTCCTCCCTTCCTCTTCATGAAGAAGTTGTTGACATAACGTTGTAGATTTGGTGATATGGCTGAGTGCTTATATCCATGAGATGAGGACTTAGAACCTTCCTAATGTATAGATCTTGTATATATTGTTGAGAAATCTTCCTACTTTTCCCTCCTCGTTTCTTTGATGTCTCTTCTGATACCTTGCAAAGCTTGAGATAGAAGCTTTGTGAACCTCTTCTCTCCAGAAAAAAAGGGTTTACTCTATTTTTTCTTGAATATCTCCTCCTTCTCATGAGAAGACTCCATAATTCTTGAAGCTCACAAGCTGAGCCAAGAAAGTAGCTCCGATACCACTGTAATATCCCAAAATCGGGACTGCTAGCAAGGCATGCCTGAAAAATGTGTTTTCCAGGAATGGCTACTACAGCTCTTGAAATAAGCCCTTTGATCCCTTATATCTAAGTATATAAGACCTAAATCAAAGAGGATATAAAAAAAAAATCTTTCTAGGTGGGTTAAACAGATCTCCCATGCCTAGGAAGGCTTGAAAACTGCCCAAAGAGGGGACTGCAGCAATAAAAAGAACACTACTAGAAAATAACACAGTTCAGCCTAGTACTTATAGAAGTTCAATATGGAGGCTCACATAACATTTTTAAAACAGAAAATTATATTTATATTACAGCTCATACAGTGTACAAGGGAAATTAGAAGACTTAAACAGAAATAAACCCTCAGAAATGAGGTGCTACAACCACAGAAAAGTCTGCATAAAATCAACAGCGTTATTTTATTGGGGCTAAAGCAAAAATATAATATATCTCGGATCTAGATCAGATATATACATAAAAATATAGATCTAATTCATATTTTTCTACAAGAAAATTTCATCTATACATTACCCTTGGGGTTTTGTGCAAAACATGAAGCACAGAGAGTAGATCTGAGATCTAGAGTTGCAAATCTGCAAAAATATTTAGGAATTCCTAAATAATATAATATAATAGTAGATAATATATGAAACAAACATGTATTGGGTAGCCAATCCATGGATCACCATATTGAGAGGAAGAATCCTAACACCAGAGATCTCTCCTAAAAAATGTAGACAAAACACCCTGCAACTGCAAACTTTCAAATAACGCAGTTCAGGGATAGAAACTGCAATGTAGGCTCTGATAATGATTCAGCCTGATGCCAAGGTCTGGATCTAAAGCTCTAATGATCTAGGACACTCTTGCCATTGGGATAGTAGACTTTACCAGTGAAAAGAAAGGCTAGATATGCATATATCTGAGAAGATTTATCTCCCACTTTCTGCAACTCACAAGTACAACCCAACCCTCCACGGGATCAGCATTGTAGGTGTAAGGTGAAGCTTGGCCCAAGCTTGATAGTGGACAAGACAAGTAAAACTCCTCCAAGAGCTGCTCTAGGAAGGAGGTGAGATTCCAGACCAGGAACACCCAAGTGCTAAGCAGCACTATTCTCAGCTAAACAGCTAGAGAATGAGAAATGTCTAAGCATACAAATTCTTCTGAAATAATATCTTCAACAAACCCTTCATGCTTCTCTCCTCTTCCTTTCATAAGATTGGATTCTTGTCAAACCCTAAACCACTTCATTATTTTAGCCCCTTTCACATGTAGAACCTCCATCTAGAACTATGTTGTCCCTCAAGGAGGTTTAATGCATCTAGACTCCGTTGTAGATATGGTCATGGTTGACTTGTTCAAGTGATCAACCTCTTTCACACTCAAGTGTGTTTTATAAAATGGCCTAGATTTAGCCATGTTCACATTGGGAATTTATTTATTTTGTTATTTTCAGGAGTTTTACATGTCCACCTTTACATTTTATTCATCAACATGAAATGCAAAATAAAACAAGGCAAAATAGAATATTTCCGTTAGCTTGGGCTAAGTGGGAATATTAAAAATCCTTTAAGAGTCCTACACCAATGTTTTGAAGTGCAATTTGGGGTGCGTGAACTAACATAACACTTCCAGTTACCTGGGAACTGGAGGCAAAGAAGGATAGTTGATTGATGACTATCATAACACCTTTATATGGAAAGGAAATCATGCTAAAATATGTAGAAACAATTGTAGACATAGCATATACCCATGGAATTCCAAGTAGAATATTGTAGCCAAGGGGTCTGTCAAAAACCTCAACATCAACATTCATTGTTTTCCCCCCTAGTTCTACATGCAAGTTATTGATAATACCGCAAGGCTTATATGTAATTTTTTCAAAAGCCTTCAAATTCCTTGATGATTGAGACAAGCGTGGTGAGCCAAGTGACTTCCAACAGTTTAGCAACATAATGTATGTATATGATCCCTCATCAATAATAGTATGATGAACAAGGTGGTTGAGAACATTTTCTTGGATGGAGAATACCAATTCTGCTGGTAATTGCGGCACATAGCCCAGATGGTTAAAGACTATGAGATTAGAATCAACTGGATCAATTCCACCAATTGCCAAAAACAAAGCATGTTTTTGGGAGGGACAATTTTGTAACACCTTAATTACTGATAGTTGAAGGGAATTGAGCCAAATCTTCAACTATATTATAATTTTGAGTAGCTCTTACTCGAGGGTTATATGTTGATTTATAAACAACTCCCTTTGGTGGCTTGATTGTCAATTGAGGAATAGCAGTAGGCGATACCAATTCTGTAGATGTATTTGTGGTCAAGGTAGTAGGTTTATCAGAGTCCTAACTACCGTAATATTTATTACGCGTTGACACCAAAACATATTTTGATGGCTTTGTGATAGATAGCATAAGCACTTGGGAACTAGAAGTTGGATCCATAGCAACCAAATTTGTGTCTGGATTCAGAAACGGATCTATCAACACAACTGGCACATGTGAGGTCTTAACCATTTTTAAGACTTCAGCACGATGAGGAAAATATCAACCTGAGTGTTCCTCATTACAGATTATGCATGGATAACGAGGTTTCTAATTTCTAGACATTTGATCAGATGATCTTTCGTGCAAGGTAGAATTTTGCTTTTTCTTTGATTTCCCTTTTCTCTTACTTTTGGGTTGCTTGTCACTTTTTCCTTTGTCAAATTACATGGCATTTATTTTAGAAGAAGGAATAGGATCAGATGCAGTATTATGATGTGTGCTTGTAGTACCGATCATGCCATATCTGACATGAGAGTCCTTTGATGGAGGAGGAACAGTAAAATTAGATCGCGGCACATTAGGAATTTTCTCGTATAGCATGCCAGACTGAGTATAAATCAAGTCTAAATATTGGGCAAAAGCAATAACCTCCTCTTTAGTGACGATGCCACCCTTAGCCACATCCTCATTTATAGATGGTAATATGAACTTAATGAACCACTTAGCAAGGATTTGATCAGGAACAAATTTGTTAACCATTCTACAACGATGGCGTCACTCATGAATATGATTAGAATGTGAGTAGCATTATTCTGTTTAAAATTAGTCAAGAGTTCCATTCTAGTTTCTTATCATATGGGTAACTGGAAATGGGTAAAAACGACAATAGCTAGGGCGGTGAAATTATCAAAAGAAGCTCTAGGTAACTCAATGTACCATTTTTCATCTAGACCTGTGAGAGTACAATGGAAAAGACATAGCTGAACAAAGTCATAATTCAAGGAGTTTGATGAACACCACAAATGACATGTCATAACATGAGTCTACGAGTCTTCCCTAGGGTTTCCATTGAACTTAGGAATATCCGAGGGTAATTTATGAGGTATCACCGGCCGCCAAGGAGCATAATTGATTTGGTCATTGGTGAGTTGGTTTAAATCTGGTAACTCTAAAGTTGCAACAAAGGGCAACTGTCGATTGAGGTCAGGTTGAGCATAGCCAGGGTATGATGGAATTGCTTGGGAAATAGGACTTTGAGCACCAGCATAAGGAATATGTTGTTGGTAACCCATATAGGGGTTGTTTTCATAGGCAAATGCTTGAGGATTCTATTGACCAAAACCTGGGTATGGTACTTGTTGAAATGAAGGTTGTGGCATTTGCGCCTGTTGCTACCAAGGGGTCTGTCCACTAATGTTATAACCAAAATTAGGATAACTTGGATTTAGTTGAGGATAGGTATAGCCTATTTGTGGCTACGAAATCCCATAATATGGTAATCCAGGTTGTGAATAAATGATTTCAGATAAAGGTGATTGTTGTAAACCAGCCGAAGGAGTTGGAGTCTGAGGGCCCAAAACTTGAGGGTATTGGGTTGAAGGAACCGCCTGAAATAGTTTTGGTACAACCATTTGAGTCTGTAATAGGGGTAAAGATGTATTAACAAGTGTAGTTTATGTGGGTGCAACAGGTTGAACTAGTTGATACGAGTGTACAACCATTTGTGATTGGATAGGAAGAGTGGGTTGCCATTGAAAAACATTCATTTTGACATTAGGTTGACCAAAAAAAGACTGAGTACTGTCAAATTGTGTGACCATAGGTTGTCCCACAACATGAGGAGTGTAATAATATGGAAAATATTGTTCTTCAAATGCAAGGAGTCTAGTTAAGATTGTACTAGATGGAATATACCCAGATGGAACATCTTGATATTGCCCTGATGATGGATATAAATGATCAAGTCACCCAGTACTCACTATAGGTTTACCAGTTATAATACCAGATGATGACATTGGTGAAGTCCATGGATTTGAAGATGCACCAGAGAAAATTCTAGATAAATATTTATAACTTGATGGGACCAGAGGTCTTCCATATAAATATGACTCTGGTCAAGTTGTGAACATCGACGGGGTAGTGAGAGCAAGTTCTTACACAATTGGAACAAAAGGTCCAACCAAAGATGTTGGTTCAGGCATGGTTACTTGACCAAATGTATACCATTTTGAATCGACAGGAATTTTCATGGGCACAAGATAAACAAAATAAGAGGCAGGTAATTGAGGAAAATATTCATACAGGTAAAGATCCTCCCCAAAATTGGTTGGAGTTAAAGGTGTTTCGTCTTGTGGTATTTCTTTAATCGAAATTAAACCAGGTAGAAGGATTTCATCGTCAGGCCCAAAGTGTATTTCACGAGGCTGACAGTGCGATATGGGAGACTCAATGGATACAATAGATTGTGGGGTGACCGATACAGGAACAACTTCCTGTCGTTTGACTTTGGGATGCAGATTTTCTGGAAAAGAAGAGACAGGATCTGGATCAACTTCCGGTTGAACAGCATCAGGTTCGAGAGGTATGGTCTCACTGATTGGAAGGATCATGACCATGGGTAACTGTGAGGACTCTGTCTTGACAACAGTAGATGAACTAGGATTTTTAGAAACAACTTGTGCCGACTTGGGTATATGTGAAGATGATGCTTCACCAGAGGTATTGATGGTATTGGTTTCGGTAGAGGAATGTTGCCTTCACCGACCAGAAGTAGCTTCCGATGGTAAAGGTAGTTTCAATGCAAGTCTACGCGAATGACGGGGAAAGGGAATTTCTTCTTCCATGATGACTAATTTATTTTATGTCCAAAAAAAATAAAAAAAATTAAAGGGTAAAGCTAGGAAAAAGGTTTACCAAGAAACTGTGAACTGCATAATACCTCCTAGCGAACCAAGAAGTATAGACAGGAAATATCCCCGAATGTTTTGTTCAGTGTATCAAAATTTACAAGGTGGCGGACTCAGTTCACTATGGATGGATAGCAACCTCAATGTTTCCTCCCAAATATACCTGAATGTACATGGAGGCCCAAGTCCATCTAAGCGATGCTTAATGTGAAACTACACAGTCAGAGCACCCCTTTTTACTTTTCGTACTATAACACCGCCCGATGTACCTGAAGGTATGTGGATGAGCTACAATATACTTATGTACGTGGAGTGAGGTATCACACTAAGAATGTATCGCAGACAATTAACGACAACTGCTATGTTTAACGATGTCGGAACACGTCTCTAGCCTAGACCTTCTAAATGTTAGCGTTATGGTTCCAATTATTTTTTAGGTAAATTGATGTAAATTTTAAGTTGGTATTTTTTTTCAATTTTCCTTTCAAGGTTCACCATGATGATGTGATGGAAATTCCTAAAATTCAAACTTAAATTATAAGAAAACTTTTCAATTTTAGCTTTTCAATGAAAATTCTAGCTACTAAAGTGGAAAGAGCAATCAGTTTTGAGAGCGAACAAAAAAGAGCACAAACCAATATGCAGCTTTCCTAATGTGTTCCTATGAAAAACACACAATTCACTATATGAAAATGTAGGTTTTTATTTTCGGTCCCATTAATGTGAATGCAAAAAGGAAAATATATGCATCAAATCAACAAAAAACAAATGCTTTCTTCTTTGAGAAATGATGAATTTAACAGCAATTTCTCTTTTAGTAAAAATGAAGAATGGAACTACAATTTTTCCTAGAGGAAACGAAGAATTTAACGACAATTTCCTTTACGAAAACAAGTGGATCTAATGCAGAAATAAAAATACCTTGAATTTGATTTTTCAATGATAAAGAAAAACACTTAAAGCGACATTGAACAAACTTACTTTTCAAAGGAGGAAGATTCAGGAAAATTCACTGGTCTCTATGATGTATCAGACAATCGAAAACACAACAAAAAAAAGGATGAATATGATGGAAATGACAAATTCAAAGGGAATCTCGTTGTCTTAGGGGGAAATGCAGTCTCTAATAGGAGATAATTCATTGCAAAGCACCCCTGAGTCGGAGACAATGCTATGCAAAGCATTATGTCTTGACGAATAGTGTGTTGGGCGTAGCAGAGAGCAAAATTTAAGCAACTAAACACACTTCTAATGCAATTTTTTGATTCAAAAGTATAATAATTGAGACTAGATGCTAATGGGTGGACAAGTAGAGGAAAAAACACAAATAATGAAAGGAAAATTCCCTAGCGGAGTCACCAATTTTTTATGCAAAATTATGGATTACGGATAAAACACATTCCCTAAATCTGGTGCTATGCATTTAGAACAACAAATAAAAGACTTTGCAGACACTTTATCTAAGAGTAAATAGACACACAGAAAGAAAGAAGAACTTAATTGTGATCCAAGCGCTTCCTAATCTCCTTTTTTTGCTCTTCTTGTAGCTTCCAATCCAACCTTGATCACCAGACTAGTTCCTGCAAGTATAAATGCTAAACAACAAATAGTTTTCAATATATAGATGGCTATTTATATTAATATGTTAAATCAATGAAACATGAAACATATATATCAGTTAAGAATCCATGATATGGAAAAAAGAAACATAAATAGATAAATATATGGGAAAATGACAACAATCTTTATTAATGGATAGAAAGGGGAGGTTACAACCATCGATTGATTTGATGTCACCATCTCCAGCATTCATCCCAGCCTCATCACAATAAACATCTCACCAGAAACATATCACTCTTATCACACTCAATTGAGAATCCAACAACATTTCCTTACATAATTTCTTCCTTCCCTAGCACTAGGATCATTGCTCAATTTATAGGGAAACTCGGTAGTTTCTCAATGAATGATTTTCTAATAATATGCAAGACATGTTCCTAAGCTCAGAGGTGTTATATGGACACATGGGTTCGAATTTTGACACATATGGATGCTTCTAGAGGCACTGGCCATATGGATATTGTGGAATAATAATAATTTCACTCCCATTTGACCAACGCACTCTTGAATGTCGGGGAGTGCTTTGAAAAGCACCCTTGAATGGAGGAAGTTGCATATGCTAAGCACTTAGTCCCTTGAGAGGTTTCTTTGGTGATCTCATAGGTGATATAACATGCACTTCAAATCTTGGAAACCTTGCAATGGAAGTCATGGATGATTTGTTCTTTTTCTTGTCTTAGGGCATGTAGCAACTGAAATGATAGGGGATGATAGACCCTATTTCATTGGTTCTAGGGATGATGTCCAGTTTAACCAAGTCATTGGGAATGATGTGTAAATTGACCTATAACAATTCCCATGCCCTCAACAATGGTTTTCCATAGCGCAATCTTTCATGAAAAATCAACAACAATCACATGTACCGTCAAGTTATCATCCTTCCTGTTCTCAGTTACCTATGCAACCTTTCTTTAACCATAACCCTAATCCATAACCTAGTCCTTATCCTAATCCGTACCCTAACCCTAACTCGAACCCTAAACCTAGCCCCCATACAAACCCTAACCTTAACTTAAACCCTATACCAAACTCTAATCCAAATCCAAAACCTAGTCCAAGCCTTAACCCAAACCCTAGTTCAAACCCTAGCCAAAACCATAGCTTAGACCCTAATCCAAACAAGGTAGCTACAAAAAAATTTAAAGCACTTGTCCTTCCTCTTGATTCTCCTACTGAAAAAAATGATATACCTTCAAGGTTGGGGGAAGGGGTGAGTTTGGAAACATATCCTATCTCTACAAAGCATTCACCCCATGAAGATCTAATTCAAATACCAATAAAGGAGAAATATATAATTGGAACCAGTTCTAAAACTATTCTTGAAGCTCAAAACCATAGAATTCACCTTGACCATTCTTGTGAATTTGAAGGGCAGATATCAGTGAGCTTCAACTTTAGGGATTTATCTTTTGTGTTTCACCAGATCCTTTATGCCTCCAAGAGAGTAATTATAAAACTGTGGAAAACTTGCATAAGTTGGAGAATCATAAATATGCAGATCTCTTTGAATTATGGTTTCTAGTAGTTATCAATGCACCCTATTCCCTCATCATTCAGCAACTCCTGGTACCATATCAATTAAAGAAACTGGTTTCTCATACTTTGGTATTTGTTGAAGTTTATTCTTTGAAACTGAGTGTGATTTTATTTATCAAACTATTACGCACATGGCTACATTGGAAGTACTCCTACACTTGAAGGAGATCTTCCTCTCTCCAAATTAGGGTAGGCAAGTATAAGAGAAATGAATAGTATTATCATTTGAAATAAAATTGTTACAACAACATTTTTAAAACTATAATTCCCAAAGCACATCCATTGAAATTTCTGTCATTATACACTCTTGTGGTAAGACTTGTTAGAAGAAATTTACTCTTAATTCCTTATATTTTTTCAAAGTAACTTTGATTACTGGCCAAGATTATTTACTCGGACAGTTAGGGAAATTTTTATTATTATAATTTCCATTCATAATCTTCACAGGCTATCATCCAAGAAACCATTTTAAGTTTCCCTTTGAATGTATTGATGTAAAGTATCCTATGGTGAACCACTCCTATAAAACCATAATTAACTCTCATAAGAACCCTAGCATGACCAAATCGAGGAATATTTAAGTCATTATTTGAGATGTTTTGTTTTCTTGAGTCTTTAAGGGTAGCAAGATCAACCAATAAATATTATTAATTAAAAACTTTTAACACCATCCTATGCTCTTAAGGATTATATCTATCTCCCCACTTATTAAGTAACCTCTAAGGTTAATTATAATTAGAGTCTATAAAAATATGTAGGGGACGATAGGAGGTATTTTAATGAGCCTACCTACCACGATCATGAGACCTAACATGCATGAAATTACTGCTCCTGGTCACCACGCCATAGTAATGACTTTCAACCCAAAAGTTGGAAGATAGAAGGTCTCGTGAGTCAGCATGTTCATCCATGTTACTTATTGTGAGTGGCACTGCCATCATATAGTTACCAAGCCAAGACAGTGGCGTTCATATAAAATTCAAATAAGATAACTCTAAAAATATATCTAGTAAGTGGGACACATACATTTCATTGGGTTAAAATACATCCCTGCCGAGTTTATAGACACCTGCTAGCAGCAGGGCCATGCCTGTGGTATTAAAGTTAATTTTACACTATGATTTACTTGGTTTTTTTTTTCTTTCCCTGAACTAATTATCTTATCTCTCTGAGAATGGCTTTAATATCATTTTAGAAATGTTCTTTGGAGATCTATCTTTCAAAAAAAAATTTGTTTTCATGGATGTGAGACCCTTAGTGCAGGTGATTTACTTTGCTTGAATAAGAGGAGCTTCAACTATATGTTTGGGTAATGGTAAGACAATCATTCTAGGAAGGTATCATTTCATCATATTTATTTTTCCCTATTTTTATCCATTTTAATGGCTTGGTTTTAAAAATAATGTCACTCCTATTTTAATGAGGCTATTGAAAGTGAATACCTACTGCTTTGGACTACTCTTGAGATGCTTTGTGAACATTTTTATGGTTAACCATTTCAGGATAACACTATCCATGCAGTAACAAAATTTTTAGAGTTCCTTTAGTATCCCTAGCATTAGTTACTGTTTTGGAATAATAAAGGTAAGTCTTGAAATCACTGGATCCTTGGTCACTGTTGGCTTTAGGTGTCCTGACCCAGGTTCGGTATGCAAGGTTTGCCAACAAACCCCTATACTACTGGCCCTTTCGGCAGTGACCTGCTTGCACAGGTCAAAGTTTCACCCAAAGTAGTATGGGTGGGTGCTGGAACCAGGTTTCCCCACCCTGAGAAAGGTTGGGTAAGGAAAGAAGATTTGCGCTCGGTCCTCTGATTCCCAGATTACCTTGTTCTGCACAGGATTAAATAGGTCTCTGGTCGCATCCACGTGCGCTAGATCTATAATTATATGCTTTTATGACAATAGCACAGCATTACATAAACAGAACAGAATATATCCAGATCCAGAAACACATTTACACAGATCTTCGCAGCTTAAAGACAGAAAATGCACAATACAGCAATTACCAAAAATTCGCACAATCGTTCATATTCATTCATTCATCAATTCTTCCTTAGAATTCCCTTCCCAACACATAGCAACGGGATCCGCATACAACTGGACTTGGATCTCTGCACACACAGCCAGCAAGAGTCCTTTCCCCAAAACCCAAACAAATAGCTTAAACCACACGCATCAATAGTTCATCATTCTTGTCCTTTACAATACAAAATGCTTTTCTATTTATAACAATATAGCCTAGACTTTCCTGTGGTCCGCAAACCGTGGTTTTCAGACCCCTGGTTTACCCTTTTACCCATTATAATGTGTTCAGGGCTTTGACCCATCCCAAAACCCCTGCGCTAGACTAAATCTAATCAAAAATATTCAAAATGGACCAGTTTCGCAGCTTGTTAGGAGACCCCGTTCCAACAGTCCCCCAACACAATCTTGTGACTCGTCCTGAGTCATTGTGGCAGTGCGGCCATATGGTCCTTAGCCTAGTATGGCTTGAGTTGACTACCAATGACAAAGCCAGGAACGAGGTCACCGCGTAGGGTAGCTAGTTGGACTTCTCCGCCATTCGTGATCTCCTGAACTATGTAGGGACTAAGCCAGTGCTGCCGGAATTTCCCTGGATGTTTCACAAATTTGCTATCATATAAAAGGATGATATCACCTTTGACAAATGTATTTTGGTGAATATGTTGATCATGCCAGGCTTTATCGCGAGCCTTCTGAACCTGTTGGTGAAAATTAGCAATAAACCGATCTTCCTCCAAATCCACTAGTTGCGCAAGACGCTCCTCTACGATATCTGGGTCCACCATATTTGTGAATGCTGCAATGCGTAGGCTAGGAAAAACGTATTCTATGGGCATAATGGCTTCCTTGCCATAGACCATTCGGAAGGGGGTCCTACCTGTCAGCTTCTTGTAGGTTGTTTGGTAGGCCCATAGAACCGAGGGGATGCAAACATCCCAATCACTACGATCGACATTGCAAACCTTAGTTAATGACTGTTCCAAAATTTTGTTAAAAGCTTCAACCGCTCGATTTTCCTAGGGATGATATGGTGTAATTTTCGCATGGTGGATCTCAAATTGCTCATTCAAAGCTTGAATCGTTTGGTTAACAAAGTGTGTACCTCTATCACTCATTAGGATCTTTGGGTAGCCAAAACTGGTTAGAATATGCTCAAAGATGAAGTGCGCAACAGTATCCGCAGTACAATCTTTCACCGCTTGTGCCTCAGCCCATCGAGTGACGTAGTCAGTAGCAGTGATAATGTAGCGTTCACCTATTTTCCTGCCTGGCGGATTGATGGTTCCGATAAAGTCAATGGCGGATTTGGTGAATATGTTGATCATGCCAGGCTTTATCGTGAGCCTTCTTAACCTATTGGTGAAAATTAGCAATAAACTGACCTTCCTCCAAAGCCACTAGTTGCGCAAGACGCTCCTCTACGATATCTGGGTCCACCATATTTGTGAATGCTGCAATGCGTAGGCTAGGAAAAACGTATTCTATGGGCATAATTGTTATAGCATCATTTGTCACCTTCACATGATTCATGATTGCTTTGATGGTTTTGGGTACCCATTCCTACAGACTTGGACAAATTCACTTAAAAACAGTGTAAAAATCCCCATACACGACTATGCCCGTACTTTTCCGCGTGTATACGTGAGTCCAGCTGCACTTTTCCGCGTATGCCATTAAAATTATTAAAAAATATATAAAAATTCCCTATTTTCGGGCAGGGTTGATGGTTACTCAGGTAGTTCAACCACCCCAGCACGTGGCCAACTGTTTCCAACTGTTGAAACTACTTGGAGGGAGTATAAAAACCCCTTATGTGTATGGCCTAAGGGAGAGAGAGAATTATTGATATTATACTCTGTTGGTATTCCCTATCCAAGTCTGATTCCCCGTGCCTCCTGCACTTTCCCAGTTCATTACAGGAAACCCTTATTTCCTTGAGATGCTCATCTCCCTATATGTCATCTCGTATGCACCAGTTTGGAAGGAGTCTTAGCGAGGCAAGGGCGGGACGGATCCGGACGACGGTCTGCTCGAAGATCGTGGAAGGATTCAGGTGATCTCTCCACTCGTTACTTTTGTACATGCTATTTATAATACAGAAGTACCATGTTGTTCCCGAAATATACGTGTTAGTGTCTGCTTACATATATGAGAATATTTGTTATTTAAGCATTCATTATGATTTATCTGATGTTTTATATCGATTTCACTAACATTTAGAGTAGATATATGCTGTACAACCAGTTCTTCGTGCTTGTTTCTTCTTGTCTTTCAGGTTAAGAAGGAAGGACGGTTGCTGGGGGTTTGGACCCTGCGGGATCTGCTTCAACCGTAGGACCTACGGGTAACTTCCTCGATCTACTCTATTTAGTTTTTTCTGAACATGCATGGTTGTGTGAGTCCTTCTTAAGTAGCATGCCCCTGCTCTGTGGAGGTTGTAACCCAACGAACCTCTAGGGTGATATTCCCCGAAATAGAACTGGCGACTCCGCTGGGGATCACATTCTTGTGATTCTCCTGTTGGGTGGTTTCAGCTGTTTGATAGGATTCCGACAGTTTTATCTTTCATTTGCAGTCCAGTTTATTATTTCTCAGTCAGTCTGAAGTCCTGGTTTCTTTTCCAGGCTTTTCCTTTTTGTTTTCTTCATTATTTACCTTTGTATACGCGCTTTTTTCTGCACACAGTCGCGTATACACGCAAGTTTGTCTAAAGCGACCCGCGTATACGCAAGTTTCCCTTAGCACAGACACGTATGCACGCTGGTTGCATAACTGTGAAGTAGCGTATACCTAGGCAGATTTTGAATTTTTGGGTTTCTTGACTTTTTGGTCCTTTCTGGCTGTGGAGTCCTGTTCCTACAATGTCTCTGTACTCTCTGGATTGTAAAGGAAGTGGTTTCTTGTCTTTTCTCTCTTTCGTTTGATTGAAAACTAGTCTTTTTGGCAAAGTGTTGTTTCTGGTGCTGGCACTTCTGGATTAAGTTCCAAGATCGCTTTCTGAGCATTCTTGGTTGTTCTTCTTTATCAGAACAGAGAGTTTCTGCTCACTAACTCTTTCCTGTCTTTTTTTTTTGCTTGGCACTACGATTTTTTCTCGTTTTTTGATTGGTTTTCTTGAGTTTCAGTAGGCTAGGTCTTGTTGCAACTTTTGAAGAGTTTATTGCTTCTCCGAAGTTTTTGTTCGCGACAAGTTTATACTATTATTCTAGGCTGATTGGCTGAGTTTTCTTGTCTTCTTGTGCTCTTATTGATCTTGCTACGAGTTAGCCTTATAAGGTTTGGGAGCATTGTTGAAGTTTGTGCTTGAAATTCAGTCTTGTTTGGTTTGGATTTTGATAGTCTTGCTTGGTCTTTTCTAACTCTTTCTCTATAAAACTAAAAAGCTCAAAAAAAATTTGTTTTGCTTTTTGTTTTTGCATTTCAAAGGCTTAAAAAACATTTTCTCTTGATTTTTGTTTTTGTTGTTGCATTTTCATTTTCATTTTGCCATATCTTTTGAAGCTTTTGTGAGGTTTCTTGCTTTCAATTTTTGGCTTGATAATTGGAAGGGAGTTGTTATTCATTTCTTCTTCTTGTTTTTAAGCATTTTTGGGTGTCTTCATATTAAGAGTTCTTGTCTTCGAGAGCTAGCTTTCTGGACTACCAAGAAGAGTTAAAACTGAAGGACTTTCTGGGAAATGTCACTCTGCTTTAGGAGATTTGCATCTTAGGATTTGCATGCTTGTAGTGATTTGCATTAGGTGCATTTAAACATTTAGTCAATTTCTTAGTTTTTGTGAGTGTGAGTTTGCTATTCGAAAAAAAAAATACAATTTTTTGTCTCGTAGAACCTGTATAGAGATTGCTATTCATCGAAAGACAATAACTGCATCTGCATGTAGTTAAGTTTTTATTAATTTCTTTTGCGTCAAAAACATCATAAGTTTCATCTCCATATCCTTGTGACTTAATATAACAGCCCATTAAAATAAGCGATTTAATCTAAAATCAACTAGCAAGTTTTTCTAAGTGTCAATCACCAACTAGCTAGGTTGTAGGGCCTTGGAATAGGTGAGTGGAGAGTTAACTCTCCAAGGCCGCTCAAAAAAACATAGAAGTTGATTAATTGAGCGAAATCCAACTCTGTGAGGTGGACTGGGAAAGCTCTCATCCGAGAGTCAAGCGCGAGGGGAAGTGAAGGTTGAGAAGAGGGATACCCCCCCTCCGATTAGCTGAATCTGACCTCAAGACCGTTCCGCCCAGCTTCTGATACGGATTGGTGTCCATAGTTGCCGTTCCTAGGTTCCACACAGGTGATTGCGGGGGGGAATACCCGTGGTACCTGAGGCAGACGTCGCATCACTTTCAGCAGTACTTCTGGGGGGTGCCCTTGTGAAGCTTGGGTGCTTGAGCCGGCAAAGGCTGTCGTTAGGAGGTCGGCGTAACTGTTTCTGATACCTTCGCTAGTTGTTCTGGGCCCTAATCATCCCAGACTGCTTTCGGGAGGTCCTATATTTCGCTTTCCTGTATTTTGGTGTCCGGTCCTCATCACTCGGAGCGGAAATACTTGGAGGCTGTTTGCTTGATTGTATCTCAGGGATTTTTATTTTAGTGAGTGCTCTTTGCTCCTAGCTTGCCTAGCTTTTCACTTTTTTGAGTCTAATTTAAAATCTATAAAAGTGGCTGATCAAGCGCCTCGTCGATCGAGGAGAATCCGGGGGTTATCTCCCGAGAGTCCAAAGCCTTCTTCGAGAAGGCGTAGGAGTGATTTAGCAGGTGGTTACCACCCTGTGGCATCTGATGCAGTGGAGAGAGATCCTCCACAAAGGTCTGAAGGTTTCATAGCTGATTCTGGTGTCAGTCCCGAGAGGAGCGTTCCGCTCACCTCGCGAGTTTTGTTTCCTCAGGAAGAAGATTTTCAAATTGAAGACGTACCTGAGCCTCCTGCTACAGGTCCATCTCCTCTTCCTCCTGACTATCCGTTCGTTGTTCAGTAAATCAGACATGAGTCTGAGAGAACGGAAGATCTTCCGTATCATTCATATCTTTCGATGGCCACGACTGGGAACGCGGCTTCTGTCGTGAGTGCTGCAGGCATTCAGACCCCTGCTTCTGTTGAAGGAGGGGGCACTATTGCTTTATCTTCGATTGCTTCTAGTGCTGCTGTGTTTGGCTATGGTTTCACCCAAGCACATGCTTCTCATTCTGGTCCCTTCTGTTCAGGGATGCCCTCTAGTGGGAATCCCTCTTTTTCCTTTTCCGCTGCTGCAGCTGGATCTACGCCCATGTCTAACATGGCTAGTGGATCAGCTTCGTTTCAGGGTTTCCCCTTTGGGACTGGGCATATTCCTAGTTCCAATCCTTCTTTAGGGTCGTTTCCGTTTACATCCCAGACCCAGAGTTTCAACCCTTGGTCTGGGGGGCAAATTTCGACTACTTTTACGGGATGGAATCCTGTCTTTACTACAGCGGGGGCAGGGAATCAGTTTTACGCAGGTCATCAAGGGAATGCTTCTTTCCCTTCATCGAGTGCTTATCAGACATTTTCTCCTCTGTCTAATGCTTGGAATCCCTATCAGGGGCTCTCCTCTTCATTTAACACTTCAGCGGGGGGAACTGGTCTGGGCTTTGGTAACTCGGCATGGGGAGGAGGTTCTTCTCCATTTTCTACGAGTCCTTTCTGGCAGCCTGGTGCCTTATCAAATCCAGGCTATTCTTTTCAGAATGTTGGGAATCCATCCCCTCAAGGATGGAATTCTCAGGCTCCGCCTCGCCTACCTTTTCTGGCAATGTTGAACTTGCCAGATTTGTCAAAGTTGACTAATGACCCGATTCGTTATAGTCCGGGGTGGCCTCCGGTCCCGACCAAACTTCCTTCAGACATTCCAAAGTTTGAAGGTAAGAATGGAGAGGATCCGGCAGACCACATCACCACTTTCCACTTATGGTGCTCTTCGAACTCCCTGATCGATGACTCGATTAGGTTGAGATTATTTCAATGCACCCTAACTGGGAATGCTGCCAAATGGTATATCGAGCTCACTGGGGGCAGTTTCGCCACATTTGGAGAACTGGCCGTCACATTTCTAAACCATTTTCAGTTGCCTGTCAGATATGAGGCTGGGACCGAACTCCCGGCTAATTTTAAGCAGGATGAGGCAACTCACATTTCTGATCACATTCAGGAATGGAGGAGAAGGAAGAGGCTTATCAAAGCTCATATTCCAAGTGAGTTCCTTCTCGAGTGGTTTCTGAAATCACTGCAGTCAGACATTTCAAAGGATGTATCCTTGTCTGGGGTATTTTCTGAGGAGCAGGCCATTTTTAGGGCCCAGCAGTTAGAACTGATCTATTCTCAGTCTGGGGTACTTTATAAGTATTTTCCCAATGCTCCTCGCTCCAAATTGGATTTATCGAAAACTAAACCTGGTCCGCATGGTGACGGACTTGTCGGATCGGTCAATAGTGGTGCAGCCAGCCTGCTTTCTCAATTGCAGCAGTTGTCTTTACAATCTGCTCCTTCTGGTCAGGCTGTGCCTGCTGATTCATCACCTTCCCAGTCTTTGTCCATAAATGCTATCCAAGCTTCTGATCCCAAAGGAAATCAACAATCCGATGGGAAGAAGAAGGGACGAAATAACAAGAAGAAGGGCAAGAATGGGAAGGGCAATGCAAATAAAACCAACGAGCATGTTGGTGAGGGTCAAAAGGAGAAAAAGAAAGTGAAGTTTCCATGCAAGCTCTGTGCTGGAGACCATCTCACACACCTTTGCCCTAAAATTCAGGATGCTTAGCGCTTGTTAGCTCAGCAGGGTTCTTCTAGTTCCCAGGCTGTGTTAACAAACCCTTTTCCCCAAGGGCAGCAATTAGTTGTTGGCGCGAACCAAAATCCCGGGGCTTCCTCTGGGGGCACCCAGGAAGGGGAAATTCCATCGAACATTTTCATGATGAGTGCTCACGCGGATATCGCTACGAGATCCCGTGATTATGGCGGAGAAGAGTCTTCGAAATCTAAGGAAGTTCCTGATGCTACTGAGCCGCTTCACATTATGAAGCCTACTGTTGAGTCTATGCCTCGGATGCCCAAAGCATCTTCTAAGCGATCAACGATTAATCCAAACGCTAGGGCTGCCCAGAACTACTCGATTGTGGAAGATCTGGCGCAGAGTCCTTGTGCTATGTCAGCTTTAGAGGTACTCCAATCTTGTCCGACTCAGCACAGTGCTTTGCTCACTGCCATTGGGGCTATTGATCCAAAAAATTCTCTTCTGATTACTTTTGATATGACTAATTTTAAGAAGAGACTTCCTCATCACATGGCTTTTCATATTAAATCGTCGTATCGGAAGTGCAATATCTTTCGAACGGTTGTTGATGAGGGTGCTTCCACATGTGTGATGTCTCTCGCATGCTGGAAGACACTTGGATCTCCCAAAGCTGTTCCATCTAGCACTGTTCTTACTGCATTCGATGGTCATTCTCACAGACCCCATGGTATTGTCCCGGCTTTGCCCATCTGTGATGGGGGCAAAACCGTCAACATAGAGGTTGAGGTAGTGGACGCAGCATTGGACTACAACCTTCTGTTGGGGAGGAACTAGATTTATGAGATGGATGCCATTGCATCCTCATTATTTTGAATTGTATGTTTCCCCCACGAAGGGAGGATCGTTACAGTGGATCAACTGGACTGTCCTCCTGTAGACCTGAATGCGCCTTCTAACTCATTTGTTCCGAAGTTGGATAATACCAAGGCGCCTGTTGAGAATCTAGGACTTGGAATGTATTCTTCCTTGATGGGTACTTTCGATCTTCCTCCTCGTACTGTGCATATTAATGCTATTTCATCCTCCAAGGCTCCCCTTCGAAGAGAGTTCTTTCGAACTCATTATTTTTCGGACCCTTGGACCTTACCTTCCCCTATTTCCACATTAGCGGAAGGTCAAGTGGGTGGAATGGCATTTCCGATTTCTGCAGCTGAGATTGCATATCAGTCTATTGTTGACACTGCAGAATCCATCCCAGCTCCTCTTTCATCGGAAGAGTTGGATGGTGATGTGGCTCCGGCTTGGACGCTTAGTTCTTCTTCGGCCCATGATTGCCTTGATACCACTCTTCCATCTGAAGAGGCAATCCTGGAAGCCATGACTGGTATAGATAGACCGTGGGATGATTTGCATCATCGGTCTTACTTCCTACCTGACTTAAGCGAAGTTGAAACTAGTTTTCCAAGTCCTCAGTCTCCTGGTCTTGTTCACCCAGTCTTGAACCCTTTGGCACCAACACAGGTTTATGCTGAAGGGAACATGGCTGTGATCTCTCCTACTATCCCGGTGAACATTTCCAGGGATCCCAATATTATCGAGAATGTCTTCATTGGAGCCGAATGTTCCCGTGAAGAGGTTCAAATTTACACCGAGCTCTTCAAAGAGTATAGAGATGTATTTTCTTGGTCTTATGAGGAAATGCCTGGCATAGACCCATCTATCGTCCAGCATGAGATCAAGACGTATGAAAACGCTAAGCCGGTGAGGCAAAAACTTCGTCCGGTCAATCCTAGGAAGGCAGCAGCTATCAAAGCTGAAGTTGAAAAGTTGCTTAAGGCGGGATTCATTTTCCCTGTTCCTCTGACTGAATGGGTTTCAAACCCCGTTCCCGTAGATAAAAAGAAAGGAACGATTCGAGTGTGCATCGATTTCAGAGACCTAAATAAAGCATGTCCTAAAGACAATTACCCCACACCATTTATCGATCAGATCATTGATGAGTGTGCGGGTAATGAGATTTTCTCCTTCATGGACGGTTTCTCCGGATATAATCAAATTACTATCCGTCCTGAAGATCAACATAAGACTGCATTTATTTGTCCCTGGGGTACGTTTGCATACAAGAAAATGCCTTTTGGTCTTAAAAATGCTGGGGCTACCTTTCAGCGGGCCATGTCTTACGCCTTCCACGACATAAAGAAGATTATCGAGGCATACTTAGATGATCTAGCTGCTCATTCTCAAAAGAGGATGGATCATCCTGGTCACCTCCGGCAAATATTTGAAAGATGTCGTTTTTATAAAATTCGATTGAATCCGAACAAGTGCGTTTTCGCGGTTACATCCGGTCGGCTGTTGGGATTTATCGTGTCTAGGAAAGGGATAAGGGTAGATCCCTTCAAGGTTGAGGCAATACTTCGGTTGCCTCCCCCGTCTTCAATCCGTCAGCTTCAAAGTCTCCAAGGGAAGTCTAATTTTCTTTGGAGGTTTATCGTCAACTATGCTGAGATTACAAAGGGATATATGAGACTGTTGAAGAAAGGAGTTCCTTTTCTTTGGGACGACTACGCTCAACGCTCATTCGATGCCTTGAAAAAGGCATTGACTTCTGCTCCTTTACTGAGTCCACCCGATTATAGCAGAGATTTTCTTTTGTATCTGGCTACAGCAGAATCTACCATTGGTATGGTTCTGGTTCAGGAGGATGATGCTCTGGCTGAGCATGTTATTTACTACCTTAGTCGAGGACTGGTAGGACCTGAACTGCGATACACCCCGATAGAAAAATTAGCCTTAGCAGCAGTTCATGCTGTGCAGCGACTCCGGCATTATATTATTCTTCGCAAAACTTATGTCTTGGTAGCTGCCAATCCATTTCAGTTTGTCCTCAGCAGGCGAGTGATTGGGGGCAAATATAATAGATGGATTGTGATTTTACAAGAATTTGATCTAGATTTCATGTTTGCCAAATCCAAGAAGTCATTAGTTTTTGCGGAATTGATCTCCGAGTTGCCCTGTGGAGAGGAGATGATCTATGATGAGTCCTTTCCGGATGAACACTTGTTTCTGATCTCTCCACAGGATCCTTGGTACGGGGATATCATTGTGTATCTCCAGACTGCGAAGTTTCCCTCTACTTTTTCGAAATATGAGCGTCGTAAACTGCGTCACTTGGCCAAGAATTATTTGATTATTGGTGATGCTTTGTACCGTCGAGGGGTTGATTCAATCCTAAGACGCTGCTTAACTTTCGAAGAAGCTGAGGCTGTGCTCAATGATTCTCACAATGGAGCTTGTGGGGGTCATTTATCTAGGCTTGCTATAGCCCAAAAGATTTTGCGTCTTGGATACTTTTGGCCCTCGATTTTCAAATATTGTATTGAATCGGTCAAAAAGTGTCATCCGTGTCAGGTTTATACTCGAAAAATGCGTGCTCATCCAGCTCCGCTTTTTCCAGTCGTTACTGTCGGACCCTTTACAAAGTGGGGTATTGATTATACTACTTGTAACCCGCCTTCGGAAAAAGGTCACAAGTACATTATCGTAGCAGTAGACTACTTTACAAAGTGGGTCGAGGCTATGCCTACTTTTGGGAACGATGGTGAGACTGCAGCTCTGTTCCTTTTCAACCAAGTTATCGCTCGTTTTGGTATTCCTAGAGAGATTGTCACTGATCATGGCAGTCATTTTCAGAATAGTATGATGGCTGAGTTGGCTCTCAAATTGGGTTTTCGGCAGGAGCATTCATCTCCGTATTATCCTCAAGCCAATGGGCAAGTGGAAGCCGTGAATAAATACTTGAAGACAATTCTTCAAAGGACAATTGATAAAGCTAGATCCAACTGGCATATTATGCTATATCCTGCACTTTGGGCATACAGGACGTCAGTGAAAAATGCAACTGGCTTTACTCCGTTTCAGTTAGTGCACGGGGTGGAATCCGTATTTCCTATTGAATGCGAGATTCCTTCTCTTAAATTAACTGTTGAACTTATTCCTGACACTTCTAGTCTGGCAGAACGGCTTCTTCATCTGGAACATCTCAATGAGAAGCGTCGAGATGCCGCCACGATGAATGAAGCGCATAAAAACCGAGTAAAGGTTCAGTACGATAAGGCGGTCAAGCCTAGGGTCTTTTCGGAAGGTGACCTTGTTTTGGTCTATGCCCAAGAAAAGGATGCCCTGGGGGCAGGAAAGTTTAAGTCTATGTGGTATGGCCCCTATATCGTTAAAAAAGTCCTTAAGAAAGGAGCGTATACCTTGGTTGATTTCGAAGGGAACGAGTTGTCGGAGCCCCGAAATGGGCTCTATTTGAAGAAGTATTATGCCTAGGCTTCAACCTGGCATCTTTCTTTTGTATATAGTAGTTTTTACTTTGTACATATCTGATTGATTTTCGATCTTTGATGAGTTGGTGATGTTTTTGATCTGCTTTGGCAGGTTGTGTTGGATGTCATGAGTCATTTTGGTTTTGTCGATGGTGCTAGTAGACACACCCAGAACTTAGCTTCCGCGGCTTGGGTGCTTCATTATCCATCCGGTCAGCTGTTGGTATCAAGAGGGGTCTACATTGGTCCTGCTTCCAATAACGTAGCAGAATACACTGCAGTCATTCATCTACTCTCGGAGGCAATATCCTTGGGTGTTGATTCGTTGGTAGTTTTCTTGGACTCCCAGCTGGTGGTGTCGCAGTTGAACAACACTTATCGGGTACGAGATCCATTTTTATTACGATTGTTCTTGAGGGTACGTTTGTTACAAAGGTCATTTCAATTTTTAACTTTCATTCATATTCCTCGAGCTGACAATTGGTTTGCTGACTCATTAGGTAATCAAGCATTAGATTGGCACATTAATCATTCCATACAATAAATTTTTAATCATCAAAAACATCATACATTTGATACATTTATCACATCACATCAAATATCGCTGTATATATATCATCGGAGTGTCAAAAAACTTTACAAAATTTGGATCCATAAATCTCGTACAAAACTTGGGCTTATGCCCCCATCATGTTCAGTCTCAAAAAAGAATATACAGTCATCTAATACATAATATCTATCTACTCCTGAGGTCCCTACCCAGAAGTCATGTTCCTATAGAACGTAACTGTAGTGGCAACTCGGCGGAATAGTCTAACCTAGTCTCGGGGCACTCCTACCACCCGTCTCTGGATGGTTTCTGGTAGATCCTCCACAGCAGCCATAGGTATTTGGCGGGTCAGTCCCTCCAAATTCCTCTGCACGGCCTGGAGAGTCCTATCTGAATCCACAGTATCCTCTTCGCCCCTGCGGCGCTTATGGCGCGGTAGGCCCTCAGGACGAACTGGTCCAACATCTGAAACATGATCATTTTTAATTGTCAGTCATTATGAATCCAATCAAAAACATGTTTGTTTTTCATTTTTTCGATCTGTCTTAAGCTGCTTAACTCGAATGCTTGGAAGTGCCCAGTTTGGTATGTTTCAGGTACATTTTGATGATTTTGAGATTTTTCCCGGTTTTTGATCCATGATTTCCGACTCTTCACGGCAGGTATATGATCTTCACTGGCATATAGGTTAGGGAAATCACTCTTTGTTGTATCTTGCATACTAGCCTCCATACTGATCACTTGCCTTAGGGTCGATCCCATCAGGTCATGACTATTACACCTATTTCACTCGCCAATTATTTAATCATGACTTGATGGTAGAGCCTTCCTTTACATGGGCTTCCTAGTTAGTTCCTCGCTATCACTTGCTTCCCATGCTGCATTTTATGTAGGCTCGGGAGTCCTCTTTAGTCCGGCCATGTCTTATGTGTTGAAGCTTCATTCTTCTTCTTCATCACTATCATTTTTCTGGCTTTTACCCTAGAGGCTCCCTGGTGTCGTTAAGTTGTATTACTGCATTGCATATTGGCTACTTGTTTATCCTAGCCTTTAGCTGGCTTCATTTGGACTCGATGTTTAAGCCAACTTTTGACCTTGACTTTCTGTACAAGTTAACCATTGCATGCACTTAGCTATCACGACTTGACACCTTAGTACCCATGGATGGAACGTTCCTCTGAGTATCACTGACCAGTTTTCGCCACCTTGCATTGAGCATAGGATTGTTCCAATCCCAGGAACTAGTGCATCCCCTTTCTTGATACTCGTTCTATCCACTGTACCATAGCATTCTTTTATTCTTTTTCAGGCTTATTATATGAAAAAGACAAAAAAATCAAATATAACAAAAAGAGCGGGAACGGGATGTATCTTCATTATTTTGATGGCAGTACAGAGTCGGTTTTGTCGCCCTTGAACAAAGCACATTTACTTATATATATCTCCTTCATTTGGGATGGTTTTAGTTTTGACCTAGGTTCAGCCTTTACCATGTTTCACTTGTCAGTTCTCCCCCGGTTGGTTATCTCTTCCAATCATATGGAGATTTTGTTCTGCCTCCTGCATGACAGACTTATACAGTGTCACTTTTTACTGCCATGGTCATCACGAGTCGTGCTTTTGTTCAAGGGAAGTCTAGCCTGAGTCGGCCATTCTGCGGTGTCTCTTGACTCATTATTCAATCGGCCTTCCCGGTCTTGTCAGTATCATGTTCTATCACATCAGATGTTTTGGTCTTCTGCTCGTGCTGGTTTGAGAAGGTCCTCATTGACTTCTTGCCGGCGGGTTTGTCTCTTATCGACTACGACACATTGCTCTGAGAGCAAACCTAGAGCCGCACCTTGGGCCTATTTCCATCATTGATAGGTGACCTCGTGCTCAGCATTTGATCATCATCATGGGTCTTTGACCGAGTGGTTTCCCCTGTGTTCGACGTCAGCACACATTATCACACTTGGGATTCGTGCAGTACCTGGATTTCCATTTGACCCTATCGGTGGATTTCTCGCCTCCGTGTCAGCTTTCATTATTGGTTGGTTCAGAGGGTTTCTTCCGTGCGCTAGCTTCATCTTGTGCACGTCGGAAACGTACTTCGGTTTTGGTTCCATCACTCTCCTTCGTCCGATTCCTTCCAAATCTTGGCTTGCGGGTTACACTCGCGCTGGACTGATGTGGGATGCCTTAATGCCTTCCTTCCAGCAGATCTTTTCCCATCGACTCCGACTCATTGCTCTGGGAATAAGGTCTAGAGTCTTTTTGTCAGTACCTTAGGGTTTGCAGTCATCAGTGGCAGACTCTTCGCTATCGAAAGTGGGGATTCATCATTGCCTCCTGATTGGTAGATTCTTTCAAGTGTTCGACTTCAACTCATTCATTCGCACTTGTCAGATTGTACTGGGGCACCTTGACACTCATTATCATTATCAGTGGGTTGTCTCGCGTTGGTTAACGGGATACATCATTGCCCGGTAATCCAACGATTTCTCACATGGTCGACTTCAGCTCATTTATTCCCATTGTGTAGAATTGTGCCATAGTGATCGGTGAAGACCTTGGGTTGCATCAGCATTTTTCGGTTCACTTTTGACAGTCCATTCAGTTTCTGCCAGTGATGTCGTCCACCCTTATATGTTGCAGTTCAGCACAACAGCATCTTATATGTTGGCTCCCGAGTTGCGTGATTGTACCATTTGTTCCACCTCTTATGATTCGGTACTTGGCGATTCAGTTACTTGTATGATCAGACATCCAGTTGCACCATCTTTGATCAGCTTTCTATATGTGATACTTGGACATTGATTCGAACTTACACTTCCGGGCCATGCTCATATGATTCATTTTGTACTTTCAGTTCAGTTATACTTGTATACATGTTGGATCTATTCACTACTTTCTATATGATGTATTTTTGGACTGAGCATGGGTATGCTCGCCTCAGCATGAGTTGACTCTCTGTTTTCTTTCATTGGTTTTTGGCAGGCTGAAATCTGGTGAAGTCCTCTCTTGTCCTTGCGAAGTTCTTTCTATGTGCATAATACATTTCGGCCATCATGTACCCCTTCTGACCTCATATATTAGGGGGCATCTGTTATAGCATCATTTCTCACCTTCACATGATTCATGATTGCTTAGATGGTTTTGGGCACCCATTCCTACAGACTTGGACAAATTCACTTAAAAACAGTGTAAAAATCCCCATACGCGACTATGCCCATGATTTTCCGCGTGTATACGCGAGTACAGCTAGAATTTTCTGCGTATGCCATTAAAATTATTAAAAAATATATAAAAATTCCCTATTTTCGGGCTGGGTTGATGGTTACTCAGGTAGGTCAACCACCCCAGCACGTGGCCAACTGTTTCCAACTGTTGAAACTAATTGGAGGGAGTATAAAAGCCCCTCATGTGTATGGCCTAAGGGAGAGAGAGAATTATTGATATTATACTCTGTTGGTATTCCCTATCCAATTCTGATTCCCCGTGCCTCCTGCACTTTCCCAGTTCATTATAGGAAACCCTTGTTTCCTTGAGATGCTCATCTCCCTATATGTCATCTCGTATGCACCAGTTTGGAAGGAGTCTTAGCAAGGCAAGGGCGGGACGAATCCGGACGACGGTCTGCTCGAAGATCGTGGGAGGATTCAGGTGATCTCTCCACTCGTTACTTTTGTACATGCTATTTATAATACAGAAGTACCATGTTGTTCCCGAAATATACATGTTAGTGTATGCTTATATGTATGAGAATATTTGTTATTTAAGCATTCATTATGATTTGTCTGATGTTTTATATGAATTTCACTAACATTTAGAGTAGATATATGCTGTACAACCAGTTCTTCGTGCTTGTTTCTTCTTGTCTTTCAGGTTAAGAAGGAAGGACAGTTGCTGGGGGTTTGGACCCCGCGGGATCTGCTTCAACCGTAGGACCTACGGGTAACTTCCTCGATCTACTCTATTTAGTTTTTCTGAACATGCATGGTTGTGTGAGTCCTTCTTAAGTAGCATGCCCCTGCTCTGTGGAGGTTGTAACCCAACGAACCTCTAGGGTGATATTCCCCGAAACAATAATGGCCTCCTTGCCATAGACCATTCGGAAGGGGGTCCTACCTGTCAGCTTCTTGTAGGTTGTTTGGTAGGCCCATAGAACCGAGGGGATGCAAACATCCCAATCACTACGATCGGCATTGAAAACCTTAGTTAATGCATGTTCCAAAATTTTGTTAAAAGCTTCCACCACTCGATTTTCCTAGGGATGATATGGTGTAATTTTTGCATGGTGGATCTTGAATTCCTCATTCAAAGCTTGAATCGTTTGGTTAACAAAGTGTGTACCTCTATCACTCATTAGGATCTTTGGGTAGCCAAACCTGGTTAGAATATGCTCAAAGATGAAGTCCGCAATAGTATCCGCAGTACAATCTTTCACCGCTTGTGCCTCAGCCCATCGAGTGACATAGTCAGTAGCAGTGATAATGTAGCGTGCACCTGTTTTCTTTCCTGACGGATTGATGGTTCCGATAAAGTCAATGGCCTATTTTTCAAAAGCCTGTAGGGCCACTTGAGGCTGTAATGGCATGTCATCTCAGCGTGAGGGTCGTCCAGTTCGCTGGCATGTATCACATGATCTACAATAGGTGTAAGAATCCTGATGCAGGGTAGGTCAACATAATCTAGCCCTCAAAATCTTTTGTGTCGTAGCTTTTCCTGCATAGTGGCCTCTTGCGACTCCATCATGTGCTTCTGCTAAAACGGTGGGTCATTCATGTTCCAATACATACCTACATAATATTTCATCTGCGCCTAGCTTGTATAACTGTCTGACAATGATAGTAAAGTCCACAGCCCAGGTAACCAACTCCTTCTTCTGCTGCACTGAATATGCTACAAGGGCCACGCCCATAGTAAGGAAATCAATGATATCAGCAAAGTGAGCATCAACCACCTTAATGGTGAAAAACTGCGCATCGGGTAAGCCCTCATCCAATTTAGTCGGCTCTTCCCCTGTTTCGATGTGAGATAGATGATCCAGACCTACATTTAACCTCTCGGGCTTAACGATAATTTCAAAATCATATTCCTGAAATAACAATAGCCAGTGGAAAATATTCCCCCCCAATAAAGGCTTTTTGTCTAGGTATTTCAAAGCCGAATGATAAGTTAACATCTTAAAGTGTCCACCCTGTAGATAGTGCCAATATTTTTGTAATGCGTACACCATAGTTAATCCTTCACGCTCAATGGTAGAGTAATTCCTTTCTATGCCTGAGAGTTTTCAACTTGCAAAGGCAACTGGGTGATCAATATCTCCTTCTCCAGGTTGAGTGAGAACCACGCCCAGGGTGATGCCTGACACATCCACATGTACATGAAATTCCTTTGACCAGTCAGGAAATATCAGTATGGGTGCATAGATCATATTCTCTTTGAGTAGTTTGAATCTCTTCTGACATTCGTCATTCCAGAAAAAAGAGACATATTTTTTTAGTAGTTGTCCCATGGGTGTTGTGATCAAAGTGTACCCTTGAATGAATTTCCTGTAATAGCCCGTGTGACCTAACATAGAACGCAACTATTTTTCCATTATGGGGGCTGCAAGTTTGATAATTATGGCTATATTCGCAAGATCAACCATCAGTCCTTGCTGACAGACTATTTGTCCAAGAAATATTCTGAATGGTACACACAATATTCACTTTTTCATATTCAAGGAGATCTGGTGCTTTCAGAATGCATCCAACATTAATCGCAGGTTAGAGACATGGTCTTTTACTAGGCCAAAGACCATCCAATCATCGAAGTTAACCTCCAGGAACATATGAATAAACTCCTTGAACACACCCACCACGACCCTTGAAAATATAGCTGGTGCATTCTTGAGACCAAAGGGCATGACTATATACTAGAAGGAACCCCATTCGGTCGCAAAGGTAGTGTTACTACAATCTTCAGGTGAAATTTCGATTTGGTGGTATCCTGAGAACCCATCGGTGAAGGAATAGGCCTCCTGACCACCCACGCTATCAAGGATTTCATTGGAGAAGGGCATAGGGAAAGGGTCATGGACGCAAGTGTCATTTAACTTTCGTAGATCCACACAGATGTGTATTTCCCCCTTTGTCTTTTTCTCCTGGATGACCATTGGACTTACCCAGTCTGATTGTTCAACTGGTTCAATGATACATGCGGTAAGCATTTTATCCAACTCTTATTTAACCTTTTTCTTATATTTAGGATTCAGCTCGTAAGGCCACTACTTGATCGGATGCGCCTCGGGTTTCAGAGTGATGTGCATAATGCCTAGGTCCCCAGTGATTCCTTTGAGCTCAGAAAACTTTGTCGGAAATAAGTCCCGATACTCTGTAAGTAGCTCTGCAATTTTTCCTATGGTTCCTTCATCCCAATAGTCCCCAATTTTAGCTAGCTTAGGGTGTTCTTCTCTCCCAACATTAACTTCGCACAGCTTGAGAGGTTGCGTTACATCAATATCCTAGAGTGATGGTCCAATAACGGTACATTCTCCTTCAGATTCCAGAACAGAGATATTTCACAGATTATCTTCTTCTTCGTTAATCGCCAAGCTCTGATAGTTGACTATGTCTTGCATCTAAGCTTCCCATGTTAGGCCTGCTGGTGTGGTGTAGGGGTGAGGATTTTTAAAGATAAACGCATTGATCTCCTACAGAGCTTCGTCGAGCGTCTCTGTTCCCCCAATTAGTCCAAACATTCTGATAAAGTCTTATTTTAATATTTCCCAGTGGCGTGTACACTGGTGTAACTTTGCATCCAAGTACCAAGCAGCAGGGATAGGGCCCAGGGCATGAAAAAATAGATGGACCCATTCTTCTGGGGTTCGGTCAAACCATTTGGTCGTCCAAGTACACAGATGCGCGCAAGGATCCCTAGGTCCAAGGAATATCTTGGTGCACACGTTAGCGGGAGGTGCGAACCGCAGAACCATCCTATCCTGACATGTTTCCTAGTCTGGAAATGCTTTCTTGTGGGTATCCCACCATCATGCAGGTGTTCCATGTAGAGACAGATTGAGGGCCTAGAGTTTCCATTCTTTTGGCACCCTAGCCTCCAATGTTCTTAGGAATTCCTGGACATTACTAGACCCATCAAATTGGGGAACGTCTCTTACCTCTGAAGTAATAAAATAGAGGGTCCTTGCAGCCCGAGGGCATCATAGTGCTAAGACATCATGTAACCGAGTCTGCCAACTCCCTAGTTCTTCATTAGGATCAGAAAATTACTCCCTGTCCTTCTCCCAATAGAGTACTCCACCTGTTATAGGGTTACCCTGGTATTTTTCCTACGTCGTCACCCTGTAGATGTGATCTAGTTCCTCCTCTTCATATGCTGGTTCTTTATATTGTACACCCTCAACGGGATCTAGCGATACTATTATGCGCATACCGTTCTTCTCAAACACCATGCTGCATTTTTTTAGATTGATGACACCCCCCATGTCTATAGCCCAGTCTAGTCCCAAGAGTGCAGGGTAGAGATCTGCATCTTCCACAATTTCTATTACTTCAAATTCAGCTAGGACCTTTACTCCTGCAATATCTACCATGACTTTTGGAAACCTTCCCAGAGGGATGATCTTCTATTGATTCGCCATGCGCAGCTGGATGTTGGACCAATATAACTTAGGTTCTCCCACTCGTTTCCATGTTTTCTTTGGTAAGATGTTCGCATCCAATCCAAGATCGAGAATAACCTGATCTATCTCATAGTCGCCAATATGTACAATCAACTGCATTTACTTCCTTAATCTCAGCCATTGTGTTGGGCCGGGCTGCGCAGTCATGCAGTAATACTTCAATATTTTCTATAGCCTGTGGGTTGCGTAATAGTTTCAGGCATGCCCTTAGAAAGGGTTCAACCCCTTCTTCTTTTTGGAGGTGCACTGAAAGCTGCGCAGGGGCTTCTAGCGGCTCTTCTTCCTTGAAATTCGTTCCCTTTCAAGAAGAAAGCTCCTCCCTTGCTCCCTGGGTGACCATCCTGCTACGTTTCATGACTTTTACAGTTGGATCTACATCCCTTAGCTCATTTTTTACTCTTTGCACATTTCGCGTGGGGGTAGGTTGTTTGTCCTGCATTTTAGTTATTAAGATCGGGCAGTCTTTGATCTCATGGTCCATCTGTCGGCAATATTTACAAGATTTCCTGGTGGGATTCGGGCAGTCCCTGGTGAAGTGCCCTACCTCTCCACAATTATAGCAGATCAACTGGCCCTGTCCTTGTCCTGCGCTTCCTCCCCAACCCTCCCTACCCCTCGTAGGGGAGCCACCAAAGGTCGCGGGAGATCTCAGAGACGCAGGATCTAATTGTACCCTATAGAGGTTTCCCCGATCTACCAACAAGTCATATGTGCGACAATTATGCTCATCATGCCCTACTAATCGGTAGAACCTGCCCCATTGTTACTTCAGTTCACCCATACTTATCCGGGGGCACTGGGCCATATCATGTAGTCCCACTACCCGGTAGTCCTTGAACCATAGCGCAGATCCGCTGGAACCAGGGCACAGCGGACTGGGTCCCCCTACCTATAGGTAATCCATCAATAGAGGACACTAGTCCTTGGTATGACCAGACACCTAACATCTGATGCACCAGAGGTCTGCGCTGACCCCTTTTCCCCGTTCCGTTCATAATCTATGTATTTCCATGTGCATGGCTCCAAGCTATTCTTGAATTTACTACACTCCCCCCTACGTGTTTTCCTTAGGTGTGGCTTCGAATTTCATGGCAGCTTCCAAGGCTTTTTCCTGTGATTCGAAGGTCAGGTGGCTCATTGGTATGCATAAGTGAGGTGGCAACATAGTGATGAACCATTATGTATGTTGTCTGTCATCGTACTTGAACCCTCCTTCGCTGATTTCTTTCTTTAACCATTGATCGGCCTCCCATACTGACTTAGATGCACCTTGCTTGAAGTCTTTTACTTCTGCTACCAACTGAGAGTAAGATTTCAGCTTCCGGAATTGTTGTTTTAGGGCATCCTTAACATCTTGAAGCGATATGCTCCCGTTTTGAGATATGTACCGCATATACCAGTCTAGATCCCTTTCTTCGAAGGCCAGGGATAGCTGCGCCCTTTTCATAGTATCACTTACCACCCCTTGCGCTGTCCACGGAGAGTCAGCTACGAACCAAAACTGCTCCATGTCCTCATCGGCTGCGCCTTTAAAGCTAGGTAATTTCAAGTGTACTTCCATGCTTTCCTCTGGTTTGTTTTCCTGGAGTTCCGACATCGGGGCAACTCAAGGACCTTGCGTAGGTGCTCTTTTCAGTGAGCTATGAGCAGAGTGATCCTCTACTTGATCAGTTCGATAGTACTTACTGCTGTGTGTTGTGATTTCACCCAAAGTAGCACTCATTTGCCTCCGCGGTAGATCTCCATTATTCACTTGTCATTACCGATCCCTTCCTCAGACTTCTTCAGGTCCCAACAATGGAACCATTTTTTGGCTTGAGGGGTCCTAACCCAGGTTTGGTGTGCAAGGTTTGCCAAAAAACCCCTATACTACTGGCCCTTTCTGCATTGACCTACTTGCGTAGGTCAAAGTCTCATCCGAAGTAGTATGGGTGGGTGTTGGAACCAGGTTTCCGCACCCTGAGAAAGGATGGGTAAGGCAAGCAGAGTTGTGCTCGGTCCTGTGATTCCCAGATTACCTTGTTCTTCACAGGATTAATTAGGTCTCTGGTCGCATCCACGTGTGCTAGATCTATAATTATATGCTTTTATGACAATAACACAGCATTACATAAACAAAACAGAATAGATCCAGATCTAGAAACACACTTACACAGATCTTCGTAGCTTAAAGTTAGAAAATGCACAATATAGCAATTACCAACAATTTGCACAATATTACTCATGGATTCAGTTCTCTATCAATCGTTCGTATTCATTCATTCATCAATTCTTCCTTACAATTCCCTTCCCAACCTATGCACACAGTAGCAGGGTCCACACACAGCTGGACTTGGATCTCCGCGCACACAGGCAACAGGAGTCATTTCCCCAAAACCCAAACATATAGCTTAAACCACAAATCACATCAATAGCTCATCATTCTTCTCCTTTAAAATAGAAAATCCTTCTCTATTTATAACAATCTAGCCTAGACTTTCCTATGGTCTGCAAACCGTGGTTTTCGGACCCCTCGTTTACCCTTTTACCCATTCCAATGCATTTGGGGCTTTGACCCACCCAAAACCCCTGCACTAGACTAAATCTAATAAAAAATATTCAAAATGGACCAGTTTTGCAGCTTGTTAGGAGACCTCGTTCCAATAGTCACAACTTTTTCTTATTCATGCAAAGGAAGTTGACATCACATGAAACTTAGTAACATGCTCTCACTTAATTAGCCCAGTAGTTTAAAGCATGAATATAATATAGAAACCCTACCCCTTCAATATTAATTAATCTTTGGTTTCTGTTAGAGGTTTTTCTTGCATGTGGGCATGCAAGCTAATAGGCATGGGGGGAGAGAGAGATGTTAGGAGAGAGATGCTCATAATTTTCAGGTTTAATTTACATTTTCACCTTATGTTTACTCATGTTTTTCGCTATCAATTTTCACAGTTGTTGGGTTTGGAGCATGATCAGGTAATTGTCCTTTAATTTTACCTATTTCCTTTATTTGAATAATGAGGATTATTTACTATGGTGCTTGTGTTGTCTCAGGAAGCCACGATACACATGCATCAACATTTTCAAGATAATGTGGATGTTGAGACCTTTTAACATCTTCAGTTTATATGTCATCTTCTTCAGCAGGTTCTATCAGCAGTCGCATCGGCAGTCGCATCAACTCCAACCATTCCATCCTTCACTTCATCTTGAAATGTTGAGTACATCAACAAAAAGGGTAAAACTTGAGGTAGAGGTGGCTTAAGATTATTTAATTGATTAGAGATTTAAGAAATATTTGTTGATTAACCACCACATATTCTATATATTTGGTTTTCCATATACCCTCCATTTGCATGCTACTCCAATAAGGTCATAATAATATTGGTTCATGTAAACAAAACTAGTATCTATAGTGCCTTCCCCTCCTACATTCATGCATTTTTTCAATCCAATAGAGGGTGAATTCATTATTGCCTTTCAGGAAGGAACCATCCATAACCATTAGCCTCGCAAAAATAGAGTATGCAAGCACCCATTCTACCATCACCAGCTCATCTCATCCACCATTCCCATTGTCACCTATCATCATATTCATCATTTTCTTCCAACCATATCTATTTTTTCTCCTCAATTTTTATCGCTCTTCAATCAAATCTATGGTAATCAAATCTTCATGCAGTGTTGCTCCATAAGAACTAACCCTCCCTAAAGCTATGATGCCATAAAAACCTACATATGAGCAAAGTATTTCTTTGCATTAGGGCATGAAAAACCTCAGGCATGGAGGGACGTTGGGCCTCGAATATTCCCATGTTTTCATCATAAAATATCACCGTTCATACACTAAAGCCCTAGGTATTCAGCCCATTACGTACCCTAATTCTATAATTTTCCGTCAAATACACTCTGTGGTTTATTATCACTAGTTTTCTTCACTTATATATGAGAAAATATGATTATGCTATGATTTACTTATGAAATTTTTGTTAAGTACATTTATCACAAGGTTCCATCGCTGAAATCCTTCACAAGCGAGTTAAGTGCAGAAATGCCTAATTTAGCTCTTTGACACTTTTGACATGCTTCCAGAGAAACCGAGAGAGGTTATTGTAAAAAATAGTGTTATAATATCTCTCCATAACTTTGATTTGACCCATCTCACTCATGTCGGTCTCTAGAAGGAAATTAGCCAATTTTTCCAACTCTGCAATAAATTTTAAACTGCCAACTTATGCCAAGATTTCCATCCAACTTAAGAATAAAGAAGAAATTATGGAAAATAGGTTTTGGTTCCATTATAGCATATTTCATACATCTAAAATATTTTTCCTAAATTCCTTACAGTTTCGTAGATAGTCAGGGTTCTTTGAGGCACATTTATATAAAAATACGAAAATTCCGGATTTATAAAATCCCAAACAACCCTATTTTTGTCACCAATAAGCCATTTTTCCTATATTTTATCCCCATTTTGGCTTAAACCCTATTAACCCCTTACCCGAAGGTAATGCATTACGATGGTATTATTTTAACTTTTTTATGATTGAATTTAGGTGATTAAGATGTATTCCTGGCTTGTTAACTAATCTCAATGGGTTTTAGCTATGAAGCATGCATCAGCAAGGTTTATAAAACTAAGGTGGTAGCATGATTTTGGCACCAAGCTATGTTTTGAAGTTCTATACTTAAATTACAATACTGGAATTGTACTTAAGAAACATGGGAAGACCTAGTAGCCTTTCAACGCTCTAGGTGGTCAACGCCCTACCTTGGTGTCATCAAAGAGTTGTTCAAACTCAAGGATCGGTGATCCTTATGCACTAGCTTCCATAATTTTTCTAACACAGACTCATCTTATCCATGTAGCTACAAATGGAGTATGGTTGAACTAAAAGCTAAGATCGAATATTGTAATTAGAACTGATAGGTTGATTTAGTATAGGAATCAATGGAGTTGATTTGCATATTATTTTGTAAATTGAGGGTTGTATATAAATCCTTCACAAGAGAAAGATTAGTTAGTTTTGAATTTATCAGTGTTTGAGCTGTTGCTATCAAGTGTAACTTCATTTTTAATTCAAAACTACTTCTATCATGACTTGGAGCATGTGTTGATTCGAGCTATGGAATGATGAGCTGATATATATATATATATATATATATTAGTTTTTTGAGTATATTTTTCCTTCTGTAAGTTCGCATCCCAGGTGTGGCAAGGGCCCACAAGAGTCTGGGAAATTTTATTCATTATAGGTAGAATTTTAATTTAGCTGTGTGATTCTTTAATCCATTTTGGTTTTCTGTCACATGTTAGCTTCGATTACATTGTTACCTCACTGATTGGTTTAATACGAGTTTGATTGTCAATATCTGGTTATGTTCTGGCATATTGGGTGTTGTCTCTCATTTGGTGTGATCTGTGATTTCATAGAACTCACTGCTAATTCCTATTTTTTAAATCTTTCAATTGATTTGTAGAGAGCACCGAGATCCCCATTATTGTGAATCCATATGAAAACCATTGGATGGGTGTCTAAATCAATAAAATAACAGAGTGAGTCCTATTTTCTATATGCAAATGCTAAGTTTGGTGAGTTGACTGGACAAATGCAAAAATAGCATTTCAAATCCAGCTTATGATCTTCCACAAAGTTGAATGATAACACCTTAGAAGTTCTATGTTTCCATAAGGAATCAAAAGCTTTGAATTGAATGCGTAATCACTCATTCAGGGCTGATCTTCTTATATTTAACAAGTGTCATTTAACAGATTGATTTAAACATCGTTGTTTCAAAGGAATGTTGTAATAGGAACAACGAGAACTATAAGTAACAGTGACATTGATCTCGAAATGCCTTCGGGAGATTAAAAAGAGATTTCCATTTACATATGTGTCATTTAATTATTACATTCTGATTTGAACATTGTTGGTTTGGAGATTATTTTCAAAATTCTATGAGACTATGAGTGTAATTCTGAGTAATATTAGGATGATGAATGAGATCTTGTCTACAAAGTGTTAAGATGCATCCGAGTTAGGTTTTATCATTGCGTGCAAGTTTGATTCCAGTAAGGGTGTGTTAGTGTCTCCGGTTTTAAAATTGAGTAGAGGTAGTTTTCTTAAAAATTGAATGCCTGTAGCTTTTCTTTTGGAAGTTAGTCTTTAGTACAGTGCATGTTATGGTTTTCTGAATTTCGAATTAATTAAATTAGCAGTGTGAATCATTTTTATTAGAGAAGCAGAGTGTTGGTTTGTCTAAATTACAGTCAAATAGACTGCTCGAGCTCAGGAGTGAGAAATTCATTTATGTTATTAAGATAGTATTATATTATTTCATTGCATTTTTGTGTGTGTTCCAATAATGTTTCATAGTTTTCCTTTTCCTTTCATTTCCAAAAATAGAGCTAGGATTTGGTTGAGCTCTGCAAGATTTGGTGTTGGAAATAGATTAAGGATTGGTTACGATATTGTCAAAATATTTGAATGGTACACACAATTAGTTAAATCTTGGAGATCAGAGTTTAATAATTTCATTTGACTAAGTGTGTGAGGCATATAGGGAAGCTAGTAAATTTATAACATTGTAAGTGTGATTCAAGTTGATATCATAGGGAAATTAGCTAACAATAGCATAGATTCCATTCTGTGAGCAGTGGGTTTTAATTTGAATTTATATTTTAAGTAAAAAATTTGATTTCATTGCGGAGTAATTAGTTAAATGTCATTTGGTTTTGTTATTAATTTCATGTTTCATCTATATTAGGAGCCTTCAAATTAAAAAAAAATTGAGATTCATATAACCCCTTAGATGTGTGTTATTTCCAGCAAATGAGTGGTAGATTAGAGTTTCCTTATGGAAAATGAATGGTGTGTTCTTTTACAGTGATTTTATGCCCTAATTTAGGTTAGATGCTCTAATTCTGCGTTACTTGTGCTTGCACCTCAAAGCTTACGATTCCTGGATTGATAATTTAATGTTGGAAACTATAAACATATAATTTCACCAACAGTGATATTGTCAAAGGAATTTATTAGATGTAATTTCTTTGAATCCCCTTACAACATGTTTAGTCCTTGTATACATTAAAATATTGTATTTCCTCTTATTTTTAAGGCGTGCATAAGCTTTACATGTACACCTATTCTATAAGCAATACACCTATGTAGATATGTTTATGCTTCCACGATTAACTCATCAAGGCTAGTGATGTTTTTTATTCCACTTCAGCTTCATTGCATAGGCCATTTGAAGAAAATTATCATGACCATTATTAGTCATTAATTCACATTTGTTTCCTTCTCGAAGGCATTATTTATTATTTAAACTAGATTTAAGGCCCACTATCTCCAAAATAACTAGTTTATATCTTACAAAAATCAGTAGAGGAACAGAGCTCAACATTCATAAATGCGAGGATGGAAGAGGAAGAGAAAAAGGTGAGCAAACCAGCTGCCAGGAGAGGAGCATGATGCAACATATCAAGTATCATGGAGAATATATCATTTTCTACTCTTACAACTCCTTTTCTCAACCTTTAAGCATGCCAATCATATAGCAGAAAATAGATATCTATAACTCAATATTGTATACAATTAGGGCTATCTCTAACTTGAAGCATTTAGAATATGTTTCTAATTTAAAGGTTCTTTCTCGTGACATATCCCTCTTCTCCTTCACTAATTTCTTGTATGGATCTGGCTTTGAATCTTTGGATGATGTGATTCAAAATGCAAAAGAAGAAAATTTTCATAGCCATGGAAGGTACTAGAAAATTGAACTACATTTATATGCAATTTTAGAAATATTTTTTCAAACATATTCATAACTACTTGATTTTTCTAAGTGTTTAGACAATAGAAGTTTGAAAATTTCCAAGGTGACAAATGTATCTTGACTCTTTGGAATATGGCACAACTTATGTTATGAAGGGCAATATCTTCATGTGTGACATGGACATGGCTACCTAGATGTGCTAGCCTAATTTTGTGGAATGTAGTTGGGAACTAAATTAGAGTGCAAGCTATCACATGTATAACTTCAAATTTGTCATATTCTAACAAAAACACTCCTAGAAGTTAGAGCAACAAGTAATATATCTGAAATGATCTTAGTGTTCTAACTGTTGGACTTTCTTCTTTGACTTGGTCAATCTATGAATTTGAGATTTTGTAATTTGAAAATAATAATTTTTTCCTTGATTGTAAATTTCTTTCTACTAATTACAAAATTCATTTGTATAATTTACAAATGAAAAGGAAAGTATGGGGAGAACCACCTTTTGGGAGAGGTCTACATGAGAAAGAAAATTTCAACAGAAACCTCAATATGCCATGACTTTTGTTTCACTTTGAACTCTAATTTTGGGCATTTTTTAATTAGAATTCCCAGTGTTTTATGCATGTAATTTATTCCCATCTTATTATGAATTTACCATTACTGGAATTTTTATGGTTTTGATATTCTCCATGTCACTTTTAGGCCAGAACTCCATAAGGGCATGGATTAGAGAAAGGAAAAAGAACTTCATGTTATTTCTAATAATATGTATATACAAGGAGTTAAGTGTTGTGATTTAACCTTGTTTAAAAAAAATGATGGTTTTGATGTGGAATATATTTGTATTCACTGTTGGTTTTAATGATTAATCATATTAGAGGCTTTTCAAGTCGACTTTCAAAGCTTCCTTTGATTTTTAAATTTTCATGTTGGTGTGCCACTATATTATTTTCAACAAGGTGAAAATCTAGAACCAAAATTGTCATCACCTCAACTCCATATACTTGGTCCACAGGGTAACCTTTTTTTTTTGCAAAATAGTCAAAATTCGATAATCTACAAGAACAATTGTCTACATTTGGAAAAATAGTACGAGACAAAGTAAATGATTTTTTTCAAAAAGATAATTTATCTCAACAACAACCTTAATTGGATAAAGCGAATTGGTATGCTATTCACTCTCACACTAATTTTTATGACCAACAACAAAATTCTTAGAAAATTGAGGATATTGAACAAGTTCCTTCTCATGGCAAGGTATCTTCCCACTATATGAATTTTGATGGGAGATAGCTATATAGCTCATTAGGGGAACAAGGTACCTCTAAGTATGAATCTCCTATAATATTTCATCTTACGTACAAGGAGAAAATTTGTTGGAGAAAAAGTGAAGCACATGGATCTGAATAGAATAATATTTTAGTAAATACAAACAAATTCCATGAAAAGAATGAAAATTAATATATCACACGTTTAGAACTGGAAAAATTGGGTAGTCATGTGCAAAATGGTGAGGATCAAACATTTCACACAAGAAATAAGGTAGGAAAAGACATATTTGTGTCACATCAACATCAATATCAAAACACTACTTCAAGCCAGAATGGGAAAATAATACAACAATAATCTCTTCACATGGGTAGATTTCCTAGGTATCCTAGTGTATATAATCGGGAGATCAATGCATAAAGGTATGATCAAGAAAAAAAATAAAGTATTAGTTCAACTCTAACAATATTAGTTTGGACTCTTATGCCAAAAACATAAGTGTTGGAAACACTTTGGTTTATCAGTAGGGCAATAGTTCACTAGCCTTAAATCCATTTCCCAATGTCTATGAAATTTCTCAAAGATATGAAAATGATATAAATATGTCACAATATAGTCAAAATTATTGCACAAATTTTTGTCAGATAGCAAGCAAGGGTGATCCTAATCATAGCGAAAAATATAGAAGTGATTACACTGAGAAAATTCATCAAAGGGAAGATAATTTACAATATTTAAGTTATATGAATCACTTGGGATATAGCTAGCTAAATGTAATGACTACTGGTTCAGGTGAAAGTTCTGGAAATTATATATTGAGAATGCCTCCTAGGCACATGCTCCAATAAGGAGTAGGAATGAATTCAATGAAACAGTGGAATTCATAATGTGTCTGGCAAGTCTCATCTCTGATAGGAATAGCGCACATGAATTCTCAAGGGAAAAAGGATCTTAAACATAAAGACTTTTTGTAGCCAAAGATGGTTAGAATATGATCACAAAATAGCACTACAAACATAGGAGATGTATTAAATTTATTCAGTGTATTTGGACTCGAATGAAATATTAATCTATGAATATTGTGGATCCTTGTAAGAAGATAAATTTGTGAGTATTGTGCATCATTTTATCCCAATTGAAAATACTTCATGCTTATATTGATATCATATGCTTGATTTTCTTGTAACCCTTTTGTAGTAAGTAGTTGTTTCTTTTGCAGCATGTCTTGAATTCAAATTTACAAACCAATTTAAGATAACTACTAGGGGAAGAACATCCTCAATATTTTTTTATAGGTTGTGCTTATGAAAACTCATATTTATTTGAAAACCACACAAACATACCTAGTTTAAAAAGACCAACATCTTTATCAAGGTAAGGTTTTGGTTCATGTTTTATTATTAAGTAATTTGACAATTTGTTGTTCCACCACCTTTTACTAGTTTTCTATAATATAATATACTGAGATGTTCAATTTCTTCTTATAAAATGTTTTTTCCCAACCAAAATTTTCTTGACCTTCTAAGAAATTCAGATAATCCAAATGAAAGTGACACATTAAATCACACTATATTATGTGATGAGAAAGCATTTTTTGATCCAAACAATATATTCTTTACATGATGTTTTAGTTACTCGTTTTGGTCGTAACCTGTCATCAAGCGCTCTCTCGTCTCGAGGATTTCGATATATATTGGCTTCACCAATGAAAATATTGCAAAGGATACAAAATTGATGTTCACAAACAAGTACATCTATGAAAAATGTAAATTTAATATTGGATAGGAAGATCCATCCATCGAAAAGATAAATTTCCCACAAGAGTGTAGCTTTTGAAACTCATCAATATTCTTTATCAAACGTAGGTGATGATTCCATAGTTGAAGGAAAAATATTGAAAGTGACCACCTCAAAAATTTCATTAAGTGTTCCCTCTATATCATCACTAAGATGTGTAAAAGAGAATGTTGCAACATTGGACAAACCTCCATACTTCGAAACCTATGATATTAATCCTTCAACTCATTTAGAATATATTCAACAGCCAGATTCCACTCGAAAACTTATATCAATTCCTTAATCAAAAGTTCCACATGTTTTCACCCAAAGACATGCCAACATGCTCATAGGCTGTAACTATTGTAGTGAAAATAATACTAAGTTTCCATTCAATGCAACCATCTATATTTTATTCCTTAAGTTATGCTATAGAAAGGGAAACTAATATGCAGGAATTTCTCACTCGCTCCACTCGACCTTTTAGTCGAATCAATTATCAAAATGGACTTGGCAAAAGCGATCAATTTATGCCTCTAAATTAAAACTTGTTTGTCTGAATGAGTTATTATCAAGGACTACAAGAGTCTGAATAAAAATCTGCACATCATCTACCAGGACCTTCTAGAAGACCCTAGATAGTTTCATTTTCAAAGCTACTTAATACCCTTAAAAATACTTTGGAAAATATGAAAAGGATGTTGATGGGAGCTGAAAGGGTATTTCCAAATATTTTTGACTCATTTCGACCATAAATTGGTAGACCTGGAAATAATTTATAGCCTTAAATTTCATGTTTGGATAGTTAGATGAAATTTAGCACGATACGAAAGCCAATAGCTTCAGTTCATGGCTAAATCGTTATACCATATATAATTAAATCTCAGTAGGCACCCTCTATGGGAGTGTTGTCAAAATAATAAATTTCATTTCAACAGATGGATTTTGATAGAATTGAATTGAGTATGATTCATATTCCTCAAACCTCAGCGATGGCTTCTCTAGTAGCAGTAACCACATTGCCACTTTAAACACTTGGAAAAAGTCCCCAGTTGTCTATATTACTGTATCAAGGGAAATATTTCGAGTCATAAGTAAATATATGTGCTACATGTCCACCTCAAACAAAAATGTGATTCATGTAGTGATAATCATGTTGAGAGCCAGGGCTATTAACCATACGATGCTCCTCACCATCAATATATTTCTTCTATCGGGATATCACCAACGAAAACCATGCAGATTCATTTTGATAGAAAAACAGTGAAAAGGATAAATATTGCATATGCTAGAAGTGGTGGTATTGATCCAAATCTGAAGGAAAAATCCATCGATCAAACAATGAACCCTCATTATGGGATAGGACAGTTCAAAATTGGGACTAAAAACATGACGACACATCAACATGTATCTTTGCCAGTTGATTGCAAGGATGCTTCATTTTTCTCAAAGAATAAAAGAGAGACGTGACTAAGCCTCAAATCAAGGCATGACCTCAATTATCCAGAATCAGTTACAAAATTAAGGCTACAATCATAATATTATAGATCTTCACTGTCTTCTTTAGGAGTGGTAATATAAATCATTTTAATCAACAAATTTTGAATTTCATATTAATGAAATTTTCGCCTCATACTAGTGAGAGACTCTTAGCCTTGCAAGTTGCTACCATGTATAAGATTTTGGGTAAATATGGAAGTCTCGAAATTTAAACTCTCAACAGATTCCTTCAAGGAGAAATCTTGAGCATTTTTTCCCTAGCTCAGGATTAGCACCAATAATTACCAACCACACTAGTCAGTCAGACATGGAATACCTTATATATGCAGTAGCTGTGCAAACCTCAACAACTATGTCATTTCCAATTATGGAGGGCCACACTGCATATCAACACCAATACTAGTTATTTAAAGCATACATTGGAGCTATAGTTGCAGTTCTTCCTAGTAAATGTAAGAAAAAAATGTCACAACTCATTCTATTGCATGTACATATTACTCAAGTTTGAGGGCATCTTCTCACTGCAAGGTTTTGAGCTACTATCTAGAAAATTCACTTATTTATTTGTTGTCATTATACAATGAATTTATACCAATTGTGTTGTTTTTGTTTTTTCCTTGTATTTTGAAATGGTTTGTGTTTCCTTATGAAGACTAAGCCAATGTTCATGTTAGGGGAAAAAATTTAATTATTGTTGACCATTTATTTTTAGTGATTATGTGCTAGCATGGGCATGTGCAAAAAACTGCTTCACGGAAAGGGTTTGGTTATATTTAAGATATTCTTATCACTTTTTACTAGTATTTAAATAATAAAAATGCATCCTTTCAAATTTGAAGACATCATATGAATATATTTATTCTTCCCAAACCCAAATTATTCCTATGTTGGCTATAAGAGACAGATGAGATTGATAACCAAGAAGAAGGTGAAGGATCAATATCTCGAGTAAAGAGAAGGTTAAAGCTCACAACTCAGTTGATGTAGTAACTAATTCCTCCAATACCTGCTTCCATTGTTCATGGAAAATCAAGTGTGTAATATGAGAATGCAACATATACTCTTGATAAAACAACCTTGTGATATGCATTCAAGTTAGCTTCCACCTCGAATAAAGATATGGGAAAGAAAGTTGAAAATCAAAACTTGTATGTATATAGGTGGATTCACTTAGAATAATCAATCAACTGTATTATAATTAGGATTTTGTTAATTCAATTTGTAATTTTATATCGAATCTATTTTTTTGTAATATGAACCATCTCTGTTAAGTTTGTTTTTCTATCTGAAATATGAAAGTTTTTCTTTTAACATGAATTTTACTAGGAAATATTGTACACAAATTTTTACTTGCTTGCTTGAGTTCTCTATCACATGGTCAAACTATATTTTTTTAGTACCAGAAGAATTTCATTAAAATAAATTAAATTCATTGCTTCATTTGGAAGGGCCTTTGAGAAACTTCAGAAACCTAAAAGATTGAATGTAAATGCAGTTTTGAGGAGAGCATAAAGCTTCATAGATAGAGAAAATAATTTGGTAGATAAGTTCTCCAAATAGTATTTCTATTTGAACAAGACCAATAGTTGCAGTGGATTGTAAATATTTATATTTTTTTTTCAAGCTTCAACAAAATTCTTATCCTTGTTTTATTTTTTATTAATTGATGTATTTGTTATTTCTACTTGTTTCTCTTTCTTCAAGTTTTTATGCTAACTAGTTTCAACTAATTGAGGATCAAGAATTGGTGGTATTGTTGTAAGATGTTAAATTCTTTTTTGTATTGAATCAATTATTTGTTGTAAAAGATCAATCGATGTGTTATATCTTCGAAATTACAAGCATGGTAAATATGGGAAAACTATTGGTGCTTTTTGTTGGAACACCTAATCCTCCATGGGTAGGTGTGGAATGCGAAAAGTCACAATGGAGTCCAAGTGACCTTGGAATGTGAAACCAAGAGTCACACCATTGTACTATAAATGTACATCATGTATAATGGAAAAATAAGAAAGCCTCACGCTTATCCTTCATTGTGTTGAGTCTCTTGTGTGTGTGTGTTATTCTCCTCATACACCATGTGTGTGCTTAACATGGTGTTTAACATGGTATCAGAGCGGGCGATTGCTGGCCCTGCTCCAAATTGAGTGAGCCATTTGTGTTTATGGCCTGTGCATATCTGCATTTTTGCATCATTTAGAGAGTTTTTGCAGCAGTGATTTTGACATTTTGCCGCATTCAGAATTGGTTTTGAAGAGGAGCAGCATTCAAAATCCCAGCATTCAGAAATTGGCAGCATTCAGGCATTGGCTTTGAAGAAAGGTATCACTGCCCATCTGAAGTTTTTCATTCTAATTTTTCTCTTGAATTTCTGCTTATTAAAATCTGCATTTTCAAGAGCTGCTGGAATACTATTTAAAGAGGGTTTCTGAGAGAAAAATTTCTGATTTTTTTATTGAAAAATCTTTGCAAGTTTCAAGATTTCTGAACACTATTAAAGTCTGAAATGGAGTAGATTTTTGTATATTTGCAAAAATCTGCTGTTTTGAAGACTAAAATTCTGAAGTTGCCCTCATTTCTGCACTTTCTACTGCTGCTGGATTTGTTCTACTATACATTTGAAGAAAAAAATTCTGTTGTGTATTTGGAAGAAAAAATTCTGCTGCAATTCTAAAAGTCTCTATTCTACTCTGCTGTTTAAATTTAAAAATAAAAATAAAAACAAAAAAATAAAAATAAAAATAAAAACAAAAAATTGGCCTTTGGCCCTCTCTGCAACTCCCCTCTACGCCCTTTTCTCTCGCCTCCTCACTGTACATTACATCACACTCAACGGCATTTCATACGCTCTCTCGACCCCTTACATCTCTCTGCCACACAACAGACCCACTGCGTTGTGGCCTCACGCCTTCCTACCTATTTCTCACACCTCACGATTTTCCTCCCACTGCACCCGTGCACGCCCGGTGGGAGTTCCTGCCCTCCCATCTTCCCTATCCTATCCGCCTATCCACCCATCACTCAACAGCGCTTCCTATCTCCTTAACCCACTCCATATTGACTGCGCTAAACCCTTCGGCTTCCCCCTTACCAGCTATTCCAACCCAACGCTTTACACCTACACACTCCTCCTTCCCTTACACCCGGGCTCCCCATCTCTTAGGCCTTCGGCCTCTCTCCACGGCCCTCGGCCTCCCCCCTCCCCTCGCTGTATAAACAACTCAACGCTCACCTTGCCTAGCGCTCCCCATACTCCAGCGCTCTCTGTATCTGCGTTATCTACGCCCTTAACACACATACCCATTCCCCTCTACGCAAATCATTACAATGCTCACCACGGTCCTCCCTACGCTCTACCCAACCCCCTCACCAAGACCCTCCCTCGCTCTACCCCCACACTCTAACCTGCGCACTTACTACGCTTACCCCTATTCCCTCTACGCTCCCACAACCTCCGGCCCTATTCTCACACAACTGCCCATAAGCTCGACTTCCACTCTCAACGAACATTCAATACAATGACTCTTCCAACGCTCATATCCCGCTCTCCAACGTGGCCATTCCCTTCCTCGGCCCTCAAGGCCGCATTCAAAAACTTTGATTTTTAATTTAAAAAAAAAAAAAATCCCTCCATTTTAATCGACCCCGCCTTATCACTCCGACTACCTCTTCCTTACCGCCCCTTTTTTAAATTTGATAGTTACTCCCCTTCCCCATATTTTGAATTTCAAATTTTTTAAAAAATCTATCCCCTCCTTTTAATAAATCTCCCTCCCAATTTTAAAATTCGATTTTTAAATTTTTTTAATTCCCCTTCCCATATAATACTCCCCCCTCCCCTCTCAATTAATTTCCCTCCCATTATTATAATTCCTCTCCAATTTTTTAATCCCCTTCCCTCCATTTCTAATTAATTCCCATTAATTTATTTTTTAAATAATTAAAAAAAAAAAAAAACAGCAGAGAGAGAAAGGAAGAAGAGATATGAACAGCAGAAATGAAAAAAATGACATGTGAGAAGATGGACTATATTTAGAGAAAAGTTAATTTGACATTTTATGATTTGTGGCATATAAAAGGATGATTTTCTAAATAATTTTACATTTGAAGACAAGTTTTCCATCATTAAAAACAACGATTTGAAGAAGAAAATTCAGCTGCCATAAAAAGATTCTTGCACAAGTATTTTCAGCTGCACATTTACAAAATATTTTGCAGAGATATTGTATTGCATTGACATTGTATTGTGAGTAGATATTGCTTCTTCATAGTTGCAATCAGTACTTGAGTTGTTGAAAAATTGTTGATTGCCCTCCATCATTTAAGGAGCAGATTTTCTACTTTGAGATTTCCATCTTTGGAAGTTCTCTTCAGTCATTTGTATTTGTTGTTGAATCACATTGTAAACGGGTGCATTTTCGGTTGAAGCCGACACCCTTTCATTTTTGAGCCTAAGTTTTTGAAATGGCCAAAATCAATGAGGCATTATTGTTGTTGAATAACCTCATTCATTCAAATGTTGATGACATGATAAAAATGAGCAAGGATGCTCTTTGTAACATTCAAACTTGTTTACAAGATGCACAAGAAAAGATTTAGTTTTTGCAGTTGGAATCTCAGCTTCAGCAAGACAAACTTCAGCAAAAGAGTCACCATTCTGAACCTGTTTCTGTTCAGAATATTGTGAAGGACTCTCATCAGAAGAAAGAAGATAAAGTTGCAGTTGATCCACATTCAGTGCCTTGTACTAGAGAAGATGTACATGTAGATGCAGCGACTCAGCCTGCACCTCTCAAGCCCATCATCATACCTTGGGAAGAGCTTGTCCACAACAAGCACCGCACTGGTCTTGGATATGACAAGGATGTGTCCTTTCATATTTTAGACTACACCAAGCCCATCATATTTCAGAGTGCTGGATTCCTTTATGACAGTTCACCTACAGCTGTTTTAGATCATGTTCCACTTCCAAAACAGATTGAAAAATGCCAACACTGTGATCGAGTTGGCCATATGAAAGATCACTGTTTTGATCTTCATCCATGCAAGCACTGTGGTCGACACACTCATTCTTGAGATAGATGCTTCAGACACAAGCCTCCTGCAAGAACAAAGATTCATCTTGGATGGATTGCTTCTTGGCAATGGGCATCAGCAGCCAAGAAGATGTTTACGACACATGTTAGAACTTATTCACGGATATGGAGCAAACTTGCAGTTGAGTTTTTGCCATCATATCACCTTGTCCTTGACAGGGGGGAAAATGGTGGTCATGTACAAGCTTCGACGTCATATCAAGCGAGCCTGAGCCACAATCTCTCATTCCATGTTGAGAGTTGTAGCCAGCAGTTCAAGCGAGCCTCAACCACAATTCGTCATTCCGGATTCAGAGATGTAGCCAGAGACATGGATGCCCATGAGCATGCCTTCGGTTGGTGGACAACCTTAAACCATCATCTTTGGTTGGTGGATAACCTAAAACCATCACAGGTAGTAGACCTCCCTTATTTTAGGTCGAAGGTCTCCCTTTCATATTTGAGGAACACTTCCTCTAGCAGAAGCCTTTAGCTTCTTTCTAGCTTTGGTTGAGTTCCAGGAAATGCTTCAAGCATTCCAGAGTTGTTGGTAATCCTAAAACCATCACAGGTAGTAGACCTCCCTTCTTTTAGGTTGAAGGTCTCCCTTTTTTATGAGGGACAATTCCTCTAGCAGAAGCCTTCAGCTTCTTGCCAGTTTTGGAAGAGTTCCGGGAACTGCAACAAGTTTTGCGTTCCAGTGTTTGTGGTCATCCTAAAACCACCTCTTTTTTCCAACATTTCGGAGAGTTGATTCAGCCAAGTGCTGCCATGTATACTTTGCAGATTTGTATTACAACTCTTTTCTTGGACTCACACATACCCTTTTGGATTAAGGGGGGATGTTGGAACACCTAATCCTACATGGGTAGGTGTGGAATATGAAAAGTCACAATGGAGTCCAAGTGACCTTGGAATGTGAAACCAAGAGTCACACCATTGTACTATAAATGTACATCATGTATAATGGAAAAATAAGAAAGCCTCACACTTATCCTTCATTGTGTTGAGTCTCTTGTGTGTGTGTGTTATTCTCCTCATACACCATGTGTGTGCTTAACATGGTGTTTAACACTTTTCATGTAAATATACAAAAAAAATCAAAATTGTTCTTATTTAATATTTCCATTGTAGTGATCTTTGATGTTTTGAGTTAAGTGATTGAGTGATTTGGATTTTTAATCAGTATAGAGCTCTTCGCTCTAGGGAGAGAATTATCTAGCCTCCAAAATATACTAGGATGACCACATGTGTTCCCTTAAATTGGAACGTTGGTGTTGGAATTCAATGTGGATTTTCCATTCAAGAATCATATAACAACTACAATCTGAAAGTTACATTACAAAAAAATCCTATTTGGGGGATCAGTAGTGGTGATTGCTACATATTTTCGATGCCTATTTCGGGGATTACTAGTTGTGATTGCTACATATTTCCAATGCCTATTTGGGGGATTACTAGTGGTAGTTACTAGATATTTTCGACGTTGGAAATTTACTCCAAATCATAGCTAATATATTGTATCACAGGTCACGAACACAATGGGAAGGGAATTTTCTTTGCAATTTATCCACTTATACTGTAGTGATCCTTAAATATAAGAAAAACATTAATAATTTGATATAGACTAGTTGGCTTATTCAAATGTGATAATGGATCCAAATAGTAGTTGTTATCTGAAGAGATGCTCATCAGACTTGGGAATTCTTGACATCATCAACCTCCTGCCCTCGACTTATTCACTTAGACTTTTACATTATCCATTTATATACATGTATATGAGGCTATCCTATTATTTTATCATTTTTACTTCATTTCAATTTATTCTAGACTTAGATTTGGCATTTTCTAGAAGTTGTGTTTGCACTCCCACATTGTATAAGTAATCTACAACTTGAGTGTTTTAGCATGTAACTTATTTGGCATGATTGTGCCTAAAATTTCAATAAATATTGAATACTAAGTTTACTAAGGTGATCTTTTGTATGGTGATGTTTTATTTTCTTTGTTTATACAGGTCATCTGGCCACATAGTGGCCACTATCATGCAACTGAAGAAAACTTGTTTGAGTTTCTTGCTTTTATGGAGAAAAATGCCATTGACATTGCTGATGTTGAGGTATATATTGTATAAATCCTTTATATTATAATTTAGTATATATTCCAATGCTCATCGTTTTTCATGTCTTATACTCTGAATTATATATTCTTGTTTTTTCGAAAAAGGAACTCAGTATTGATGTTAAGAAGCAGGAATTGAAGAAAGAGGAGAACATTAACACTAGAGCAACAAATGAAAAAAGAGAGAGAAGAGAATTGGTCTAGTGGTACCTATAGAGCCAATATCCCACATACGACAGACACATAGAGATGGATGGTCAAGTCTTCAGAGTTCGTGAATTCACCTACAATGTCTTGGAAACACAATGATAATGTTTTGAAGTGATGAAACAATATTTCATGTGTAAATTGTATTCCAACCAATATTAAGTTGGAAAATCATATTATAATACTTGAAATTTTATATAATATAATTTATGTTGTTGTAATTATTTATATTTGTAGTTGATATTATTTAGTATTTTAATTAACATATGTAACTTTCTATTTTCATATTAAATGAACATGCACATTATATGACATCTTTTTTAATTTAGTCTCAAAATCATATTATAATTTATGTTGATTAATAATGAACACATAAAATAAATTTAAAAATACTAAATTATTAGTTTGTATTGATTAATGATGAACACAAATAAAATGAATATATGATTAAATTAGTTTCTTATAATTACTATTAATGAAAGTAAAGGTTGTGAAACCAGCTCAAAAAATAGAAGAAAAGAGATATCAACACCTTATAAATAAGCCACTTCGAGGGGGCAACCTCCAATACAGTAAATGAATGAACAATTCTTGGATGATACAAATTACAAAACCTCCTTTCTATATATAGGAGTCCATGGGGCCACAATGTAATCCTAGCTGACCTAACAATAATAATATAAGGGCACAATAATAACAATATGGGGGTTACAAGGGTACAATAATAACAATAAGGGGGTTACACTAACAACAATAAGGGACTATACTAGTAATATAGGCACCTAACATGCCCCTCTCCTTAAAAAAAGTATTGTCCTCAATGCTTGAGTAGATCTGGATGCTTTTGTATAAAATTCTGATCCTCCCATGTAGAATCTTTAGTGGGTAAGTTCTTCCACTTGGTGAGATACTCTGAAATTGATCGATTCCGTAGCTGTCGAGTTCTAGTTTTTGTGACCGCTTCAGGTTCCAATATGATTTTTCCTTCCTCATCAAGTTCTAGCAATATTTTTCGAACTAGAATATTTTCACCTATAACCTTATTTAAGCATGAAACATGGAAAATTGGATTCACTCGTGAAGAAGCAAGAAGCTCCAATTTATATGCCATAGTACCAATATTTTGCAACACCTTGTAAGGACCATAGTACTTTGGCGATAATTTATTATCCTTCTTAGCTTGCTTGAGGGACATTTGTTTGTATGGTTGTAGCCGTAAAAATACCCAGTCTCCTACATCAAAACTTCTCTCGCTACGATGTTGATATGCCTGTTGTTTCATTCGATTTTGTGCCAAATTTAGGTTATCCTTTAAGAGTTGGAGAACTTCTTGTTCATGCTCGATGTGATCTTCCACTGCTTGAACCTTCAGATTTTCTCTTAAAGATGATGTGATGGATGGTGGATGATATCCATAAAGTGCCATAAATGGGGTCATTTTTTCTGCAGTATGGAAGGAAGTGTTCTACCACCATTCAGTGATAGGTAACCACTTGACCCAATGTTTTTGTTTATCAGATACAAAACAACAAGGATATCCTTCCAAAAATTTATTTACTATCTCAGTTGGACCATCGGATTGAGGATGATAAGATTATATATGACCTAATTGAGTACCCAAACAAGAAAATAACTCCGTCCAAAAATTTCTAGTAAAAATGGGATCTCTGTCACTCACAATAACCCTTCCCGTTTCCATGTAGCTTTTGAGTTGTGTCCATAACTGTAGTAGCAATTGTACTTTCTTTAAATGGATGAGATAATGCAAAAAAGTGTGCATACTTGGTAATTCTATCAACTACCACCATGATGACAATCTTTCCTTCAGACTTAAGTAAACCTGTGATAAAATCCATTGAAATATCCTCCCAACGTTGACTTGGAATGGATAAAGGTTGTAGAAGACCCAGGGTCTTAATTGTCTCAACTTTATTCTGCTGGCAAACCAAACATTCCGCCACAAAATTTTGAATATCAGATTTAAGGCCGTCCCAAAAAAATTCTTTCTTCACCCTGTGGTAAGTTTTTAAAAATCCTTAGTGTCCTCCTAAAGGAGAAGTGTGCAATTCCAAAAGAATATTTTGTTTTAGTTGGGAATTCTTACAAAGATATAAGCGATCTTTGTACCATAAGGAATCATTTTTCCAACTAAATGTATCAGATGTACTAGGATCTTGCTGCAAATTTTGAATGAGTGTCCATACATCTTTGTCCTTCTTCCGTTCATCTCTTGCTTCGGTTATCCAATCTGGTTGGATAATAGAAATGGCACAAAGCAATGCTTCCACCTCTTCATTCTTTCTTGAGAGTGCATCTGCAACAACATTTAGCTTCCATTTTTTGTATATTATTTCAAAGTCATAACCCAACATCTTTGTGACCCATTTTTGCTGCTCTTCTGAAGATAGTCTTTGTTCCAAAAAGTGTTTAAGACTATCATGATCAGTTTTTACCTTGAAGTGTCTTCCCATTAGGTATGTTCTCCATTTCTTTAGTGCATGCAGTATTGCTAACATTTCCTTCTCATAAATAGGTTGTTGTAAATACTTTCCTTTGATTGGACAACTTTCAAAATAAATGGGTCTTCCTTCTTGCATTAAAACAACACCAATTCCATTTCTTGAGGCGTCACATTCCACAAAAAAGGTTTTTGTGAAGTCTGGTGTAGCTAAGACCGGTGCTAGGCACATTGCCTCTTTAAGATGTTCAAAGGCCTTAGTTGCTTCAGGAGTCCATGAAAATGCATCTTTCTTCAATAATGTTGTTAGAGGTGTTGCTATTCTCCAATTATTCTTAACAAACTTGCGATAATACCCTGTTAACCCAAGAAATCCTCGCAACTACTTTATGGTTCTGGGGACTTTCCATTCCTTAATGGCTTTACTTTTTTTAGGGTCTACCTTAACACCCTCATGAGATACAATATGACCCATATATTCCACCTCTTATACTACAAATAAACATTTGGATGGTTTTTCATATAATTGTTTCTCCTGCAATAGTTTGAGCACCCTGTCATCATGTTGAACATGATCCTTCCAAGACATGTTGTAGATTAGTATATCATCAAAAAATACTAGCACAAATTTTCTAAGGAAGGGTTCGAAAATGGAATTCATCAACCCTTGAAATGTAGAACGGGCATTGGTAAGGCCATTGGGCATGACCAAAAATTCATAATGAACCTCATGAGTTCGAAATGATATTTTCGGAATATCTTCAGTCTTCATTGTAATTTGATGATATCCTGAATGAAGATCCAAATTGGTAAAATAAATTGCTCCATGTAATTCATCCAATAATTCATCAATCACAGGAATGGGAAAATTATCTTTAATGGTGAGCTTATTGAGCTCCCTATAATTAGGACACATGCGCCACGATCCATCCTTCTTGTGTACCAATACTACAGGAGCAGAGAAAGAACTTTGACTATGTTGAATTATACTAGCCTCTAACATTTCTGTAATCATATGTTCAATTTCACTCTTTTGGACATAAGGATATCTGTAAGGTCGGATGTTTGGAGGAACACTTCCTGGAATCAAATGAATAGCATGATCATGATAATGAATAGGTGGGAGTCCTTTGGGAGTATCAAACACATTGGAATGATTATCCAAGACTCTTTGGAGATCTAGAGAAATAGATGATTTTTATGTAGGAATTTCTAGTGAGCATAATTGTGCAATTACGCCTTGTTGTTATTTCTTCAGAAGCTTTGTTATGACATTATAGCTTATTATCTTTCCTAGCTTCCCTGTGATACCCCGTAATTCGATTTCCTTTCCCTCCGAAAAAAATTTCAAGAAAAATTCTTTAAACTTAAAAGCTACCATCCCCAAAGATTGTAACCATTGTACTCCTAGTACGACATCAGCACCACCCATTGGGATGGAAAGCATTGGGCTATTCAATACATATTCCCCCATGGATAGCTTGATATTATGGAATTTTCCAGAGAAATTTATAGTTCCTCCATTTGAAACCATCACTTGACATTCTGGTGCTAGGTATAGGAAACAATTCAATTCCTTGGCTACCTTACAATGAATAAAATAATGGGTACTACCTGAATCAATCAACACTATTACCTTTTTCTTCTTGATATGTCCTTCTACCTTGAGAGTCTGAGGAGTGGTAATTCCTGCCAATGCATTACACGATATGGTCGAACTCACTTATTCCTCTTCTAGGGTTGGTTCCTGGTGTATATCCTCTTCTTTTTCATTTTCTTCTTCCTCTTCACAATCTATGTAAAATAATTTATTCTCAGCACACTTATGACCTTTAGTGTATTTTCTATCACAACTATAGCAAATCCCTTTTTCTCTTTTTTCTTCCAATTGTTGTGGTGTCAATATTGTAGGTTGTTGAAATATAGGAGTAGCCACACTTCCCTCTTTATAGAAGTGAGTGGTAGGCTTCCTTGTCGCCATAATTTTACATTCAATTTTTCTTGCCAACCTGAATGCCTTCTCCAATGAATCAGGTTCCAAAACACGAACTTCATGTTGGATGTTATCATTTAAAGTACCTATGAAGAGATCAATCATGTGTTCATCTATAATATCAATTACCCTTATATTCAATTTTTGGAAGTCCTCAATGTGCTCCCCCACTAAACGCCTTTGTTTTAGATTTATCAATTGGCTAAAGAAGGTGTTGCTCTTTGTATCCTCATAATGTGCTATCATTTCCTCCGTAAAAATTGACCAAGTGACATTTTTTTTACGGGAGCAAAGCCATCGATACCATACGAATGTATTTTTTTCTAGATGTAAAGTTGCAATGTGTAACTTTTGTGTGTTTTGCACATTATTGAGATCAAAATATTGCTCCATTTGTAGTATCCATGTTACAGGATCCTTGTCATCGAACTTCCTCATATTCATCTTTGGAATATGGTGGTTCCTCCCGCCAGCATTAGATTTTATGAAATCACGATTAGCATTTATTTTGTTCTCATCATGAGTTTCCTCTACTATCTTTTCACCATTAGGAAACATTTGTTGTATCAAATTTTTCAAACCTTCCATGTCTGCTTTTAGATCATTCTTCATGTTTTCCATTTTTTTTATCGATGTCATCCATCTTAGCTTCCATGCCAACTTCCATGCCATCCATCTTAGCTTCCAAACCATTCATCTTAGCTTCCATGCCTTTCTTCAAACCATCCATCTTGGTTTCCAAGACTTTCTTCAAAACTTCCATTTCATTTTTTGTTTCTCTTTGTGATAGCGAAATTCGATGCACTTGCTCATGGACTTTTGATATCTCATGTTGCATTTCTTCGTCTTCATGAGTCATAGTAGAGCGTTCTGAAGGCTTAATGGGTGTTGAACTCTTTTTAGGAGGAATTTTAGAACCCAATACTGATAGATATGCTCATTAGGCTTTTGGAATCAATTAGAACTGAATTTTCAAACAAGACTTATGCAATTTCAAAAAAAAATACACACCTTTTCTTGAGTTTCAGGAGCTCGATATTGAAACTTAATTATCTCTGTGATTTCGTATCTTCACTATCTAAAATTTGGCCCTAAAGTTACCCTCTAAATCTTCTTTCGAATGCCATAGGTCTGACCTGATTTGGATTCTTCAAGGCAAAGTTATTTCCAGTCTCCCACAATGACCCAATTATGGATTGGTTCAGTATAGCGAACTTGTACAACTTGCCATGTGTCACTGTTTCCTCCTTTCGCTCTAAAATTGCTAGACAAGAAACTATAGTCTGTGCACTTGTGGTCACTTTTTACAGCATTCCAATCTAATATTCAGAGAGAGTTATGAATATTTTCCCATGATAACCTCTTTGAGATGAAATTTGAGAGCATGAAAATGACCTAATTTCCACAGATCATATCTCCGAAAATATTGCAAACCAAGCTCTAAAATTTTGCGAAGATGTCTTTCAGGACTTTGGCTTCGCTCTCTAATAATTTTAGCTTATGAAACTTCATATAACAAAAGTTATAGCACAAATTCCGCGATGATCTGTTTAGGTTAAATTCAGGAGCTTGCAAAAAGCCCTAACTTCCACAGATCATATCTCCGCAAATATTACGAACCAAGCTCTGAAATTTTGCGATGATGTTCCTCAGGATTTCATCTTCTCACTCTCAAAATTTCAGCTTCTAAACCTGGATAGAAAGAACGTTATAGCACAAATTCCACAATGACCTGTTTGGGGCAGCGAAACCCTAAAATCCAAGGCTCTTATACCAAATGTTGTGAAACCAGCTCCAAAAATAGAAGAAAAGAGATATGAATGCCTTAGAAATAAGCCACTTCGAGGGGGAAACCTCCATTACATTACATGAATGAACAATTGTTGGATGATGCAAATTACAAAACCTCCTTTCTATATATAGGAGTCGATGGGGCCACAATGTAATCCTATTCGACCTAACAATAATAATTTAAGGGCACAATAATAACAATATGGGGGTTACAAGGGTACATTAATAACAATAAGGGGGTTACACTAACAACAATAAGGGACTATACTAGTAATATAGGGACCTAACAGTAAATGAAATGAATATAAACTACTAAATTAGTCATTTATATAATAAATATGAAACTACCAGAAAAAAACAAACGACTACTACAAATGATAAATTTGTGATTACAAATGATGACTAAATTTTGTGTTTATATTACTATTAGTACCTAATTTATAGTGTCTTATAACATGACCAGATTTTAGTCATATTTATTTTTTCAATAATTGCTTTCAAATGATGAATAAAATTTTCATATATATGACTATTAGTAGCTAATTTATCGTATCTTATAACACGACCAACATTTTGGTCATATTTATTTAGTCATTAAATTTATTTCTTGGATGATCATATAATTATATATATTTTTGTATATTTGGTCATTAATTTTAGAAATTTACGACTAAATATACTACTAAATTAATGACGAAATTTACGACTAAATATACTACAAGACAATAAAATTGAGACAACCAATTAATGACTAAGCTAAACATGACTAAAATTTGGTCATGTTATAAGATATTATAAATTAGGTACTATTTGTCACCGACCAAAAAATGGCCGTTTAAATGCAAATTTCAGTCCTTTTTTTAGTAACTAATTAGCCATTTTGTACTAGTATTTACTTCAGCGATATATGTTTCTCTAAGTAAAAGTTATGTAATCTTCACAACCATATGAGTTTACAAATGTAATGGATTTCATTTATACTTTCTGAAAAACATGATGATTATACACAATGTATTATGTGTGAATTGTGTATTTCTTTTTGGAAGAGCATGTGGAAGAAAAATCCTTTTCCATTTATTAGAGATATTCAATTTCATGCTTTCATATCATTTGTAAGGAACCAGTGAAATGGGAAAAATATTGTCACACCTTCTAGAGGAGAAATCATGTTCTTGATATTTTGGTTAGAGGGGAGCCTAATAACCCCTTCTACACACAAATTTGTCATGGAATTTTTATAGAGAAACCTAATGTTTCTCCTCCACTTGAACAAGTTCAATATGATGTCTTGGATTCTGAGATGGAATATTTGGAAGACATAAGAGATGATGCCCCTTGTGGAGCTAGGGTGAGATCGCATGCATCACCTAATTAAATCAAGAATAGAAATCCCTTTGGCTATCACAATTTTCAGGATTCCATGAATAGAGTAGAAGACTATGTTCACTTGTTATTAGAAAGAGGTTTCAATTGGATAGGATGCAGGTACATATGCCCCATGATCTGGTGCCCTCAATATTTTTATAAATATGATTATGACTTATCAGAAGTAGGTAATTATGTGGCTTTTGACCTCCGAAGAAGAAATGGATTCAGGCATAAATGAGAGTAATCTTACGAAGCTTACTCCTTAAATTCCTTACATATTAATCTTTTGTTGGAATGAGGTCATGCAAAAAGGTCAGTTGGGGGTTGATGTTGGGCCTCATAATTATCATAATTTCCTTGCCTTACTTCTTAGTTTTCATACTATTTTCTAAGTCTTTCTTGTAATTTGGCTATGATAACTAATGTAGTATGCATTATAGTAGTGTTTTATATGAATTTATTATTTTATTATTTCTATGAACGGATTTGACCATTAAAATTTTATTTACTTACGATGGGATCCTCATTTTTTAAAAGAGTCTATTGATGCATTGACATTTGGCGTTGCTTCCTGGAATGATCATGGGAGATCGCATAATATCATGTTTTTATACTTTGATTGGAGCTAATTAGTTAAATGCAAGCTTCCAACATGGTCTTCAAGATGCATTAAGATATTTGTAGCTTAAATGAGCATCTTGAGAATATTTATATTCTCAGAATCGGTCGTTATTAAAAATATATTATTTTTTCTAATCTCTTACTAACATGATATTAAAACTTTCATTAAGCCTCAAAAGGGGTTGTTAATTTGTAATATTGTTTTGAAATAAGTTCAGACCTACAAATGCATTGATTTTAATTGGTTTTATGTAATCAAATGGAAGTGTTTATTACTCAAATTTAATATGTTGTGTTGATTCCTTTTATAAGGAAGTTTGATTCCAATAATTTGGGTATGATCCTAGAAGCAACACTATCTTCACTTGTATCATTAAATTGGTGTTTGATTTTCCTATTTTATCTATTTCCATTTACGTAATTGTTCTTAATTTCTCATTGATCGTTTTTTAAATAAAATGCTCTATTTTGAATCAGATTTATCGCGATTTTTATATAATAGATTTGTTGTAGTTAGTATGTTAAGAGTATTGTCATTTCTTCACGTTTCCTATATATTATCATAGATCAATATCTTATTTACTTAATCGATTTCGATTTTATGATTCTTTAGCCACTTGTTTTTCTATTATGTAGTTGTTGTTCCCTAAGAAACAACTCATGTTTAGTATGTTTTCTTTTGTTTTTTCCTTCAGAAGTATTTATAAGTTAATGTTTTGAATGGTTTTTTATAATTATAAATTTAATTCTAAGTTGATTTATCTGATATAGCAGCTTTTATTTTCAATATGATAGTAGTAACTACCTATACCAGCATTTCTCTTGCATCAACTATGTTGATAACCTTGAAATAAAAGAATGAAACATCAGGTTGATAAATTAATGTGTAGTAGTTAGTTGGACCTTTTAGGAAAAAATAATTGGCTCAACACAGAGCTCGATCCTTATCCCACTACATTCCACAACATCGGGATACTCATATCTCCTCTTCACAACTTCAGACTACTCAACACTTCTCCTACCTATCGCAACTCCCTTCTATTTCTCTAAATTTCAAATAAATTTAATTCCTTCCATTCATCAAATATTTTTTCCCTCCTAATTTGTATAAAGTATCATGCTTTCCACAACTCCTACCCATCAATCACATCTCTCTTTCAACTTACACAACCACTCAACACCTCCCCCAGTGACCCTACCCCTAGTACAAGGGTTTTATGCTTCCATATCAGATTGAGGAAAATATAGCAGTCTTTATTCTACCATGAATACTTTAATCCATGTAGGAATTTTAGCAAGCATCCTCTTAACCTATATTTGAACACCTCTTATGCTTTATAAAATGACTTGTGATTATATGTAAAAAACTCAATGATATAGTCTTCCAATTTTTCTTGTATCCAAAAGTTGACGACTCTAGTAATTTCATGAACCAAGTTATGTAAGGAAGCTAAGGTTAGTTGTAACCTAAATTTTGAAGATATGACTAGAACTCCCAACACCCAAAGAATGTTGCAATTTTATTAACCAATGATAAAACTCTTTAGGGGATTTGCACCAAAATATCTCATATTGATCCAGGAGATATCGGAAATTAATATCTCATCATAGACCCATTATAGGATTTTATATCATAGTTTTGTCTGTTCATAAATGAAGGAAACAATATTTTCTTCCCACCATTTTCGAACACTACTCTTGATTATCCTAGTCACTGTTATTTAAAACCTCATTTAATATTCAAGTCCTAGCAACAACGTTATTTTTTGGTGAAAATATTTATTATAGAGACCCAGGGTTCTACCATAGGGTTCCAACAAAGAGCCCATTATAGTCTAGCATAACTTGACATATTCAATCTTTTGCATATCACCCGAGGCATGTCGATACAAGTGTATTGTGCTTAGGTTTTAGATGGTGACATGATAGATTAAATTTATTAAGACATATATTACATCCATAAACATTCATAGGTCAATTAAATAACATTTTCATAAGAACCAAATAGAAGCATTATACATAACTTAACATAGAATCTCAAAATTTTAAAGAGGGCACATAAATATAGACAGATCCATTCATAAAATCATAAAACACAATAGATTTCCCTATAACATACCTTTATTATATCATCAGGGAGATAAATATCATAATACAATCTCTAAAATTTGGGTCTAGAATAAATGTACCATCACAACATATCTCAACTGATCAATACAACCAAACACAACTAAATGAGAATCATGGAATAAGACTAAATTTCAGCAACATTTCATCCCTTCTCTATCATCTCCCTTTCGCCTTTTCCTTGCACTTCTAGCTATGACCATTTGATCCATTCCAACTTAGCTTCTTTGTGTGCTTCATAAGCTCAAATTTTATCTTTTTGATCATATCAAAGCCACCTCATGCTTTCTTACTTTGCGATTGCTTGATGAGTTTTGAGGCTCCAACTAACTTTGTGCACAGTCACTTTACCATTTGTCGTAGCTCGATTCTAATAAAAGTTGTACATTTGAAATGGACTATTTCTAGCTTTCGTTTCATTCCTTCTATTGCTATTTTCCAGCGAGATTAACCATTCACTTTCCCATATTATGCTATTTATTTTCCCTAGCTATATTTGAACCGAAATTTGTTCACAAAAATGAAGGAGCCAACACTTAAGGAACCCAACTTCCCTTGGTAAACAAATCAGGGAACTGTTGATGGTGTTGAAAATATGTCAACCAAGGGGTCTCCCTGATGTGAATTCCCAATTATAACTCACACCATTTGGAGTATGATCCACATCCAGAATATCAACATGGTTGCCATGTATTCTTATAAATATTCCTTGTCTCTAAATTTCAGTAAGAGAGAGGAGTGCAAATGCACTTTTTAAAATCAAGGGAGGTGTGCCTAGTGAGTGTTCAATCGTGTTTGCGTCAAAGTACTAATACTACATGGAAAGGAAAAGAAGAACCTCTAAAAGAGAGGTAATAGTGCCACCCAAGAAGAGACACACACAAACAATCGGATCCGTCTAACATCCAGCAGAATAGTCCACAAGGGATGTGACGATCATTACAACCAATGAATGAGAAATTTATGTCTAATATCCAGCGGAATATTCCACAAGGATGCGACATAAATAAAACCCATTACAACACATTCTCACTAAGATAAGTACTAAAATAACCGAAATAGTTCAACTACCTTAGCACATATGAAAGAAAACATGAAATACAAATATCTGCATAATATTATTTCAAACATTCATAATCCATGCATGAAAAATGTGTTAGCCTTGAAGCATTATGTTATTAAATAAAAGTTCCAAGACACATGTATACAATGAACATCACTAGCTCCAATACTGGAGCATTAGAGCCACTCCTTGTTTGTTCTGAAACCAACTCCCAAAATAGAAGAACAAGAGATTAATGCCTTAAAAAGCAGTCGCTTCCAGGGGGAGACCTCCTTTAAATTACATAAATGGACAATTCTTGGATGATTCAAATGAAAAAACTTCCTTTATATATATAGGAGTCCATGGGGTCATGATATAATCCTAGCCGACCTAACAATAATAATGTAAGGGCACAACAATAACAATAGTGGCTTTTTATGGGGCACAATAATAACAATATGGGGGCTATAGAGGTACAAAAGTAACAATAAGGGGGCTACACTAACAATATAGGGACATAACATGCCACTCCTTCAAAAATGTGTTGTCCTCAATGCTTGAGTAGCTCTAGATGCTTCTGTATAAAATTTTCATCCTCCCATGTAGAATCTTCAGTGGGTAAGTTCTTCCACTTGATGAGATACTCTGAAATTGATCGATTTCATAGCTATCGATTTCTTGTTTCCATGATTGCTTCAGGTTCCAATATGATTTTTACATCCTCATCAAGTTCTAGAAATATTGTTTGAACTAGAAGTTTGTCACCTATAACCTTCTTTAAGCATGAAACATGGAAAACTTGGTGCACTCGAGAAGAAGCGCGATCGAATTTGTATGCCATATTACTGATCTTTTGCAACACCTTGTAAGGACCATAGTACCTTGGAGATAATTTATTATCCTTATTATCTTTCTTTAGGGACATTTTTTGTATGGTTGTACCCGTAAAAATACTCGGTCTCCTACATCAAAAATTCTCTCACTATGATTTTGATCTGTCTGTAGTTTCATTCGATTTTGTTCCAAATTTAGGCTATCCTTTAAGAGTTGGAGAAATTTTTGTTGATGCTTGATGTGATCTTCCACTGCTTGAACCTTAGAATTTTCTCTTAAAGATGATGTGATGGATGTAGATGATATCCATAAAGTGCCACAAATGGGGTCATTTTTATTGCAGTATGGAAGGAAGTCTTATTACCACTATTCTTCTAGAGGTAACCACTTGACCCATTGTGTTTTTTTATCATATATAAAACAATGAAGATATCCTTCCAAGCACTTGTTCACTGTCTCAGTTTTCCCATCAGATTGAGGATGATAAGATGATCTATGAGCTAGTTGAGTACCCAAACAAGAAAATAATTTCATCCAAAAAATTTCAGTAAAAATGGGATCTCTTTGGCTTACAATAATCTTTTGGTTTCCAAGTAGCTTTTGAATTGTTTCCATAAATGCAATAGCAATTTTACTTTCTTTAAATAGATGAGATAATGCAAAAAAGTGTGCACACTTGGTAAGTATATCAACTACAACCATGATGACACTCGTTCCTTGGGACTTAGGTAAACCTGTGATAAAATCCATTGAAACCTCCTCCCAACGTTGACTTGGAATGGATAAAGGTTGTAGAATACCTGAGGTATTAATTGTCTCAACTTTATTTTATTGGAAAACCAAACATTCCACCACAAAATTTTGAATATCAGATTCAAGGCCATCCCAAAAAAATTCTTTCTTCACCCTGTGGTAAGTTTTTAAAAATCATGAGTTTCCTCCTAAGGGAGAGGTGTGCAATTCCAAAAGAATATTTTGTTTTAGTTGGTAATTTTTACAAATATATAAGCGATATTTGTACCATAAGGAATAGTTTTTCCATCTAAATGTATTAGATGTACTAGGATCTTGTTGCAAATTTAGAATGAGTGTCCACACTTCTTCGTCTTTCTTCCATTCATCCCTTTCTTCGATTATCTAATCTGGTTGGATAATAGAAATGGCACAAAGCAATGCTTCCACCTCTTCATCCTTTCTTGAGAGTGCATTTTCAACTACATTTAGCTTCCCTTTTTTGTAGATGATTTCAAAGTCATAAAACAACATCTTTGTGACCCATTTTTGCTGCTCTTCTAGAGATAGAATTTTTTCCAAAAAGTATTTAATATTATCATGATCAGTTTTTACCTAGAATTGTCTTCCCATTAGGTAAGGTCACCATTTCTTTAGTGCATGTAGTATTGCCAGCATTTCCTTCTCAAAAATAGCTTTTGATAAAAAATTTCCTTTTATTAGACGACTTTCAAAAGCAATGCATCTTCATTCTTGGATTAAAACATCACCAATTCCATTTCTTGAGGCATCACATTCCACAATAAAGGTTTTTGTGAAGTTTGGCATAGATAAGGCCAGTGCTAGGCACATTGACTCTTTAAGATGTTTAAAGGACTTAGTTGCTTCAAGAGTCCATGAAAATGCATATTTCTTCAATAATGTTGTTAGAGGTGATGCTATTTCCCCATAATTCTTAACAAACTTGCGATAATACCCTGTCAACCTGAGAAATCCTTGCAACTGCTTTATGGTTGTGGGGACTTTCCATTCCTTAATGGATTTAATTTTGTTAGGGTCTACCTTAATACCCTCATGAGATACAATATGACACAGATATTCCACCTCTTTTAATATAAAGAAACATTTGGAGGTTTTTTCATATAAATTTTTCTCCTCCAATAGTTTGAGCACCCTGTCAACATGTTGAGCATGATCCTTCCAAGACCTAATGTAGATTAGTATATCATCAAAAAATGTTAACACAATTTCTCTGGAATTGTTTGAAAATTGAATTCATCAACCCTTAAAATGTAGAAGGTGCATTCGTAAGGCCAAAACACATGACCAAAAATTCATAATGACCATCATGAGTTCTAAATGTTGTTTTTGGAATATCTTCAGTCTTCATTCTAATTTGATGATATACCGAACAAAGATCCAACTTGGTAAAATAAATTTCTCCATGTAATTCATCCAATAGCTCATCAATCACAAGAATGGGAAATTTATCTTTAATAGTGAGCTTATTGAGCTCCCTATAATTCAGACACATGTACCGTAATCCATCCTTCTTGTGCACCAATACTACTGGAGCAGAGAAAGAAATTTGAATAGGATGAATTATGCTAGCCTCTAACATTTCTGCAATCATATGTTCAATTTTTATCTTTTGGACATAAGGATATCTGTAAGGAATGATGTTTGGAGGAACACTTCATGGAATCAAATGAATAGCATGATCATGATCACGAATAGGTCAGAGTCCTTTAGGAGTTTCAAACACCTTGGAATGATTTTCCAAGACTTTTTGGAGATCTGGAGAAATAGATGATTTTTATGTTGGACCTTCTAGTGAGCATAATTGTGAAATTACACCTTGTTGTCCTTTATTTAGAAATTGTTTCATGACATTAGAGCTTATTATCTTTCTCATCCTCCCTATAATACCACGTAATTCAACTTCCTTTCCTTCTCAAAAAAATTTCAAGAAAATTTCTTGAAAATTAAAAGCTACCATTCCCAAAGATTGTAACCATTGTACTCCTAGTACAACATCTATACCTCCCATTGGAATGGAAATCATTGGACTATTCAATGCAGATTCCCCCATGGTTATCTTCATGTTATGGAATTTTCCAGAGAAATTTATAGTTCCTCCATATGCAACCATTGTTTGACACTCTGTTGGGTATAGGAAGAAATTAAATTCCTTGGCTACCTTACAATGAATAAAATTATGGGTAATACCCGAATCAATCATCACTATTACTTTTTTCTTCTTGATATGTCTTTCTATCTTGAGAGTTTGAGGAGTGGTAATTCTTTCCAATGCATTACAGGTTGTGTTCAAGATCATTTATTCTTTCTCTATGGTTGGTTTCTAGTGTATATCCTCTTCTTTTGATGTTTCTTTTTCATTTTCTTCCTCCTCTTCAAAATCTATGTAAAATATTATCTTCTTGGCACACTTAAGACATTTAGTGTATTTTCTATCACAATTGGAGCAAAGCCTTTTTTCTCTTTTTTCTTCCAATTGGTGTGGTGTCAACCTTGCAGGATGTGGAAGTCTAGGAGTAGCAACACTTCCATCTTTATAGATGTGAGTGGTAGGCTTCCTTATCGCCATAATTTTACATTCAATTTTTCTTGCCAACCTGAATGCCTTCTCCAATGAATCAGGTTCCCAAAGGTGAACCTCATGTTGGATGTTATCCTTTCAATTCCCTATGAAGACATCAATCCTATGTTCCTCTAGAATAGCAACTACCCTTATATTTAATTTTTGGAAGTCCTCATTGTGCTCCACCATTGAACCCTTTTGTTTGATATTTATCAATTAGCTAAAAAAGGTGTTTCTCTGTGTATCCTCATAGTGTGTTATCATTTCCTCCATAAAAATTTACCAAGCGAAAATTTTTTACGGGAGCGAAGTCATTGATACCATACAGATGTATTTTGTTCTAAATATAAAGTTGCAATGCGTACCTTTTGTGTGTTTTTCACATTATTGAGATAAAAATATTGCTCCATCTGTAGTATCCATGTTATAGGATCCTTGCCATCAAACTTTCTCATATCGATCTTTGGAATATGGTGGGTCTTCATTCAAACATTAGAGTTTATGAAATCATGATTAACATTTATTTTTTTCTCATAATAACTTTCCTCTACTATATTTTCGCCATTAGGAATTATTTCTTGTATCAACTTTTTCAAACATTCCTTCAAACCTTCCATGTCTGCATTTAGATCATTCTTCATGTCTTCCATGTTGTCTTTCATTTTTTCGTCGATGTAATCCATATTAGCTTAGAGTCCATCCATCTTCGCTTCCATGAAATTATTCAAACCTTCCATCTTATCTTCCATGCCTTTCTTCAAACCATCCAGCTTAGCTTCCATGCCTTTCCTCAAAAATTCCATTTCATTTTTTGTTGCTCTTTACGAGAGCGGAATTTGGTGCACTTACTCTTGTAATTTTTATATATCATGTTGCACTTCTTCCTCTTCATGAGTAATAGTAGAGTATTCTAAGGGATTAATGGTTGTTGAATTATTTTTAGGGGGGATTTTAGAACCCAATACTAATATATATGCTTCAATATGCGCTTGGAATCACTTCAAACATAATTTTCAAAGAATACTTATGCAATTCAAAAAAAAAAAAAAGACACATTTTTTTCTTGATTTTGAGGAGCTCGATATTGAAAATGGTGTATCTTTGTAATTTCATATCCCTAATATTTTTTCTTCAGTCATTTAGTAGCCCTATGAATCTTCTTTCCAATGCCACATGTATGACTTGATTTGGATTCTTCAAGAAAAATTTATGCCCAATATCCCACAATGACCTAATTATGGACTGGTTCAGTAGAGTGAACATGTACGGCATGCCACGTGTCAATGTTTCCTCCTTCGGCTCTGAAATTAATACACTGGAAACTAAATTCCATGTACTTTTGACCAGGTTTTACATATTTCCAATACGATGCTCAAAGAGAAAGTTATGACAATTCTCCCATGGTCACCTGTTTTAGATGAAATTTGGGGGCCTGCAAAAATGCTAACTTCCACAGATCATATCTATGAACATATTGGAACCAAGATCTAAAATTTTACACGAAATGCCCCAATATTTTCACACAAATGGAATTTTTTTTAACGTCTGAACCTTCGTAGAAAACACGTTATAGTGAAAATTACATGATGGCCTATTTCAAGCAGTGAAAACCCTAGAATCCAAAGCTCTAATACTAAATTTTATGAAACCAGCTTCCAAAATAGAAGAAAAGAGAGATCAATGCCTTAGAAATCAGCCACTTCGAGGAGGAAATATCATTTACATTACATAAATGAATAATTCTTGGATGATTCAAATGAAAAATCCTCCTTTCTATATATAGGAGTCCACGGGGTCACAATATAATACTAGCCGACCTAACAACAATAATGCAAGGGCACAACAATAAAAATAGTGGCTTTTTATGGGGCACAATAATAACAATATGGGGGCTACAGGGGTACAACAATAACAATAATAGAGCTACACTAACAACAATAAGGGACTACACTAGTAATATAGGGACCTAACATTGCTCCACAAAAGAACTAGCTTATCTCTCTAATGCTTTGTTGAAGGAGCCAAGGTGAAAAAATTGCATTGCTCATACAATAAGGGCGTATAAATAAAAAAAGGGGTGATGCTTCACCCTCCTTGTGACTCTTTGACTACCCTCATGACTATTTGACTTCCTACAAATTTTCAACTTACACGACTCTTCATATTCCATGTGTATCCTTTGGACTTGTACTTTACAATACATTTGAATAAAATATACATGATCCGCAATAATGATGTTGCATATGATGGCTTGTGATAGAACATGACATTAAATTGATGACATGGACTTCATGATGATGTGACAGTGCTAAGTTTCCCTTCTTACTGCTTCTTTCTTTTTCTCTCTTTGAAAAGATGATACATGTCCTCTTCTTCCTCCTCCTTAGGACTCGAAGATGAGGAATATTCCATGTTATCTTGATATTCATCTTCTATTATAGTTCATTGTTACTTCGTCTTCTCACTTGTTGATCATATTATCTTTTCAGCTCCATGGGTGTCTTCTAACATGTCTGCCCTCTGCGTCTCCTTCTTCATCATATTTTCATAGCATGATAAACATCCTGCATCTATAATTTACTCAATACAAGATGAAATCAGTTCGATAAACCCATAGTCTAACATGGTGCATGATGATCCATTCATAGAGTCGGAACATGGTGGTAAGGCAATAGAGAGGCTCAGTGAATGCACAGTTGTGTAGATCAGGAATTCAAGAGTGGATCTTGGGCTCTGCGGCTACGCAATGTGCAGTTCAGGATGGACTGAGGAAGAATATTGCACAGGTTTAGAGCTCAGGGTTACAGGTTGAGGGATTTTGCAATTCTTCAGCCAATTCTGTAGTTCTAGGGAGAAGATGAGCCCAGTTGATTGTGAAATTGCGCAGTTCAAGAGCTCATGGATGAGGCCTGATCTTTGAGACTTTGTAGTGCATACTTTAGATAAGACTCAGTGACAAACTATGTAGTTTCTCGACTTACTGAGCTCGACTGCGGGGTTTTTCACTACTTGGGAAAAATGCGCAGCTTTGGGAGGAAAAAGAGGTTGTGCCATTGCCCAATTGTGCACCTTAAGAGCTCAAAGGACGAGCTTCAGTCTAGAGATTTTCTAGTGTGCAATCGAGGCCAGGATGGGAAGATTAATTGCACAGTTTTGGGACACAAGGTTGGGCTTGAGCATTAAAAATGCAAAGTGTGCAGTTCTTGGAGACAGATATTTTACATTGCGCATTTCCAAGAGGAAAGGTCATAGGTAGCAGAATAAATTTTTGAAGTTCATATTTTAGGGATGCTGAGTGAAGTTAGGTTGCTTGGTTGGGAAGTATTTTTAGAAATGGATAAGTTTGGGACTGAAGGGACTGATGTGAAAAATGATATGACTTTACTGTGATCACACATTTGAAACACTTAGACGACACAAAAACATAGATAATCTCAACATGTTGACAACATATTTCCCTTAATGGGACAATCTTGCGATGACTTTACGACAAGTGCAACACTAAAGGTACACTTTGCGAGGATCGTTATGACACTTTTGTGACAGTGCTTAAAACTTTTGGAATGAGATAAATTGATGTTTACATGGTTGGACCAGCTGATTCACACAAACATAACCTCTTGAAAACATTATAACATGCATGCATACATTGTGATACAACTAACATGTGAAAATATGCCAATTGTTAAAGTGAAAAGGACTCTAGTGATATGTGAATGACAGAGAGAGTAACACATGCTAGAGAAAATATAACATGAAAATGACACTAATTATAAAAAAATAAAGCAAGAGTGACAACCAAAAACATGGAATTGACACTTACGAAAAAAAAGGTGTGAGAGCGATAATTTTCAAAACTCACTGAAATAGAATTACAAACGTAACTATAGTATGAAAATTTTCATTTTTGGTGTGCATTGATTGTTGACATGGATTGGATATCAGACAGGCTTAGACTTGATGGAATGTGATATGCTTTTCCAAGCTTGAGTAGAAGAATGTACTCATGAAATTATTGTGGACTGAGCATGTGTTTGAAAGTGACTTCAATAGTTCCAATACAAGAGGGAGCTCAAAAAGCATCAGATGACAAAGAAGTGACTATGGAACGATCGATCGTAAGAAACATGGCAGGCTCCAAAATTTGAGTATGAGAAAAAATTTGGAGGGTGTTTGTCGCAGCGACAACATTGGCGACACACTGGTAGAGCTCCAGCTTTACTACATTGGTAAATTACTTCATGCAGAGTATATTTCTTCTAGAAGTATTGATTCATCATTTAGATTAATGTGGCTTCCCCACTTACCCTGTTCATAAACATATTCCCCTTTATTCCTTTACTCGATTGAACATAAGCATAAGATCAGTGATCACACAATGTTTCGAATCAGGATAGGGTAATGAGGTTTGCGAGATTTATATTTTCATAGTATATTTTTTCATCTCTGGTGTTCCTCTATTTCTAGCAGGCCTGTTCAGTACCCCGATGAGCTCACTTCAGGGACAATAAAATTTCTCTTCTTCGAGCGAGCTTGAAAATTAATACGGCAGAGTTGCTTGCTTCACCTCTCTGTACAGGAAGCCTTTCTCTTCTTTCAGCTTTATTTATTTATTTAAATATTTGGCATCAGTACTAATTTATTTATGGGTGGAAGAGGGATCTCGACTTATTGAGAGTAGGAGAGGTTTCCCTTTCAGAGAAACATATATAAGACCACTGATATTGGTTTTCTCATTTTAGATTCCCCCCTCTCCTTCTCTACTTGATTAGATCAACCTGAAAACATCAAAACCATTACGGGAATTTTGAGGTATAAAATGGGCCTCCTAAGGAAATTATAAAATAAGAGTGGAAATAATAAAATAAGATTGGATTACATCATCAAATTTTAGAGGGAAAAAAGTAAAAACTACTTTTTTCAACTCAGAATTTTCAACTTATTTCCCCATGGGTTTACTCAAATTTCAAGCAGACTCGTTGGATGAAGAATTTGATTCGCCATCCAAGGAGTACCCATGTTGCATACTTTATATGGACCCTACTACACAAAAAATGAGAAATAAATGAAAAATCGTGAATGAAATCACATTTTTCATGTATTTCTGTTTTTCATGTAGCAGAGTCCATTGAAAGTATGCAACATGGGTACTCCTTGGATGAGGAAGAAAATTTTTCATCCAATGAGTACTCTCACTCAAAATTTGAGTAAAACCTTAGGGAGATAAGTTGAAAATACATGTTGAAAAAGTAGTTTTATTATTTTATTATTTTTTAAGATTTTTACTTTTTTACCCCAAAAATGGTGAATCATCCCCCATGGTTGACATCATCATCTTGAATCCTATTGGTTCTTATAAATTTTATTTGTTTGTACATTTTTATTAGGAGGCCCATTTTAGAACTCAAAAGTTCTATAATGATAAAACTGAGTGCAGACATGACGTTTCCATAATAGAAAAGGAGGTCATGGTTCATCACAAGGCTTTCTTAATACAAGGATCATATTTTCCGTCGAAACATCATCGACCAAAAGATGTAATCTAGGCAAGGAAGAAGGACAGAGAGTTAAAAAAAATGTTTCAGTGTCATGATTCCTTTTCTATTCTTCCACATTCCCTTATGAACCAACAGGGCATATTCATGCAAGGTATTATGGATGGAACAAAATTAAAAGATGAAACAAAACATGAAAACAAATCTAGAAGACAAAGAAAAACATGGTGTGAAACCAAAACCCATAAAGCATAGGATAAACTACAGGAAACAAAAGGAGGATGAATGTGCAGGTAAAATAAAATTCAACTAGACCTATGCCTAACCTAACCAGCTAAAGGGTCGGGGTCAAGTATAATGGAATTTCCAATGTAGCCACCGTAGTTTCTCCCAACCTGCATCAACAGAGATACAAACAATTAAAATAGATATAAGGTAATGTATAATACAAGAGATAAAAACTTGAATAACTTGCACAAAATTTTGAAGGTCTTTCCTATGGGTGGAAATATTTGTCACAACCACTACTTTCATCCAATTCACATACTTACCTTTTCGATGAATACCATGTTTCAAAAATACTGAGAAACTTCTCGCAGATGTGTCTCCATCTAAACTTAACTTCTTAGCAAGTGTGAGGAAATATTGCAACGTGTTATTTGCGATGGAGCTTTCCAGGTAAGACTATTTCAACCATCCAATGATTGGATCATACAATTCATGACAATCCTCTTGAAAACCCCAAAATATTTAAAAAAATGAATTTTCAATTAAAGGCGGCTGATTACGATGGGAATCTGCTGAGGTAAAATTGATATGATAATATTCAATAGTCATGTAGAGATAGAGAATACTTGAAATAACCATCAGAGAAGAATTAGGATAATTTAGAGATTTAAAATGGGCCTCCTAAGGAAATTATAAAATAATAATCGAAATAATAAAATAAGATTAGATTACAACATCAAATTTTATAGGGAAAAAGGAAAAAACTAGTTTTTCAACTCGTATTTTCAACTTATCTCCCTATGGGTTTACTAAAATTTCAAGCGGAAACACTCGTGAATACAGAATTTGACTCCTCGTCCAAGGTGTTATCACCTGATTTGGACCTCAGGCTAAAAAAAGGCAAAACAGGGTAACATCTAAACCACGCTCAGCCTTGTAGCTAGCCCTACAAGGTCAGGAGAGCACTCTCTCTGTGAGAGGATATTCAACAAAGTACAATAATGATATGATTTTAGGCTAGATATAATAATGGGAAAATGTTTTAATGAATGAATTTTTAGGGATGTATGGGACAAATGGGACAGTTTGAAACTGGGGAATTAAATCAGGACATAGGGTATTTCATGGGGCAAGGTAGGCAGGAAATTCTAGCATTTAAGTTTAAATAAGGATGGAATGGTAGGACTAGTGAGGAGCTAAAAATGGCATAGAAGATGGATCCTTTTCAAACAGAAGAAAACACAGAATATTGAATGATTTTCCAAGGCATAGCATAAAAAATGGATTCTACCTTTCTATATTGAAAGCATTCAAACAAAGATGTTTATAAATGAATGGTACACATAAAAATTTACATATGAACACAAAGGAGAGAAAAAATTCTAAATTTCATACCACATGGATCCCAAAAATCAGGGCTGCATATCTTTATTAATTCCCTGTCCAAAATTGTTACAATGGAGCGTAGAGCGTTCTCCTTGATTTCCACACTATTCACCTACTTACTGATTTACAGACTCTTTCGAATGACTTAAATAATTACATTAAATAGACCAGAATGTGAGGGAAGTAGATCCACAAAAAGAGGAGCTGTTTGCCAGCTCAAGAGCTGAAGTCCAATTGTAGAAAAGAAATCCAACAATATGCCCCTGAAAATAAGGAACAGCAATACATTTTGACCAATTGAAAATTCGGTGCTATACTGGATGAAAGAAAAATAGGCAATCCGAAAAACAGATTCCTACTTTTTTGTTGTTGTAGCAGTTTTCGTCTTATAATTAGTTCTCGGCCCTTGACTATTTCCTTTCTTTATTGAAAATCTCATATATGCCAAAGGAAACCTTTTGAAAATATCAGAACTGAACTTTATGCCTTTAATAAAGGGAAATCCCCTTTCGAATGAATAAAAGAGAAAGGGAAAGGAGGTGAGGTCCATAAGCGATCGCAAATCGCAACCAGAGGAAAGGACGAGGTGTTATGATGATTTAAAAACATCAGATGCGATTGGGATTAGTGTAATAGGGATAAGCGAAAGGGTAATGGGGTAAAACAGAATTAAAAATGTTTCGGCGCTTTGCAAAGGAGCGAAATGATTTTATATTGAAAGAGTGGAGGGCTTGTAAAGTGGGATAGGGGTAACAATCAGAATTGGAATTGGATGAGGAGTGGGGTCAAATGTATTACACAACAGGATTTTCCCGATGGGATGGTGAAAAAACGATGGGGTAAAGGCTTTTGTAAAACAAATTAAAATGAAATTTTAAGTTTTACAAAGGAAAGGGCTCGTTTATATGAATGGGTGGAAAATATTTAATGGTGGGACCGGAGGGCCAATCGTGATCAGAATTAGGAGAGAGAGCAGAGGCAAAACAGGTATGGAATAGGCCAATGCGATGGCGCGATGGTTTGTGAGCCGTCCGATCGAAAGGACAGATCGACGGCAGAGGTGAAATCGGGAGTTTTCCATCAGTGGAACTCAATAAGAGGGGATCAATCGCAAGCATCGATTGTGATAAAGTGATAAAGTATGGATCTTCTGATCGTCGATCGGATCGACAGCCAGGATGTAATCGGGCAGGGTTCAATCGGAAGGGACTTAATACAATCGCATCGGATTTTTTATCATGGGCCAATCGGGGTGCACCATTTAAATGTTGTGATTGTGATTTCAGAAAGGGAAAAGGATTTTGGATCGGCGGGGATTTTAATGTAAAACTTGTAAACTTTGTTATAAAGTTTTAAAGGGTCATGAGGGGGAAGTGGTTTGATTATTTCGATTGCGACGAGAGGGGATTTATCATATAAAACTTTAACTTTATTATAAAGTTAAAAGGTATGGATGGGAAGTGGTTATTAAATCGCATATGTATTTTAAGTATTTTAATAATGCGATTTTCCATCGGATGGGGAAAAGGGGATTTTATAAAGGAAAACATTAAAAAAAATTATGATATAAAGTGTAGGAGGGGAATGGGAAAAAGGGAGGGTTTTAGGTTATAGGGGACTTTATTCACATAGGCATAAATTTCAATCCAGGAGTCAGTTTTGAGAGTGTAATATACTATTGGAAAGCTATTTCTGGGCTCTTTCTGCTGAACATACTTAGAACATGATTCTGAACTAAAAATGCTGTGAAAAACCTATCTGAAGGGCAGGGTGGTGACTTTGTGGAGATAGCAGCTTCTAAAATGTGACTTATTACATATGATGACATAAAATTACATAATAAATGATAATAAAGGCAAAGTATCATGTTTTCACCTCAAAACATGGTTTTGAGGTGAAAATTACACCAAACTGAATAAAACATTTCTTTGATCTTCCCAGGTGCTGTGACTTTGATTTTTATTAACTTCCTCATGACCTTGCTGATATTTATTGACACTTGACTGATTAATTTTACCATGGTGAGATCCTAGAACCTAATGAGACTCATCCTATGACCTACTAACATGACTCAAAAAGTAAAATTAACTCATGACTAAATACCATATAAAGGAGAATTAGCAAGTTTCACATGAGGGAAAACTAACAAAAAATCACTACCATCAATGAATTCATGACCTAGCGGAATGGTGAAATTTATTGGTATGGGACTCCTAATATGCAAATGCAAAAGAGAAATTTCGATCATTCATGGTAGTATGACTAGACTAACACTAATATTTCCTCCCATGAGGATGGTAGCTCCTTGGAGGTGCCAAGAACACTGTAGGCCAAGTAGCCTTATCCATTGGGCATGGAGTCAAAAATACTGAAAGCTGACAAAATGCAGGCTGACTCTGACTCAAGACTAAGAATAAAAACTGAAATAAAACCAAAACATACACATATCATTTAAGTTTTATAGCCTTCACCTCGGGCCCTAAACTTCAATTACTGTGTACTTTAACTCTGACAAAAAATAACATGGTATATAGAATGATGGTGACCTAGTTTTCTAATCCATTATCTTCAAAAATGGTAGTGCTTCAAAAGCCTACCATTCACTGCTCCTCCAGGGAAATCTTGGCCATCCATTTTTGAAAGCAAGAAAGCCTTCTTTCCCCTATATGCTGAAATCCTGTATGGTCGTTTCCAAAGGTTTTCGAACTTACCATGCTTCCCTTTGTCCTCATTTCTTGCATCCCATATCAACACCACATCGTCCAACTGAAACTTTTTTGCTTTGGTCTTTCGATCATAGATCTTCTTTATTTTCTCCTACAACTGAATAGCGTTTTGTGACACTTCCTCTCTTGTTTGCTGAAGGTGGATCATCTGATTGATCCTTCGCTGATTTTCATCGTCCTCACTACCAATTTCTTGCAATAATCTCATGAATGGAACTGTAAGTGATGTAGGAAAGACAACATCAGTACCATAAACCAATTCAAAAGGTGACATGCCTATGGATTTCTTGCTGCTAACTTTGTCTGCCCACAATGCATTGATGAGCTTTCGATGCCAATTTCTTTTGTTTTCCTCCAGCAATTTCTCGATTATATTTATCAGAGATTTGTTCGATGATTCTGCCAGGCCATTGCCTTGTGGATAGTATGCGGTTGAATGACCCAATACAATATTGTATTTGTCACAGAAATCCACCATCTTATTAGACTTGAACACTGTTGCATTATCTATTATAATTTTTTGGGGGCAACCAAAATGAGATAAAATATTTGATTCTAGGAATTGAATAATTACCGTATCTGTAGCTTGCCTTATTGGGATGGCCTCGATCCATTTAGTGAAGTAATATGTACCTGTCAAGATCCATTGATGCTATGCTGATTGTTAGCACTCAAATCTACCTCAGGCTGAAATGAAGTAAAACTCAAGGCTACATCAAACCACGCTCAGCCTCGTAGCTAGCCCTACGAGGACAGGAGAGGGCTCTCTCCGTCGATCTCGAGAAAATAAGCAATAGGATGCGAGATGACTTACAATAAGAACTGATTTTAGGCTAGTAAAGAGATAAGAATGTTTGATTTTTGGTTTTTTTTTGGGTTTTCGCTGGAGTAATGGGAAAACAAGTTTTGGGTCCGGGGATAAGGTCAGACCTTTGCAGAGTTCAAGCTGGGGCGAGGTAGGTGATGATCTTGATGCTTTAAATTGGATATATGGATAGATTAGACCGACGAGGAGATGAAGAGGGCAAAGAAGAACTTGGATCCTCTCCAAACAGCTGAAAACATATAGAACTAACTGAATTCAAAGGCCAAGCACTGTAAACAATGGATTCAACCTTATTTCACTCATTCAATTTAGTTCAGAAGCATAATGAAAGGATGGCATACATTAAACATGAAGAAACTTACAGTAGACAAAGAAGAAACACCATCAAGAACAGAACACCACGAGGATCCCAACAAGTGCCGCAAAACCCCTGATCTTTCCTTAGCCAAAATATGAAAAATATGTACAATGGTATCAAAAGTATCCCAAGAGTCCGACCTCTCCAACCTCTGAAAAGGATTGAGAAATTACAATATATAGAGCACTCTAACACCTTTCCCCACCTCTAGGGGTCGAATTCCCTCTTCAGGGATCAGTTTCAACCAATTATAATCATGGAACTACAATTTAGGCAGCTAACAACTTGCCTCTAAAAGAGTGGAAACTGATCCATTACATGATTTTTTACTCATTTGAGAGTGAATCTTCTAGAAGAGATAAAAACAAGCCAAAGTTACATATCAAACATAAATTTACATCATAAAAACCCAAGAATTCTATCCATAAGCAAAACTGGTCCATAATAGGCGAAATACTGAGCTGGCAACTGAAAATTCAGAAAAATCTCTAGGTGGGTCGCTCCTGAACTGCGTGGGTCGCTCATGTTCCAGGCTGATTTTGAGGTAGCTCCCGGCATCCAAATTGAGCTCATGATAGCTCGTTGGAAATCCCTGGATGTCTACTTTCCAACCCAAGTGGAATTTCTGAATTTGGAGTTGATTTGACCCTCCAAAACCTCATTCTCCCAGAGGTACTTCCTGCTGGTGCAAAAGGTGGCATCAAGGTGATTTTCATGGTGTTTTTAAGCTGTTTGACCATCCAGATTTTGTTGAAATGCTAAGTTGACTTTAGAGGATGCATAATTAACCATGAAAAATCCAAAAATGTAAAAATCTCCTCCAGCAAGTGTCTCAAAAAAAAGCGAGCGCATGAGCGCGCGACCCACGTAGCTGCAAAACTTGTTTTTAAGACCAAAAATTTGAAAATGACAAAATTTTCTCCGAATTTGCCCAAATTCGGAGCGGAGGTCCTCCATCATGTGTCTTGCTCAGTAAATGAAGCCTCGGCCAAAATCCGGAGTGGATCAGGCCTTTTCCGCCATTTTAGTGCTCTCCTGGTGCATGCAGTTCCTGTGATGAAAACACTGTCTCGGTTGTATGATGTGTTGTTGTCAGTCATGATGTAGCAATGTGTATGTTCAACCTGTTGAAAATGAAAAATGGGACCTTGGTGTCTTTGTCTCCATCATTATCCTGTGAATGTACCTGCGCTGATGAAGAAGGCGAGACCCCTTCCACGCCATGTGGAGATAGTACTCGCGTTGCCGATGAAGTCAACGAGACCCCTTCCACCCCGGGTGAAGATAGTACTCGTCGTGATGTTGAAACAAAGCTCTGTGGCTTCTCTGATATGTTACCACTACTGGTGCACTGCTATGCTCCATCTCAGTGCATCAACCTCAACGATTGAGTCACTGGCCCTACCCTCGCTCATACTCACTGCCTCGCCATGGCCCGGAACAAGATATTGCACTATGTATACCGATATGGCGTGAAAAGAGAGCTATGATGTGTGTTTCAACACCCACAATATCCCACCGTCAAAACACCATCATGAATCAAATCATGGATAAAATTCTGCTAGATGAATTGGAAAAGGTACACCCTCTGGCGAATGCAAGAAATTTGACAAAAAGGAGCAGCAACCTTCCAAATATTGAAAAAGTCTAGTCAAAGGAGAGCATGGCATCAAAAAAATGTGTTTGTCTATGAGTAATAACCACAAAGGTTCCACTGGCAAAGCTTAAAACAAAGTCATGAAAATATTTTTGCATTGGGCATGAGACTATTACAACCATCGTCATCATGGAACAAAGGGTTTTAACATGGTGACATTAATGGCACACAAAATGGCAAAATGGGCATAAGAGCAATATGGTTTTGATATTATATGCAAAGCTGATGTATCACTGCCATGAGATAACAAAAACCTATTCAACCATTAATTTTCAAATTAAAACTTCAAAACGATATTTCATATTGCCAAGGACTGTGGGTTTAAATCCTTTGAAAGAATCCACCAACGACAAGTACCACGCATTTAAAAACATCAAGCAATTGCAAATAACCTGTTTGAAGGCCGATGAATCGATTCCAAGCAAGGCTGGGTGCTCTAATGAATCTCGAAACCGTAATCAGCAGGTCGCTGGCCTCTCGCGTGGGTCGTGCAAATTTCAGCAAAGGCTCTGGCTCGCGTGGGTCGCGCAGCCTCTTGCAGGAAGCTTTTGGAGGCCTTCCCGGTGTCCAAATCGGGCGTGTGATAGCTCGTTGGAAAGATATTGGAGTCTACTTTCCAACACAAGTGGAATTATGAAATTTGGATTCCATTTACCCTGTCAAAAACCAAATCTGCCAACACTAGTCAAAATGAGCAGAATGAGGCTGCCTCAAGGCAGAGCGCTGTTGCAGTCAACTTTTGAAGGTCTTCCTCAACTCCAAATTGAGCTCATGATAGCTCATTGGAAAGGTATTTCTGTCTAGTTATCATTTAAATCATCAAGAAAGTCATTTGGCCAACCATGCTAGGAGAAATCTTGATTTTCCCAAGGTCACTTCAGAGGTGCATTCAATTCTCCTGAGGCAACGGTATTTTTGACATTTCTCTAAAACCATGATACCTGTGTAAAACGTGAAGGAGGTTTTTCTTCCTTGGAATGTTGTGGACAAAAACCTCTCTCAGTTTCCAAAATTTCATCTTTGATTGCTCTGAAACATCTTTTGAGTGAAACCGATCCCGATGTGTGGAACAAGGGATTTTGTCGAAATGAAGCGAAATGAAGGGGATAGGGGGCTTCTAAATTCTTGGGGAAATTTTGGGAAGTAGGGAGGGATGTTAGGAAGCAGGGGGAAGTGGAATCACAGAGATTGAGTGAGGGAAAGGGGTCCAAAAGGGCAAAACACAGGCCTAGCCTAGGAAATTGCCAAGTTTTGGCTAGAAGCTAGGGTTTGTGCAAAAATGAGGAATTTGGGGGATCTCAGTGATGGGAAGTGTTTAATTAGGTGAATTAATGATAGGGGAAGGTGTATGAACATCAGGATACAAGTTTTTCGATGATTTGACCATCCAAGAGAAATTACCTCCAAAACCCTAAGAGAGGGAAATGGACCTTACCTAGGCACAACTGAAGCATGAATAAGGTGTAAAATGACTCGATGGAGCTTGAAAAGATGATGAAAACCCTTTGAATGATGGTACACTCAGCTGAATGGTGACATGGACTGACATTTGGACAAATTTGAAAAGAGTGAAAACCAACCCTAGACCTAATGCCTAGTGATCAAATTTTGCTTGAAGACTCTTTGAAATGACAAAATTTGAATTTGACACTTTAAAATCACTTTGAAAGAGCATGTTTGATCACTGGAGGAAGGCTGCAAAAGCTGACTCTAACATTGGCTCCAATGGGGATGGTAGCTCCATATCCGTGGAGGTGCCAAGAACCGTAGAACTTTGGGAGAGCAGACCAGTGCTTCCATCCATTGGGCCATGGAATCAAAAACTCAAACTGAAATGCATGACTGAAAACTGATGACAAAAATTTACTCTCACTCAACTAAAAACTGACTCGATACTTAAACACAACTGACAAACTGAAAAAGATGCTCAAAGTAGAGCTTATTCAATACAACCTACTCTAATTGTACTTTACACCACCCGATCAAGTGTAATGGAACAGCCAATGCAACCATGCAAGCATGCTGCCGGCTGTTTGATTTCTTCCCACATGCTTACTTATGAACAACGAGAAACAACTACTGACAAGAAACTCCCATGGAAACTTTGAACCAAGTGGACTGCTGATAAACTTGCAAAGCACAAATTGACTGGACGACTGCAAGAATATTGCGAATGGATCTTCATAAACATAGCTCTGGTCCAGATAATCTCCATACCTTGATCTTAAACTTTTCCTCACATCTGCGGTGCTTTTCTTTGGTGATTGCAGCAAGCTGTCAAAAGGATCCTCAAATTCATGAAAAATCAAACTTTGCTGCTGATTCCAGACTGAACAAAAGCCTCCTTTATCAATCTCCTCATATGAATGGAAATCTTGACATGTGCTATGCAATGAACAATCTGTTAAATAAGACAATGAAGGTGACCTTTGAACAAGATTATCATCAACATTCTTTTCCAGCACATGGTTAGCTAATGGAGCAAAAATTTTATAACAAACATCATCCAACACACGAGCAATGGGATCATCAAAAACTTGAGAAGACTGCTGCACTGTATCCCTTGAAACTGTATGACATCCTACTGGTTGTTCCTCTTTTCCTTGAGATATATTATGAAGATTCTGCCTTATAAACTGAAATGCTTCAAAACAAAAGGGTATAGAATCTTCCTGCATCATCAAATCATATATTTCATCTTCCACAACTTCATCTGTAATCTGACCTTCAATTGTATTAGATGGCTGCAAATCTGATGTTACAAGCTGCTCATTTGAAGATTTACCATGCAATTTTTCTCTCAAAAACTGAAATGATTCAAAACAAAGTGGTACGGAGTCACCTTGAATCATTAAATCATGTGTGCCCACTTCCAAGTCTTCCGCTGCAACTTGACAATCAATAACTTTCGAGGGCTGAAAATCGGAATATGAGAAGTTTTCGCTGCCCTCAAGACGATCCAGATCAAGACTTGTTGACGTTTGATTTCTGATTGCATGGAAGTTATCTCTAATGAACTGAAACGAATCAAAACACAAAGGCAAAGATCCTTCACTTACATCAAAATTTTCTGCACTTTCCTCATCATTGCCATAGCTGATATGCATCGGTTGATCACTGTACTCGAGCTGCCGAAAGTGAACTTCCTCCTCGCACAAGCTAGCTGCTGATTTGTCTGCAAGATTAGATTCTTTTTGGAGAACATAATCATCATCATACTGATCAAACTGAGGCAATTCATCATCAAGCATACACATCATATCAACAGCTCTCTCTTCTTCACAATGATCTATAAAACAATCACTATGACTACTGGGATCAGAAACAAAATGTTTTGGGTCAGCAACTTGTTCTTGAATGTCATTTTCATTTTTTGCAGTCATTTTCCGCACCATCTCTTCTACTGTGTTTACGAAAAGATCAAGATTTTCCTCTGAAAGTGTCAGCTGCTCCGAAACATTCTTCTTTTCTTCTTCCTTCAACCTTGCCCTCAAGATCAGCAAATGAGCCTCTACATTCACTGCCTTGTTCTGCATCTCGTGAAGTGTTGCAATATTCTTCTCTCTCAGCTGAAACTCCATTTCCGGATCAAAGGCACCCGGGTAGTGCAAGAGAGCAGATCTAGGAGAAGGTCTTATATCAACTGGCATCGAATAATAAACTTGGTTAAATCTAGCAGAAAATTGTTGTACTGTCTCACCTGGCATTCTTTTCAACTGGTTATACTCCTCTATAATCAACAAAAAGTTCTGCCCGATCATCCACCTGTCAAGGAAAACTTTGACAAACTGCTGAAAATCTGTGATGCTCGCATCAGGCAGGGCTTTGAACCAACTCTTCACTTGGCCTTTCAAAGAAAGAGCAAAAAGCCTAATACTAACATCTTCATCATCAACTTCAAAAAGATCTAGAAAAGTCTCAACATTCTGCACATGTTGCTCAGCATTGACATTATTACATTCACCATCAAATCTTGGTAGATATAGGTCATAATTTGCAGGAAAAGTATGAAGAACAGAAGGCAAAACAAGAGGTTTATACCGATCTGGAATTTTACAAGGTGTAGGGGCATGTACAAGTGCTGTGGGATCAGCTTGATTTTCTTGCTCATCACTCTGTCGAGATTCATCATAAGATGTGGGAAAAGTGAGGAGGCCAGGATCAAAGGGAAACTCAACATTTACACTCTTTGAATAAGTCGAGTGAAGATTTTGATGACCTTTCTCATACAACAAACTTTGAAAAACTTTCAGGATAACTTCAAGACCAGAAAAGAAGTAATTTACGAGAAAGCAGATTAGATCCTGAATACCATTCCACTTTAGATACCTGAACTTCGTGTAAGATCCTTCCATTTTCTCAGAGAAAGAGTCAGTCCTCCAGACTTTGCATTGGAGTCACCAGGTGAATGATTTCAGCCTTCTTATGTCTGATCGTTGTCCACCATCAACCATCAGATCTGAACTTGATACACGTACTGGGGCAATTTATAAGTCAAGTGCTACGATTACAAGTTAAACCGGAGATCGACTGAAGCAACGTTTATCTACTTCGCTGATGCATAGCAACAGCGTTTCGAAGGCTACCTGGCGTGACTTCAGACTCTGTCTATAACAAGCAAACGTTTTGAGTTTCTCCCCAGTATGGTCGCCACTATGTTAGCACTCAAATCTACCTCAGGCTGAAATGAAGTAAAACTCAAGGCTACATCAAACCACGCTCAGCCTCGTAGCTAGCCCTACGAGGACAGGAGAGGGCTCTCTCCGTCGATCTCGAGAAAATGAGCAATAGGATGCGAGATGACTTACAATAAGAACTGATTTTAGGCTAGTAAAGAGATAGGTATGTTTGATTTTTGGTTTTTTTGGGTTTTCGCTGGAGAAATGGGAAAACAAATTTTGGGTCCGGGGATAAGGTCAGACCTTTGCAGATTTCAAGTTGGGGCGAGGTAGGTGAATGTCTTGATGCTTTTGATTGGATATATGGACAGATTAGACCGACGAGGAGATGAAGAGGGCAAAGAAGAACTTGGATCCTCTCCAAACAACTGAAAACATATAGAACTAACTGAATTCAAAGGCCAAGCACTGTAAACAATGGATTCAACCTTATTCACTCATTCAATTTAGTTCAGAAGCATATGAAAGGATGGCATACATTAAACATGAAGAAACTTACAGTAGACAAAGAAGAAACACCATCAAGAACAGAACACCACAAGGATCCCAACAAGTGCCGCAAAACCCCTGATCTTTCCTTAGCCAAAATATGAAAAATATGTACAATGGTATCAAAGTATCCCAAGAGTCCAACCTCTCCAACCCCTGAAAATGATTGAGAAATTACAATATATAGATCACTCTAACACCTTTCCCCACCTCTAGGGGTCGAATTCTCTCTTCAGGGATCAGTTTCAACCAATTCTAATCATGGAACTACAATCTAGGCAGCTAACAACTTGCCTCTAAAAGAGTGGAAACTGATCCATTACATGATTTTTTACTCATTTAAGAGTGAATCTTCTAGAAGAGATAAAAACAAGCCAAAGTTACATATCAAACATGAATTTACATCATAAAAACCCAAGAATTCTATCCATAAGCAAAACTGGTCCAAAATAGGCGAAATACTGAGCTGGCAGCTGAAAACTCAAAAAAATCTCTAGGTGGGTCGCTCCTGAACTGCGTGGGTCGCTCATGTTCCAGGCTGATTTTGAGGTAGCTCCCGACATCCAAATTGAGCGCATGATAGCTCGTTGGAAAGCCCTGGATGTCTAATTAGCAACCCAAGTGGAATTTCTGAATTCGGAGTTGATTTGACCCTCCAAAACCTCATTCTCCCAGAGGTACTTCCTGCTGGTGCAAAAGGTGGCAGCAAGGTGATTTTCATGGTGTTTTTGAGCTGTTTGACCATCCAGATTTTGTTGAAATGATAAGTTGACTTCAGAGGATGCATAATTAACCATGAAAAATCCAAAAATGTAAAAATTTCCTCCAGCAAGTGTCCCAAAAAAAAGTGAGCGCATGAGCGCGCGACCCACGTAACTGCAAAACCTGTTTTTTTGACCCAAAATTTTGAAAATGACAAAATTTTCTCCGAATTTGTCCAAATTCGGAGCGGAGGTCCTCCATCATGTATCTTGCTCATTCAACGAAGCTTCGGCCAAAATCCGGAGTGGATCAGGCCTCTTCTGCCATTTTAGTGCTCTCCTGCGGCATGCAGCTTCCTGTGATGAAAACACCGTCTCGGTGTATGATGTGTTGATGTCGACTATGATGTAGCAACAAGTATGTTCAACTCCGTTGAAAATGAAAATGGGACCTTGGGTGTCTTTGTCTCGATCATGATCCTGTGAATGTACCTACGCTGATGAAGAAGGCGAGACCCCTTCCACGCCATGTGGAGATAGTACTCGCGTTGCTGATGAAGTCAACGAGACCCCTTCCACCCCGGGTGGAGATAGTACTCGTCGTGATGTTGAAACAAAGCTCTGTGGCTTCTCTAATATGTTACCACTACTGGTGCACTGGTATGCTCCATCTCAGTGCATCAACCTCAACGATTGAGTCACTGTCCGACTCCTGCTCATACTCTGACTCTGTCTCTGTCATGGCCTGGAACAAGATATTGGCACTATGTATACTGATATAGATGCAGTGAAAAGAGAGTTATGATGTGTGTTTCAACACCCAATAAATATCCCCACCGTCAAAACACCATCAAGGAATCAAATCATGGATAAAATCTCTGTTTTAGATGAATTTGAAAAGGCACAATCTCTGTTTTGAATGCAAGTGAAATTTTGACCAAAAGGGAGCAGGCAACCTTCCAAATATTGAAAAAGTCTAGTCAAAGGAGAGCATGGCATCAACAAAATGTGTTTGTCTATGAGTAATAACCACAAAGGTCTCACTGGGCAGTTTAAAACAAGGTCATGAAAATATTTTTGCATTGGGCAGTGAGACTCATTACAACCATCGTCATCATGGAACAAAGGGTTTTAACATGGTATAATAATGGCAATGGCCAAAATGGCAAAATGGGCATAAGAGCAATATGGTTTTGATATTATATGCAAAGCTGGATGTATCACTGCCATGAGATAACAAACAAACTCATTCAACCATTAATTTTCATTTTAAAACCCTGAAAACGATATTTCCATGACTGTGGGGTTTAAATCCTCCATTTGAAATGTTTGAAACCACCAACGATGCCACCGGTGCATTTAAAAACATCAAGCAATTGCAAATAACATGTTTGAAGGCCGATGAATCGATTCCAAGCAAGGCTGGGTGCTCAGAATGAATCTCGAAACCCTGTGTCTGCGTGGGTCGCGCAGCCTCTGCGTGGGTTGCGCAGCCTCTGCGTGGGTCGCTCGGCCTCTGCGTGGGTCGTGCAGCCTCTTGGCAGAAGCTTGGAGGCCTTCCCGTGACCACCCAAGGTAGGATAGCTCGTTGGTTATTGGAGTCTAATTTCCAACAAAAGTGGAATTATGCAATTTGGATTCCATTTACCCTGTCAAAAACCAAATCTCCCAACACTAGTCAAAATGAGCAGAATGAGGCTGCCTCAAGGCAGAGCGCTGTTGCAGTCAACTTTTGAAGGTCTTCCTCAACTCCAAATTGAGCTCATGATAGCTCATTGGAAAGTTATTTCTGTATATTTATCATTTAAATCATCAATCAAGTCATTTGGCCAACCATGCTAGGAGAAATCTTGATTTTCCCAAGGTCACTTCAGAGGTGCATTCAATTCTCCTGAGGCAACGGTAATTTTGACATTTCTCCAAAAACATGATACATGTGTAAAAAGTGAAGGAGGTTTTTCTTCCTTGGCATGTTTTGGACAAAAACCTCTCTCCTTTTTCCCAAATTCATCTTTTATGGCTCTGAAACATCTTTTGAGTGAAACTTATCCCGATGTGTGAAACAAGGAATTTTGTCTAAATGAAGCGAAATGAAGGGGATAGGGGGCTTCTAAATTCTTGGGGAAATTTTGGGAAGTAGGGAGGGATGTTAGGAAGCAGGGGGAAGTGGAATCACAGAGATTGAGCGAGGGGAAGGGGTCCAAAAGGGCAAAACACAGGCCTAGCCTAGGAAATTGCCAAGTTTTGGCTAGAAACTAGGGTTTGTGCAAAAATGAGGAATTTGGGGGATATCAGTGATGGGAAGTGTTTAATTAGGTGAATTAATGATAGGGGAAGGTGTATGAACATCGGGATACAAGTTTTTCGATGATTTGACCATCCAAGAGAAATTACCTCCAAAACCCTAGGAGAGGGAAATGGACCTTACCTAGGCACAACTGAAGCATGAACGAGATGTAAAATGACTCAATGGAACTTTACATGATGATGACAACCCTCTGCATGATGGTACACTCAGCTGGGTGACATGGACTGACATTTGGAAAAATTTGAAAAGAGTGAAAACCAACCCTAGACCTAATGCCTAGTGATCAAATTTTGCTTGAAGACTCTTTGAAATGACAAAATTTGACTTTGACACTTTAAAATCACTTTGAAAGAGCATGTTTGATCACTGGAGGAAGGCTGCAAAAGTTGACTCTAACACTGATGATGCAGGATGGATTTCTCCTATGAAATCACTTGGATGCAATTGCCAGATCTCATTGGTTCTACGTCGATGATGCACGGATTTCTCCTATGAAATCGAGTCCCCACTGCTGAAAGGGAGCCTTTACTGCAACTGGTTTCAAAGGAACAGGAAGCAATTTCTTCTTCCCTTGGAAAATTTGACATTCATGACAACTCATTATTGTTTTATACAAATATGAAAATAACGTGGGCCAGTAATATCTTGCTCTCAACACTTTGTTAGCTGCAGTTTTCCAAAATAGATGACCACCACAATCACCTTTCTGAAAGTCATGCATTACCTTCTAAGCTTCTTCTTCAACCAAACAATGGAGCAGAATACCTCCAAGATATTTCCAATAAAGAGAACTTTTTAAAATACAATATTTAGCAGACTTAAGTTTCAGTGATCTACCTTTGCTTTTAGACATTCTTGAAGGAGGTGAAAGATGTTGAAGGACATAAACAATATCTGAATACCATGGGGATTGTAGAAAAATATCTGAAATTGGAACAAGCAAACCTTCATATTCATCCTATGACATTGTTGTTATGAGGTTTATATCCAGGGCAAGCATATTTGATTGGGCCATCATCTTTTCCAGGCCTTGTCCTTTGATCAACTTTGTGGGTTTGATATCCAAATCATACTCCAACATAGTTGCTATCCACTTACCTCTTCGACCTGCTGGATCAGTTTGCATCAGGACATCCTTTACTGCTGCATTAGGAACATATGCTATAGTATGTGAATGCGGAATATAGACCCTAAAATCCTTCAATGCCTTTATAAGAGCCAATTATTGTTTCTCAATAATACTATACCTCAAAGAAGCATATCTAATATTCCTACTGAAAAAGGAAATTGTCTTTTCAACCTGATCTCTCTTTTGCATCAAAACCGTAGCCATGGTATGCTCCGATGCAAATGAAAAAATAATAAAATCTTGAGTATAGTCGGGACTAATCAAGACTGGGGCATTAGACAAAGAAAACTTTACCAGATTAAATGACTTAATAGTTTCCTCACTCCATTTGATAGTGCTATCCTTCTTCAACATGTTAGTCATTTCTCTTAAATGTTCAACCAAATTGGGTATAAATCTGCGCAAAAAGTTCATCTTACCATTGAATGCTTGAATCTCCTTTTTTTTCCGTGGAAGGTCTATGTCCTGAATTTCTTCTACTCTAGATGGATCAATGCGGATACCATATTTAGAGATGATATTCCCCAGTAACTTGCCTTCATCCATGGAAAAGAGACTCTTCTTTGGATTAAGAGAAATCCCAAACTTTCTGCATCGCTGAAACACAACCCTCAAATGGTGCAAATGCTCATCATCAGAACCAGAAAACACTGTCAGATCATCCAAATAAACAACAGGAAAAACATATTTTGCATTGACAAAATCAATTTCCATTGCTCACTGGAAAGTAGCTCCAGCATTCTTCAGTCCAAATGGCATTTTGGCATACTGGAAGGTTCCCCAGGGTGTTGTGAAGGCAGTTTTGTCTTGGTCTTTCTCATGCACCGAGATCTGATTATAGCCTGAGTAGCCATCAAGTAGTGACATCCTAGATGCTCCAACTACTCTCTGCAGAATATGATCCATATTCAAAAGTGGATAATTATCCTTTAAGGATGCTTTATTCAGATTCTGAAAATCTATTCACAACCTTATCTCTCCTGTCTTCTTACGTACTAGGACCAAATTTGAAATCCAGTCAGAAAATATAATTGGAACAATGATACCATCTTTGTAAAATCTATTTACCTCTTTTTCAATGGATGGCAGCAGCTTCAGATTGATTCTCCTCAGCTTCTGTCTAAATGGATTCTAATCCGGCTTCATGGGAATAGTATGCTAAATTATGTTTTTTTCATACACCTTCAAATCTGAATAATCCCAAGAAAACACATCAGAAAATTCAGAAATCAATTTAACATACTTTTCCTTTACCTCAGGGGACAATGCCTTCGACAACTTCACAAACTTGCGCTTGTCAGCTGTTCCAAGATTCACATCTTCAACTCCTTTCTCTGTAGGCACCAAGCTTGGTTCCTTTACAACACCATCCTGATCAAAAAGCTCCTCTAAAGGTATGAGACCTCTAGGAATTACATTATCCTTCAGCTGCAATATGTCCATATGATTTTCTTCCATTTCTTGATCATCGATCTCATAATCACCTCTATTGGAGTGTCTTTGAATTTTCCATCACTTTGCAAAAAAGCATTGATCTCATTATCATCCCAAAACACTTTCCAATACCTTAAATTGTCAGGAACAACAGTCCTATGTTTGACATAAATCTCAAACTTATTGCTAGAGTTCAACGGAATCTTCAAGTTGCTTGCAGTAGTGGCAAGAGAATCAACAATGATGTTCTGCATCCTGGGAACCGCTGTCAAAGTGTACTTAGGGAATGTCTTCAAGATATCTAGGACTGCATTTCTATATGACCTCAATTGCGGATGTTTAGCTTGGTACTCTCCTTTTACCTGTTTTATTATCAGCTCGGAATCTCCATAGATAGAAATCCTCTTTGCATTTAACTTCTTCAAAATTTTCAGACCTGCAATCAAAGCTTCATACTCTGCTTCATTGTTAGAGCAGTCAAAAGCCAACTTATAAGCACATACTCTAACATTACTAGGAAACTTTTCAAGCTAGAAAATAGGGTTCTGAATCTATACTCCAATACCAGCTCCATCCTTACCAACAGCTCCATCAAAATCCATACTCCAAAGGCCTTCTTCTTCTTCTTGTAGATGCTGAAATTTTGATTCTTTCTCTTCTTTACCTTGACTGATTTATGCATCTTTCTGCAGTTCACTGTATTTTTGTTGCTGACAGGAAGGAGGCACAAAATTGCTTGCTGCTTTACCTTTTTCCCTAAATTTCTCTGAAATTTCAGGTATCTCATCTACTTGTACCAACTGAACATTTTCATCATTCAAACCACCATCTAAATATAATACAAAGGACTCTAAATATGTGTGGAATGCATTAATGGGATGACTAATTGGCTTATCTTTTCTAGTGATCATATATTTCATTTTCTTCTCCCTATATAGCTTTATCAACTGACCAAACACGGGGATTTTGGCATAAGAGAAGTCAATCTGCATGGTTCCTTTAAGTTTTGCACCCCAAGACCTAGATAGAAGCATTCCAAACCGTGGTGAGACATTGGCAACAACTACATCCATCAAGAGATTCTTGGCTAGGATTTGATCTAAAGACACTACCAAGTCTTTGATAAGACCAATACAATGGACCCTACCTGAGTCAAAAGAATACAAATCATGATATTTACGGGTAATATCAAGTCCTAACTTCTCCATGATGGCTTTGGGCATAAATTATGTGAGGCTCTGGAGTCCAACATAGCATTATGCAAGATGAACTCATGTAATCTAAGACTCAGGTAAAAGGGAGGGACTTCACTTTCTTCTGATTGATCTTCAGTAGCTGGACCAAAAATGAGTTCATGGTAGTCATCTTCTACATTCACCATATTTGAAACAGAGTCTATTTCCAAAATTCTAGACACCTGACTTTTATAATTGTTGTTTTTCACCAACTTAGTCAAGGGCATAGACACTTTCAGCTTAGAGATTTCATTTTCTAAATTAAAACAAGGAGCTTTCTCTACCTCTTTAATGGAATGATATTTCTTCTCTTCTTGCTCCTTTGTTGCGCTCTATGGGTTCTTTTCAATTGGGTTGTTAATTGCTGAAGGTGTTTTGCTAGAGGAAGGGTCAGCTGGCTCTTTCCATTTCTTCTGAGAATTTTTCTTCATTTGGAGAAATTTTCTTTTCTGAATGGGACTAATCGGAACATCTATGTTCCTCAAATATTACTGCCTTTGTTGGGCTGATAAAGCATTCATGTACCCTCTCTGGTAATCATCAAATTCTTCTTCTAATATTGCATCATTGGCCAAAATGAAATCTGTGTCCTTTCGAATGTCTGCAGCCACTGTGTATTCTTCATCTTCTGTGATAAAGATGGGTGCACCATCGGCAGTGAAGAAATGGTTTTCTTCGATCAAAGGATCATCATCATTTTTGTCTGTCCCTTGAACATAATTCTGCTGCAATGGAGTCCTTATTTGCTGCTATGGTGGTGCTTGGTCCTGCGCTCTTTGTTCTCTTTATTTAATTCTGAATTGCTGCTGCTGTCCTCTAAAATTCAGGTTCCTGATTTGAGGTTCAGGTATATTTGAAATGGTTAATCGATCAACCATATTTTCGACTGTTCGGATCAAAGTGTCCATCTTGCTGTCTGAAGGAGATGTTTCTTCTTTCACAGTGACTCTTTTTTCAGCTCTGGTTCGAGCTCTTTTGGCTAGCAAATTCACTTCTACACTTACCGCTATCTTCTACATGTCTTCAAGAGTAGTAGGATCTCTTTCTCGCAGCTGATATGCCATATCAACATCAAAACCATCTGGAAATTTGAGCAAGGTTAATCCCATATGAGGTTTCAGGTTAGCTGGAGTGTAAAAACTCTGGTAAACTTGATAAATATATATTATTGTTGATAAAAGATGAGATATGATTACAATGGGGAATCACCGTGGCTTTAAATATAGCCTCTTGGTGTCCCTTGGTGAAGAGGCATGATATTTGATCATGCCCTTTCACTTAATAAAACCTAAGATAACTAAATCTAACTAATAATTAATAAAATATACATAACATTAGATGGAATAGCATTGTATACAACATTGAATCTTAGACAATAATCTTGTATAGTTTCACCCACATTTATTTTAATATTTTCATACTCTGACAAAATTTGGAGTGGGTTTTTCTTTACCTCCCACCGCTCTAATAATTGTGTATGTAACTCCTGAAAAGTGCAGGTAGAGCCTGCTGGTAATGCTATGAACCACTTTCTAACTTCACCTCCAAAGCTTTGGACAAACAACCTTGTAGTTGCATTCTCTTCCTCTACCTCATGAAGATCAAAAAATTCATTCATGTTATCAACATGCTGCTGGGTTGTAATGCTTTGAGTGGCATCAAACATAGGAATTTTACTTTTATATTCAATAGGCATATCACTCAGAACCTGGGGTAAAACCAGGGGTGCATAGTAGGTAGCCATGACTCGAGGTGGATTTACAACAGTGTTTGCGCTACTAGGATTTAAGGGAGGTGTTGATGGAGAGATGATAATTGAGAATTTACTGATGGGAATGATGATGAATTAGGAGGAGGAAATGTTGTTCCTGATGAATCTAAAGACTCGGGGATATTAGTTACAGTGATAGATGACTGAGGGGAATTCAAAATATAATCATCAATTGAAGTATTTTCCCTTTGAACTTCAATATCTACAAGGAATTCTGGATCTAAAAATGTGTCATCAATTGCAGTTTCAGACTTACTTCTAAAGAAAGAAAGCTCAAAACTATCATCAAAAGAAAGATCTTCTACAAAAAACAACTCACTGGGCCAAGTATAGGATCTGAAGATAGGTCTAGGACTTATTGATCCCTATTGTCTTCTGAATATTCTTGGGATAAGATTAGGATTCTCAAACACATGAGGAGGATTTGGATTTGGATTGGCCCTTGTGTTTCTTCTTGAAGCCAGTGTGTTTAAATTCCTACTTTACAAAATCTATTTCCAACCTAATAAACTCTGAATTTACAACGAAAATATTACTGGGGTGATGAATATTTTATGCTAAATGTTTCCCCAGTATGTTCGCCAGAAATGTTATCACCTGATTTGGACCTTAGGTTGAAAAAATGAAAAATAGAGTAACATCTAAACCACGCTCAGCCTTGTAGCTAGCCCTACAAGGTCAGGAGAGGGCTCTCTCTATGAAAGGATATTCAATAAATTACAATAATGATCTGATTTTAGGCTAGATATAATAATGGGAAAACGTTTTAATCAATGAATTTTCAAGGATGTATGGGACAAATGGGACAGTTTGAAACTGGGGAATTAAATCAGGACACAGGGTATTTCATGGGGCAAGGTAGTGAGGAAATTCTAGCAATTAAGTTTAAATAAGGATGGAATGGAATGACTAGTGAGGAGCTACAAAGGGCATAGAAGATGGATCCTTTTCAAACAGAAGAAAACACAGAATATTGAATGATTTCCCAAGGCAGAGCATAAAAAATGGATTCTACCTTTCTATCTTGAAAGCATTCAAATAGAGATTTTTATGAATGAATGGTACACATAACAATTTACATATGAACACAAAGGAGAGAACAAATGCTAAATTTCATACCACATGGATCCCACAATTCAGAGTTGCATCTCTTTATTAATTCCCTGCACAAAAGTATTACAATGGAGCGTAGAGCGTTCTCCTTGATTTCCACACTATTCCCCTACTTACTGATTTACATTAAATAGACCAACATTTGAAGGAAGTAGATCCACAAAAAGAGGAGTTGTTTGCCAGCTCAAGAGCTGAAGTCCAATCATAGAAAATAAATCCAACAATCTGCCCCTGAAAATAAGGAACAGCAATACATTTTGACCACTTGAAAATTCGTTGTTTTACTAGATGAAAGAAAAATAGGAAATCTAAAAAATAGATTCCTACTTTCTTGCTGCTGTAATAGTTTTCATATTATAATTAGTTCTCATCCCTTGACTATTTCCTTTGTTTATTGAAAAATCTCATATATGCCTAAGGAAACCTTTTGAAAATATCAGAACTGAACTTTATGCCTTTAATAAAGGGAAATCCCCTTTCGAATGAATAAGAGCAAAAGGTAAAGGAGGTGGGGTCCATAAGCGATCGCAAATCGCAATCAGAGGAAAGGAGGAGGTGTTATGAGGATTTAAAAACTTCTGATGCAATTGGGATTATCATAATATGGATAAGCCAAAGGTTAATGGGGTAAAACAGAATTAAAAATGTTTCGGCGCTTTGAAAAGGAGCGAAATGATTTTATATTGAAAGAGCGGAGGGATTGTAAAGTGGGACCGGGGTAACAAGCAGAATCGGAATTGAAAGAGGAGCGAGGTCAAATTTATTACACAACAATATTTTCCCAATGCGATGGTGAAAAAACAATGGGGTAAGGGCCTTTGTAAAATGAATTAAAATGAAATTTTAAGTTTTACAAAGGAAAGGGCTCATTTATATGAATGGGAGAAAAATATTTAATGGTGGGACCAGAGGGCCAATTGCGATCGGAATCGAGAGGGTGATTGGAGGCAAAACACGTATGGAAAAGGCTGATGTGATGGCGCAATGGTTTATGAGCTGTCCGATCGGAAGGACAGATCGATGGCGGAGGTGCAATTGGGAGTTTGCCATCGGTGGAACTCATTCAGAGGGGATCAATTGCAAGCGTCGATTGGGATAGAGCGATAAAGTATGGACCGTTCGATCGTCGATTGAATCGATGGTTAGGATGTAATCGGGCGGGGTTCAATCGGAAGGGACTTAATACAATCGCATCGGATTTTTTATCATGGGCCAATCGGGGTGCACTGTTTAAATGTTGCGATTTCGATTTTGGAAAGGGAAAAGGATTTTGGATCGGCAGGGATTTTAATGTAGAACTTGTAAACTTTGTTATAAAGTTTTAAAGGGTCATGAGGGGGAAGTGGTTTGATTATTTCGATTGCGACAGGAGGGGATTTATCATATAAAACTTTAACTTGATTATAAAGTTAAAAGGTATGGAGGGGAAGTGGTTATTAAATCGCATGTGTATTTTAAGGATTCTAATAATGCGATTTTCCATCGGATGGGGAAAAAGGGATTTTATAAAGGAAAACATTAAAAAAATTTATGAAATAAAGTGTAGGAGGGGAATGGGAAAAATGGATGGTTTTAGGTTATAGGGGACTTTATTCACTTAGGCATAAATTTCAATCCAGGAGTCAGTTTTGAGAGTCTAATATACCGTTGGAAAGCTCTTTCCAGTATCTTTCTGCTGAACATACTTAGAACATGATTCTGAACTAAAAATTTTGTGGAAAACCGCTCTGAAGGGCAGGGTGGTGACTTTGTGGAGATAGCAGCTTCTGAAATGTGACTTATTACATATGATGACATAAAATTACATAATAAATGATAATAAAGGAAAAGTGTCATGTTTTCACCTCAAAACATGGTTTTGAGGTGAAAATTACACCAAACTGAATAAAACATTTCTTTGATCTTCCCAGGTGCTGTGACTTTGATTTTTATTGACTTCCTCATGAACTTGTTCATATTTATTGACATTTGAATCATTAATTTTACCATGGTGAGATCCTAGAACCTAATGAGACTCATCCTATGACCTACTAACATGACTCACAAAGTAAAAGTAACTCATGACTAAAGACCATAGAGAGGAGAATCAGCAAGTTTCACATGAGGGAAAACTGATAAAAATCACTACCATCAATGAATCCATGACCTAGCGGAATGGTGAAATTTATTGGTATGGGACTCCGAATATGAAAATGCAAAAGAGAAATTTTGATCACTGATGGCAGTATGACTAGACTGACACTAACACAAGGAGTACCCATGTTGCATATTTTCTATGAACCCTACTACACGAAAAATAAGAAATACATGAAAAATGTGATTGCAATCACGTTTTTCATGTATTTCTCAGCTTTCCTGTATTAAGGTCCATTAAAATTATGGAAAATGGGTACACTTTGAATGAGGAATTAAATTTTGCATCCAATGAGTACTCTCGCTCTAAATTGGAGTAAAACCTTAGCGAGATGAGTTGAAAATACTAGTCGAAAAAAGTACTTTTATTATTTTATTATTTTTTAATCTTTTACTTTTTTACTCCAAAAATGGTGAATCATCCCCATGGTTAACACTATAATATTAAATCCTATTGGTTCTTATAAATTTTATTTTGGTTGTACATTTTTCTTAGGAGGCCCTTTTTAGACCTCAAAATTCCTCTAATGGGTTGAAGTGCCTCATCTTCTCGACAAAAATCTGAATGATGAGAAGTTAGACCACGAAGATTGAAGGATGTGAAACAATTGTCATTGGATATACTTGTGAGAAAATGGTAAAATAAATGATAGTCATCAAGGACAAAATAATGATCAAATGTTTTGATTAAAGCATCAGATTCCTAGTTTATAATAAATGAAGATAAATCAATTTGAACAGTTTTGCAAATTCTTTGAATAATAGAATCAACTTCTGTGCGTGATGAATGTGACAGTCCTTTTATTTTTAATTTGTAACATACTACACTAGCATTGTAATCATTGGAAGAAGTGAGAAGGAATTACAGTACAACAATCACGTGACACCAAATAGGATTCAATGAATGACAAATAATTTGATTCACACAAGAACTCATGTATGCATTCACACTCAAGAGGATTTCAAGTGCGATGAAGAACATGATTCATGATAATATATTCACAAGGAAAGTGAGGAGCTTCTCATCATGAAACAATTATCATAGATATGATTCCTTTAGCCAAATATGGTATTTGGAATGATCAAATTCGCAATTGCATGAATTTATGAGAGATACACATTCCAAACCTGAGTTTGATGCAAGAGATTTTCATGAAGATGAATGAACTAAAAAATATTATTGAATCTGGTCAGAAGTAAAATATCAAAATTTTGAGTGATTACATATGAAATACAAAACATCTTTCAAAAATATATTTATATCAAGTGAAACCCTACAAAGAGAAGTATTTTGTGAGAGAAACCGGATCTGACTTAGTTTGGGAGGCTTACCAGAATCATGAGATCCTAACATAACCATCAAAATAATTTGAAGTGCCTTGACTCCCCTGAAGATCTCGACACTTTGCAATATTTTAAAATCGCATTTTGAAGCTTGAACTAGATCATGCATGGTTTGAGGATAGCTTCTACCACTTCTATCAATAAGGCCACCACTCATCAGATGGAAGACATCTCTGTCACTAGTTTTACCATATTTTTCAACTTTAATAAATAGATTTCTCGAGCTGAAATATTGTGTTGGTCACAAATTCTAAGATGCATGAATTAGGGAAATTTCATGAGCAAACTTATTTGAAGTTTTATCTTGATGCAAGAGAAGAGATGATGAGGGGTGGAAAGGGTACTCAATGATTTGATTTTTTTCTTTTTCATCATGGATTTTCTCACCAATTTGTGCTAATTAAGAGGTTAACTCATCGAATGAAAAACTTGCATAACACGGAGTATATTTTCAATAAGGATATGCATCGCATATGGTAGATCACAAGCGATAGTGAGATCAAGAGGAAGTTTCTATAAGCACATATTCTTTGACTAAATTAGATTATGGATCTAAAGTAAAATATTCATGAGAAATAAAAATATCGGTTGATACACATGGGTATTCATGATTTCATACATCAATATATTCATCATCATTAGAATTATTGTTTACCAGGACTATGGATTCATCGAAAGAATTGACTACATTTGATTCAATACTGAGATTAGTAGATTGAAAATCATCCAAGAATGGAAGCGCAACATCTTCACATCGAGGATTTTGAAAAATAGAAGAAATCTTGAAAGCCTCTTCACCTTCCTTCTCCTATACCTGTGTAATGTGACTCCCTTGTATCTGATCGCAATTTGAACCAACAAAGTGAAAATCAAGAGAGTGTGAAAAACTAGCTGGTGGAACAAATTTCTCACACAGATCATGGTACAAATAGTCATGGCCTATAGGTGACTAGGGATAAATAAATATAAATCAAATTGGAGCCTCAAATTAAAAACAATAACATCACATTTCTAAATGGAGGAGTTAGTATTCACCATAGGCTTCATGAGCTATTCAGGAATTTCCTCCATTGAATCTTAATCATGAAAAGTAGAAGAAGAATGAGAATATGGCTTAGGAATTTTATTTTCATATGTTTCAACTATATTACCATCGTACAAAGGCACCCTCATCATAGCTAGAAAAGGAGGATGACAAAGAACAAAAGGATAAGTAAATTCCCCCTCTCAAATTAGAGGTGTCTCATGATTCACAACAGTTTGGGGAGTAGGAAAACCAGGGGATTCAGGTTCACCATGTAATGAGATAAGGACAAAGCGCTCAAACTCTTATTTTAATAAACCCAAATTAATATATCCTTTAGTAATTTCATAGCAAAGGTGAAGGAATCAATCAAAAAAATCATCAACTGATTCATTAGTCTTCATTCTTGAGAGATTAATTCTTTGACAAACATCTCGGTAATTATACCTATAAAATTATTGATGAAGCTCCCCAAGAAAATGACGACGGGAATGAATGGAGTCAGATGATAAGTTATGGAACCATCGATTAACATGACCTTCAAGGGTGAGGAAGAAAATCACACAATAAAATCCGTTATTATCGATTTCGTAAGATTCAAAAAAATTAAGAAAATAAAAATGTGCTCGGTTATAGATGTTTTGTCCTCACCATCAAACTTTAACTAAGACAACTGCTAGAGAGGCTCATTGGTGATTAAAAATAATTAAAGAAACACCTCAGGAGAAATATTTTAGGATGAGCCTTTTATATAAGAGGTTCAAACCAAATTCAACGGGCTCATATTTTCATATGGCCCTCCTTCTAGTGTGATTGTTGATGGTGTTGGAAATATGTCATACAAGGGGTGTCCCCAATGTGAATTCCTTATTATACCTCACATTCTTTGGATTAGGATCCTCATCTTGGATATCGGCCTAGTTTCCTTGTGTTCTTATAGATATGCCTTACCTCTAACTATCAACAAGAGAGAGGAGTGCAAATGCACCTTCGAAAAGGAAGGGGTGTGTGCCTAGTGAGTGTTCTATCATATGTGTGTCAAAGTACTTATACTATAGGAAAATATGAGCCTCTAAGAGAGAGATAATATTACCACCCAATAATAGATACACACAAACAATAGGATCCATCTAACATCTAGTGGAATAGTCCTGTTAGTGTCGATATCTTCATCCCTCCGTCAGTGATCAAATCCTCTTGTTGCATTGCATATTAGGTGTCTCATTCAGTCAACTACATTCCATTAGGAGCATGGATCATCTGATGGTAGTGGCTTTTTCCTCATGTCTCTCATGTCCTTCACCTGATGGCCCATTCCCTTTCATTAATATCATCTGCAGTCACTGTTTTTCTCATTGTTTGCAAAGAGTTAATTTTAGGGTTTTAGTGTCATTAGGTCTAGGGCTTCATTAATAAGGTCTTCAGAATTCCCTATAATGGTCAGCAGGCACATGAGAAAGTTTGAAATAAGGTTTCAGTGCTAAAAATCTCATCATCATATGCTTAATAATGATTTTTCTTCAAAACTCTGATTTGAAGAAAAATAGAGTTTTTCATCCTTATGTATAAATGCAATGTGATTTCCAATTTTCTCAGTTGTAATAACACTCCACTGGAAACCCTGGTCGCCTTTTCCAAAGCTCCAGCCATCCATTCCCTACAAGATAGACAGAAATCTCATCATTCAGTTAAAGAAGCCAAAGGAAGCAAAACAGAGTTTTTAAAGTGAAATGTCAAATTTCAAACATTACAAAGTGGGTTTTCAAATAGGAAAATACAATCCTTGGCATAAATATCATTTGTATGTTTCAAGAATCCATTTGAATGCCAAGAGATAGCAGTGAGAAAAGGAGAAGTTGTGAGGATCGAAACAGGTAGTTTGAGGGCAAACTGTGTTGAAATTTTCGAGCGCGGCGCATAGGCTGAGTGCCGCGACGCATCAGGGAGGCGCGACTCATTGGGCCGGCTGCCGCAGTGTAAAAACTACACTGGCGTGACGCATTAGGGAGGCGCAATGCTTTGGGTCGGTTGCATGATGCATAGGGATGGAAAGAAAATCCATTTCCATTCCTCTCACAATTTCAAATTGGCTTGGTCCCTCTTTGTTCAAGGAAGTCAATAAACCTTGTAAATGCCCATGAACAAGATCTTGTGTTGTTTATGAGGATTTTAATACAAAAACTCAAACCCTATTATCTTGTGCAATCCTTAGGGTTTAGAAGTGGTTTTGTTCCTATCATTCCATTTCCACACCCTGTTATTCCCTCCTCACTAACTATCTTGTTACATTAGTCCATTTCCTTATTTCCTTATATCCCTAAATCACTCATTTCCTATCCCATTCCCATTATCCCCATCCCAATTGTAAATTTCCCAAACCCCAAGGCTATCCCAAGAGATTAAATGGTTGTCCCTAAACTTATCAATTCACGGATTTCAAGTGGAAAAATTCACTTAATAATATCCCATCATTTCCACTACCCTATCCCTCCATAGTCCCTCACTTGTTATCACATATTTGGCAACAAAAACCAAAGACACCAAACTCCTCATATTCACCTCAGGCAACATAGATGGAGAAGGCATCAAGGAGGTGTGAAAAGGAATGCTTTTGGCCAAAGCTTCCTTGGCCTAGAATAGTGCATGATGGAGGACACTCAGCCCAAATTTCAAGAAATTTGGGACACATTTTGTCAATTTTGAAGTTTTTGGCCTTAACACAGATTTTCCTGCCCGACACGTTGCGCCACTTGGCGCGCGCTTATGATTGAGATATCATCTTGGGTAAAAATTTGTATTTTTGGATTTTTCATGAAAATTTGTGCATTCCTACCCATTACCCATAGAGTTTGACAATTTTTGGGTTGCCGGAAGGGTCAAAACACCCTAAAATTGACCTTTCTGCCCCCTTTTGGACACACAGGAAGCAGTGTTGGGAAACCTCATGTTTTGAGGAGAAAATGGAAACCAAATTCATAAATTCCACTTGGGTTGGAAAGTAGACAGGTAGATATTTCCAACGAGCTATCCTGTGCTCAATTTCAACACCGGGAAGGCCCTCAAAATCAGCTCCAAACTGGCAGGACGCATAGAGATTTCAGGCGCGACGCATTGGGGATTTTGGCTCAGTTTTGACTCAGTAACTCTTTTTTTCGCCTAGTTTTGGCCAGTTTGACTTTTTTACTTCCACATGTAAAAATATTGATGTAATTTGATGTAATTTCATGGCTCTTGATGTAATTTTGACAAATTTTTACTCATGGAAGTAGATTCATTCATCAAAAGGTGAATTATAATTGAATGAATCAGTTTCCTATCTTATAGAGGCAAGCTATTCCACTGCCTATTTTCCAGTTCTTAGTTTAGATCTTGTTGAAACAGCTCCTAAAATAGTTAGATATACCCCTAGAGGCATTGGGATGAGTTATTCTTGTCTATATCTTGTATTTTCTCAGTCATTTTCAGGGTTGGACACTTGGGATTGCTTGGAGCTTCATTTTACATTTCATCTCTGCATTTTGGCAAAGGAATAGACCAGGGTTTGCAGCACTCCTTGGGATCCATGTGGCTCTTTTTTTTGATGATTTCTTTCTCTCTATTATTGTAATTTTACTGTTGTTTCATGTGTATCATCTTCCTTCTCATTTCTTCTTAAGTTAAACAAACAAGTAATAAAGGTGGAATTCATTAGATTTGTAGTGCTCTACCTTGAGTTTTGTTTAATTTTCTATGTTTTCAACTGTTTGAAGAGGATTCATGAAAGCCTCTTGCCCTCTTCAACTCCTCACTGGTCTGAGCTATCCATTTTATTCAAATTTGAAGCGTCAAAACAATCGCCTTTCTTGCCCCATTCAACTCCCTGCAAAACTGATCATTTCCCCGAACCCAAAATCTACCTTTCCCTTTGATCCAACAAAACACCCTTGAAAATAAAATCAAACTCTTTTACATATATACCTAGCATAAAATCATCCTTTATTCAAGTCATCTCAAGCCTCACTGTTCATTTTTTGCTGAGATTGACCAGGAGAGAGCCCTCTCCCAATCTGGTAGGGCTAGCTATCAGATTAAGCGTGGTTTGATGTTACCCTAGACTCTGCCTTCCTCAGCCTGAGGTAGATTTAGGCCATAACATAGTGGCGACCATACTGGGGATGATAAAAAAAAAAAAATTCTTTATAAACTACAAACGGAGCCTGAAGTTAGCTAGGTAGCCTTCAAAACGCTCTTGCTTTGCATTAGCGAAAGTAGATGAATGCTGCTTCAGTAAATCTCCAGTCTAGTTTATGAACTAAACATCTAGTTTCCTCAGTAAAATGTACTCAAGTTCAGATCTGATTGTTGATGGTGGACAACGATCAGACACCGCAAGGCTGAAATATTTCACCTGGAGACTCTAAATCAGTTTCAAGATCAGATCCAAGGACTCCACTGGAGGATGAACCTGATTAGCAGAAACATGAAAGGACAATATGGAAAGATCAGGTATTCAAGTTGGAATTTCATCCAAGACATTTTGTTCTTTGTCATAAATTATTTCTTATCTTTTCCCGAGAATTTCAAGAAGGCTTTGCAAAGTATATTGTATTTGAGAAAATATCCTCGTCCTGCATTTGATTCCTTCCCTTTGAATATTGTGAATACCAAAGATTTGCATGCTTTTGAGCTTGGTTAAGACCTTTCTTCCAAATCTTGTGATGACCATCTTCAAACTGATGAACCTCAAGAGACCAAGATTGATTCTGAAGCATTTGTACATACCCCTATATCTTGTAAAATTCCAGATCGATACAAGCCTCTGATTTTACCTCCTATATCCCATGCTTTCCCTAAAAATCATGACCTATATCTACCAATATTTGATGGTGAACGCGACAACATCGCTACTGAGAGACATGTTATGAATTTTGACTCTTTTCTTGACCTTTTTGAAGTTGATGAAGAGGATGTCAGTATTAGGCTTTTTTCTCTTTCTTTTCAAGGCAAAGTCAAGAGTTGGTTCAAAGCCCTGCCTGATGCGAGCATCTCAGATTTCCAGCAGTTTTTCAAAGTTTTCCTTGACAGGTGGGTGATCAGAAAGAACCCTTTCTTGATTATAGAAGAGTATAACTAGCTGAAAAGACTGCCAGGGGAGACAGTACAATAGTTTTCTGCCAGATTTAACAAATTTTATTATTCGATGCTAGTAGATATAAGGCCTCCTCCTGGATCTGCTCTCTTGCACTACCCGGGTGCCTTTGATCCGAAAATGGAGTTTCAGCTGAGAGAAAGGAATCTTGAAACACTTGAAGAGATGCAAAACAATGCAGTAGATGTAGAGGCTCATTTGCGGATCTGAAGGGCAAGTTTGAAGGAAGAAGAAATGAAAAACATAGACCCGGAGGAATCGACATCTCTAGAGGTACAGCTTGACATTTTGGTAAGTTTAGTGGAAGAGATGATGCAGAGGATCATCACAAGGAATGAGTATAATGTTCAAGCCCATGGCTCGCTGATTAAAGAAGAACAAGTTGTTGATCCAAAACATTTTGTTTCTTATCCCAGTTGTCATAGATCTAATAATGATTATTTTGTAGATCATCTTGGAGAAGAGAAAGTTGTTGATATGACATGTATGCCTGATGATGTGTTTTATATGGATGATTTACCTCAGTTTGATCAGTATGATGATGATTATGTTGTCCAAATAGAAGCTAATCTTGCAGAAAAATCAGCAGCTAGTTTGTGGAAGGAGGAAGTTCACTTTCAGCAGCTCGAGTACAGTGATCAACCGATTCATATCAGCTATTACAATGACGAGGAAAGTGCAGAAAATTTTGAAGTAAGTGAAGGATATTTTCATTTTTGTTTTGATTCATTTCAGTTCATCAGAGACAACTTCCATGCAATCAGAAATCAACTGTCGACAAGTCTTGATCTGGACCATCTTGAGGGCAATGAAAACCTTGTTCAAGACTTCTCATATCCATATTTGTAGCCCCCGAATGCCATTGATTGTCAAGTTGCAGATGGGAACTTGGAAGCTAGCACATATGATCAAATGATACAAGATGATTCTGTACCATTTTTTTGTTGAATCATTTCAATTTTGGAAGGGTAAATTGCATAGTATATCTTCAAATGAGCAACCTGTAGGAAATCATGTAATCTCATCAAAACCAATAGAAAATGGGTTGCAGTAATCTTTTCAAGTTTTTCATGATCCAATAGCTGATTTGTTGGATGATGTCTGCAATCAAAGTTTTTCTCCATTGACTATATGTGAGATTGAAACGTGTGCTAATATAAACTTGATCCGGCAGCCAGTCTCTTCGTCATTTTTAGCAGGAGTCTCGTCACAAAGCTCAAAACAAAGTTTGCATTCATGGTATGAGGAGAAGAGAATTAATTCATTGGATGAGCTAAGTCCTAGTGTGCATGAACTTCAAGATCCTTATGCATTGTTTTTGGAGGCAAATAGAGAATCCATATCATTCAATGGATCTGTTTCCAAGTTTTCATGGGAGTTTCCTTTCAGTAGTTCTCTCTTGTTGTTCATAAGCGAGCACTTACGAAGAATCCAAAAAGCAGCCAGAATGCTTACATAGTTGCATTGGTTGTTTCATTTCACTTGATCAGGTGATGAATGGAAAAAATAGAGTAGGTTGTATTGCATAAACTTCATATTGAGCATATTTTCTAGTTTTTCGGTTGTTTTTAAGTATCGAGTCAGTTCTTAGTTGAATGAGATTTAATTTGTGTCGTCAAGTCATCAGTTTTCAGTCATGCATTTCAACTTGAGTTTTTGACTCCATTGCCCAATAGATGAAGGCGTTGTCTGCTTTCCAAAGATCTATAGTTCTTGGCACCTCCAAGGAGCTACCATCCCCATTGAAGCCAATTTTAGTGTCGGTATCTTCATCCCTCCGTCAGTGATCAAATCCTCTTGTTGCATTGCATATTAGGTGTCTCATTCAGTCAGCTTCATTCCATTAGGAGCATGGATCATCTGACGGTAGTGGCTTGTTCCTCATGTCTCTCATGTCCTTCACCTGTTGGCCCATTCCCTTTCATTAAGATCATCTGCAGTCACTGTTTGTCTCATGGTTTGAAAAGAGTTATTTTTAGGGTTTTGGTGTCATTAGGTCTATGGTTTCATTAATAAGGTCTTCAGAATGCCCTATAATGGTCAGCAGACACATGAGCAAGTTTGAAATAAGGTTTCAGTGCTAAAATTCTCGTGATCATATGCTTAATAATGATTTTTCTTCAAAACTCTGATTTGAATAAAATTAGATTTTTTCATCCTTGTGTATAAATGCAATGTGATTTCCAGTTTTCTCAATTGTAATAACACTCCACTGGAAACCCTGGTCGCCTTTGCCAAAGCTCCAGCCATCCATTCCCTGCAAGACAGACAGAAAGTTCATCATTCATTTAAAGAAGCCAAAGGAAGCAAAACAGAGTTTTTAAAGTGAAATGTCAAATTTCAAACATTACAAAGTGGCTTTTAAAATAGAAAAATTAAAATCCTTGGTATAAATATCATTTGTATGTTTCAAGAATCCATTTGACTACCAAGAGATAGCAGTGAGAAAAGGAGAAGTTGTGAGGAGCGAAACAGGTAGTCTGAGGGAAAACTGTGTTGAAATTTCTGAGCGCGGTGCATAGGCTGAGTGTCGCGACGCATCAGGGAGGCACAGCGCATTGGGCCGGCCGCCGTAGTGTAAAAACTACACTGGCGCGACGCATCAGGGAGGTATGACGCGTTGGGTCGGTTGCGCGACGCATAGGGCCGGAAAGAAAATCCATTGCCATTCCTCTCACAATTTCAAATTTGCTTGGTCCCTCTTTGTTCAAGGAAGTCAATAAACCTTGTAAATTCCAATGAAAAAGATCTTGTGTTTTTTATGAGGATTTTAATACAAAAACTCCAACCCTATTATCTTGTGCAATCCTTAGGGTTTAGAAGTGGTTTTGTGCCTATCATTCCATTTCCACACCATGTTATTCCCTCCTCACTAACTATCTTGTTACATTATTCCATTTCCCTATTCCCTTATATCCCTAAATCACACATTTCCTATCCCATTCCCATTATCCCCATCCCAAATGTAAATTTCCCAAACCCCAAGGCTATCCCATGAGATTAAATGGCTGTCCCTAAACTTATCAATTCACAGATTTCAAGTGGCAAACTTCACTTAATAATAGCCCATCATTTCCACTACCCTATCCCTCCATAGTCCCTCACTTGTTATAACATATTTGGCAACAAAAACCAAGGACACCAAACTCCTCATATTCACCTCAGGCAACATAGATGAAGAAGGCATCAAGGAGGCGTGAAAAGGCATGAATTTTTTTGAAGCTTCCTTGGCCCGACATAGTGCATGATGGAGGATACTCAGCCAAAATTTCAAGAAATTTGGGACACATTTTGTCAATTTTGAATTTTTTGGCCTTAACACAGATTTTCCTGCCCGACGCGTCGCGCCTCTTGGCGTGCACTTATGATTGAGAGCTCCTCTTGGGTAAAATTTTGTATTTTTGGATTTTTCATGAGATGTTATCCATTCCTACCCATTACCTAGAGATTTTGACAAGTTTTGGGTTGCCGGAAGGGTCAAAAACACCCTCAAATTGACCATTCTGCCCCTTTTTGGACACACAGGAAGCAGTGTTGGGAAAACTCATTTTTGGAGGGGCAAATGGCAACCAAATTCATAAATTCCACTTGGGTTGGAAAGTATACAGGAATATATTTCCAACAAGCTATCCTACACTCAATGTGGACACCGGGAAGGCCCTCAAAATTGGCTCCAAACTGGTGTGACGCATAGAGATTTCAGGAGCGACGCATTGGGGATTTTGGCTCAGTTTTGACTCAGTAACTCTGTTTTTCACCTAGTTTTGGCTAGTTTGACTTTTTCACTTCCACATGTAAAAATATTGATGTAATTTTATGTAATTTCATGGCTCTTGATGTAATTTTGACAAATTTTTACTCATGGAAGTAGATTCATTCATCAAAAGGTGAATTATAACTGAATGAATCAGTTTCCTATCTTATAGAGGCAAGATGTTCCACTGCCTATTTTCCAGTTCTTAGTTTAGATATTGTTGAAACAGCTCCTGAAATAGTGATCTCGACCCCTAGAGGCATGGGTATGAGTTATTCTTGTCTATATCTTGTAGTTTCTCAGTTATTTTCAGGGTTGGACACTTGGGATTGCTCGGAGCTTCATTGTACATTTCATCTCTGCATTTTGGAAAAGGAATAGACCAGGGTTTGCAACACTCCTTGGGATCCATGTGGCTCTTTATTTTGATGATGTCTTTCTCTCCGTGATTGTAAGTTTACTGATGTTTCATGTGTATCATCTTCCTTCTCATTTCTTCTTAAGTTAAACAAACAAGTAATAAAGGTGGAATTCATTAGATTTGCAGTGCTCTACCTTGAGTTTTGTTTAATTTTATATGTTTTCAATTGTTTGAAGAGGATTCCTAAAATCCTCTTGCCCTCTTCAACTCCTCACCGGTCTGAGCTATCCATTTTGTTCAAATTTGAAGCGTCAAAACAATCGCCTTTCTTGCCCCATTCAGCTCCCTACAAAACTGATTTTCCCCAAACCAAAAATCTGCCTTTCCCTTTGATCCAACAAAACACCCTTGAAAATAAAATCAAACTCTTTTACATATATACCTAGCCTAAAATCAGCCTTTATTCAAGTCATCTCAAGCCTCTCTGATCATTTTTTGATGAGATTGACCAGGAGAGAGCCCTCTCCCGATCTGGTAGGGCTAGCTACCAGATTAAGCGTGGTTTGATGTTACCCTAGACTCTGCCTTCCTCATCTTGAGGTAGATTTAGGCCATAACAATTCCATCAGGGGATTTTATGCTCATTACAACCAATGAATGAAAAAGGTATGCGTATATATAGCAGAATAGTCCATGAGGATGTGAAAACAATAAAAACCATTACAACACATTCTCAATAAGGTAAGTACTAAAATAAATGAAATATATCAACTATCTTAGCACATGTGAAAGAGAACATGAAATACAAAAATCTGCAAAATAGTATTACAAATATTCATAATCCATGCAAGAAGAATTTTTTGGCCTTGAAGGCTTCTATTATTAAGTAAAAGTTCCAAGACACATGTATACAATGAACATCACTAGCTCCAAAAATGGAGCGTTGGAGCCACTCCTTGATAAAAAAAATAACTATTTTATCTCTCTAATACTTCACAAGAGGAGCCAAGGTGAAAGAATTCCATTTCTCATACAATGAGGGTGTATAAATAACCAAGGGGTGATGCTTCACCCTCCTTGTGAATATTTGACTGCCCTCATGAATTTTTGACTTCCTACAACTTTTCAACGTACCTGACTCTTCATATTCCTTGTGTGTCCTTTAGACTTCCACTTTACACTACATTTGAATAATATTTACATGATCCACAATAATGATGTGACATATGATGAATTATGACAGGACATGACATGAAACTGACTACATGGACTGCATGATGATGTGACAGTGCCAATTTTTCATTCTTGCTACTTTTTTCTTTATGTCTCCTTGAAAATATGATACATGTCCTCTTCTTCCTCATCCTTATGACTTGATGAGGAGGAGTCTTTCATTTGATATTCATCTTCATCTTCTATTATAGGTCAGTGTTCCTTCATCTTCTTTCCTGTTGATCAAATTATATTTTTAGCTCCATGTGTGTCTTCTAGCATATCCTCCTTCTCCATCTCCTTCTTCATCATCTTTTCATAGCATGATAAATTTCCTACATCTGCAATTCACTCATGACAATACGACATCAGTATGATAAAACCCTAGTCTAAGATGGTGCACGATGATCTAACGAGTGAGCCATAACCAGGTGGTAAGACGAGGGAGAGGTTTAGTGACTGCGCAGTTGTGAAACTCAGACAACCAAGGGTGGAGCTAGGGCTCCAAGACTATGTAATGCACAGTTCATGCTAGATTAAGGAAGAATATTGCACAATTTTAAAGCTCAGGGTGATAGGATGAGTGATTTTGCACTGCTTCAGCTAATTGCATAGTTTTGGAGGGAATATGAGACTAGGTGATTACATAATTTCACAGTTCAAGAGCTCAAGGATGAGGTTTGAGCATTGAGACTGTGTAGTGCGAAGTTTAGAGATGAATGAGGAGAAAAACTACATAGTTTCTGGACTCAATGAGCTTATATGCGGGGTTTTTCACTACTTGGGGAAAATGTTCAACTCTGGGAGGATGACGAGGTTGGGTCATTGCGTATTTGTGTAGATCAAGAGCTCAAGGGATGAGATTGAGGCTAGAGATTTCAAAGTGTGAATTTGAGGCCAATCTACGAAGATGAATTGTGAAGTTCTCAGAGGCAAGGTCGGGCTTGATCCCTGAAATTATGAAGTGTCCAGTTATGGGAGGTAGATGTTAAGCATTGTGCAGTTCCAAGAGGAAAGGTCACAAATATAGGACCGAAAGTGTGCAGTGCATAGTTCAGGGAGGCTGGGTGAAGTTAGGTTGCTTGGTCGGATGTCTTTTTAGAAATGTCTAACTGTGGGACTGAAGAGACTGATGTGAATAATGATATGATTCGATTCTGATTACACACTTGAAACACTTTGATGACACAACAACATATATCATCTGATAACGTTGACAACATGTTTTCATCAATGCGACAACATTGCGATGACTTTACGACAAGCGTGATACTAAAGGTACACTTTGCGACTAGTGTGACGACACTTGCGTGACAATGCTTAAAATTTTGGGAATGAGTGAGAGTGAGTTTTACATGGTTATAATAACTCATTCACACAAATATAACCCCTTGAAAACACCAAACCATGGATGCATACATTGTACGATAACTAACATGAAAAAAGACGCCAATTTCTAAAGTGCGAATTAATCTCACGATATGTGAACGACAGAGAGAGTAACACATGCCAAGGAAAAGAGAACACAGAAATGACACTAATTAAAGTGAAAGAAATCGAGATCGAAAATCGAAAACATGAAACTGACACCCATGAAAACAAAGGTGCACGAGAGTGATAGTTTACAAAACTCACTTAAATAGAAGTACAAATGTACCTATAGTTTGAAAAATTTCATTGTGAGTGTGCACTAGCTGTCAACATGGATTGGAAATCACATAGGAAAAATCTTGATGGAATTTCATATTCTTTCCCAAGCTTGCGTAGAAGAATGAACTCATGAATTTATTGTGGACTGAGCATGTGTGATCAAGTGACTTCAACACTTTGAATCCAAGAGTGATCTAGAAAATCATCAGTTGAACAAGAAGTGGCTATGGAATGACAGATCACAAGATCTATGGTAGGCTCCAAAATTCGAGTATGAGAAAAATTTTGGAGGGTGTTTGTCGTAGAGACAACAGGAACCAACACCCTCAATAAATTATTTTTGACCTAAGAGGTCAAAAATGGTCTTGGTTTGTAGATTCTCCTGCATCATACTTCGAGTAACATTCAAAATTTTTAAGTAAACAACTTGGCCATACTCACTTCTAGTATAATTATGGCTCATCATGAAGGAATAAAATATTTTGTACTATTTCCTGAGAGATTGCTTCAAGGCATACAACGAATTACTAATATTGGAAACTAACCTTATTATATGATTTTGAAAAAATTATCCTGGTGTTCCATGTATATCTCTTCATCCAAATCTCCATGTAAAATATTTTATGAAAATAACTAGTGCCAATAAAATATGAATAGAAAACAAGATTAACAACTAGTGAAAATATCTCATAGAAATCAATATATTCTATTTGATAGTACCCCTTTGTGACCAATCTAGTGTTATACCTTTCAACATTTCCATTATTTTTTTTATTTTTTTTATATACCTCCTTACACCCAACAACCTTTTTATCTTCAGGAATTTCTACCAAGTCTCATGATTTATTTTTCTCCAAGGAATTCATCTCTTCTTTCATTGTTATATTCAATTTAGAATTATCGATATCACCTATAGCTTCTTGATAATAATAAGGTTCCCCATCATTATCAAAAAAAGAAATAGATGAAACATAATTGATATTACTTTTAGGAGGGTTTTTCCCTCATGTAGATCTTATCGGTGTTGGTTGTGGAATTTTCACACTTTCATAAATTTCTTTAGCATCCTTAGACACTTTATCCTTAGAATATTATTCATGTTTTTTAATTTTTGTAGATGTGAATCTCCAATTTAATTTTTTAATTTAGTGGTATTTGTTCTTGTTCCAAATAAAATTTTATAATATCTAATTTAATGATGTGGGATTCATCAAATATCACATCTTTGCTAATGATGATTTTGTGGGAAATATGATCCCATAGTCTATATCCCTTAACTACATCATCATAAATGACAAAGACATACTTCTTCAATATGGGGTATAACTTGAAACATTAATTGTTTGGAGTAAGAGCATAAGCTTCACAACCAATTTTTATCTTTTTTCTTTTTTTTGATAATAAAGGATGAATTGTCCATACCTCTTCAATAATTTTACAATATATTGAAATTGATGGTGATTGATTTATAATATAACAAATAGTAGTGATTTCTTTGTCCCGCAACGCTTGTTGCAAATTCCATTGTTGAGCATGTTTGTTTCTATTTCTATAAGAGTCTCATTCATTTGTTCTACAACACAAATTTGTTCGAGAGTATGTAAAATGGTTTTATTTCATTTAATACTATCATATTTGCAATATTTTTGGAATTATAAAGACATGAACTTGCCTCTATTATCTATTCTTGAAAAAAAAATTTCCTACCAATTCTCTTTTCTGTCAAACTCTAAATTACTTAGATGTGTTAAACAAATAGGATTTTCTTTTCAAGATAGAGACACTCGTTTTTCTAGAGAAATCATCTATAAATGTATCAAAACATGAAATTATTCCAAAATAAATTGCTGGTGATGTCTCCCAAACATATGAATGGATATAATCAAGAATATGTTTAAAAATATTATTTTCTACTTTAAACTTGTGTCTATATTTTTTTCTATGATATACATTGTTGTAGAAATTAAAATTCAAGAATTAAAGTCAATGTAGAATTAATTTTCATTTTAGGAGTACCTCTAGCCCTTTCTCATTCATATGACCTAGTGGTTGATGCTATAAATGATTGGATTCCTTCACTTTCTTAGGCACCACCATATCTTCACTAATTTGAGTACTTCTTTCTAACTTGTAAACGTTTCATGACTTTTTAGCTTTCATAACCAGTAACTTCTTCTTAAAAACCTTTAGTGCTCCACCTTGACTAATAAATTTTTAACCTCCAAAATACAAAGCCCATACACAAATTAAACTCTTCTTTAGTGCGGGAAGATGTCTAGCCTTTATCAATGTCCCTCTAATACCATTGAACATTTTATTTTATGTTTATGACCTCAATAGTCTTACAAGAAACATTATTTTAGATAAGAACGATTTCACTATCAACAACTTGATATGAAAAAAACCAAAATCTAGTAGGACACATGTCATGAGAAGCACTAGAATATAACAACCATTCTTCATAGTATTGAGGGACAATAAAAATAGATAAATTTCATCAATTATACCTCGAATTGATTCAACTAGATTTTCCTTCTTCTTGGTATCCTTGCCTCTTCCTACAATCTTAATTAAGATTCCCAAGCTTATTATAGTACCAAAATTTGAGTTTATTCTTCTTTCCTTATAAATTTGACCTGGATGTACTACCCAGCTTAACCCTTTTTTCTTCTCAACATACTCTAGTCAATATTACTTTTAGTGTGGAAGTTTCAATACTAGATTTCCTTCACACCTCTTCGAGAAATAATACTTAAACAATACAATCATATTCAAGAGTGTAAATTGCATTAAATTTAATGAAAATAAATAAATGATCCCATGATTCAAAAAATGAACACAAAATGTAACTGTTTTATCTTCCACGTCGATTTTAACATTCGTACTTGTCAACTCGCATATAAGAATATTAAAAAAAATTAAATGCTCAACAATTTGTGTACCTTGTTTCATATTTATACTATACAATTGCATCTTCTATTAGATTCAATTTGTCCAATATTTCATTATATAAAATCCCTTCAGCCCACTCTATAAGATGTTGTTGTTTCTTCTCAAATAATGTTAAACGGGAGGTCATCTACAAAATAACCAAATAGTGTTGATAGCTCTTGTATTGAGATCATTTTATTCTTCATCGATCATATTTGCATATTTTTTTCCTTTCCATCTAATGCCTTATGAAATCCTTGATATAATAATACATATTTTATTTTGAGCTTCCTTAATTCGAATTTATTTTTACCATTTAACTTCTCTACCTCAAATTTGGTATTCATCATCTCTGCTATTAATTTCTACACATAATCCCCCTTCAAAACAATTTTTTTGTAAATATTTGTTGTTTCAAAAATTTTGAGATATATATATACACACTTTATTACAAACTTCAGTTTTACCTTAACTTTTATGTGGAATCGAATCCTTTGCAGTAATGGTTAGGAAAACATGTGATTCAACGGGATTTTTCTTTGCATCATGAATGGGTTCTCCTCTTTGTACCCTTGGATAACCTATACCCTATATTGTTTTGTGTTGAAATTTGCAACAAGAAACAGTGAAATTGGCATAAATAAAAAAACACACACATTGGTGTGGGATCACAGGTCACACAGCAATGGATCCTAACGTCACATTAGGGTGCAACCAATTTTTAAATAAATTGGAAAATTAATTGTAATCTTATCTCATAATAACTTGTAATAGTTAAGTAAGTGTGATAGACTTAGTTATCTCAAGAATTTCAAGTTGAGGGTCAAAGGATAGGCATGTAGAGTGATTATATTATTAACAGGGTCTAGTTGCAGTTATAGCACTAGTGTAGTGTGAGTGGGATCAGTTAACTCACATTAATTGAGTTAAAATTAGTTTAACTAGTTCTAATTGTTTAATGAGCTAGTGTAAGATCAAGTGAACTAAAATAGATTTAATTCACCAGTAGTGATCTACCAAGTAACTGAAGATTCACTATTTATATTTGCATGCATGCTAGTTTTGGTGGAGACTTAGTTGAGAAAAAATTTCAAGTCAAGTAAACTATTAGTTGTAATTTTAGAAAACTGCCCAGATGTAGATATATAACCACAGGAAGCCCATGATGAATTGCACAATCAAGGAAGGCTGAATTTCTTATTTAATAGGGGTTTAATTCTCTATGGATTGCGTAAGCAGAGTAGGCTGAGGGTAGGTTGATAATTGGCTATGTGTTTGTCCAATTTTTCCTAGATTAGTGTGAAGAAATTGCTAGAGTGTATGAGGTTGTGGTGATCACAAATACATTGTATTTTTTCATGATTCCTTGGTTGATTATAAAATAAATATGGAGGTCTTTTGAGAATTTTCTTCCCCCAAGAATATATGGTGTTGTGTATTTATTTACTTCTCTATCTTACTTGCATGTGATTGAGAGATCGTGATTTATATTTCGCAAATATTGTAGAAGGATTCAATATCTTGTTTTAGTATGATTACATGATCAGATTGAATACATTGATACAATTTCTACATGGCATTATTGCTATGTTAGATATTTTCAACATGGTATCGGAGCGCCAGGAATCACAATAGTGGAGAAGAAATTGAGTTTGTGTTGAAAAATATTCAAATTTGCAAGTACTTTATTTGAAGCTATAAGCCAATCAAGATGTCTTTCAATGGCTTGAGACTCGAATATGCACTCGAGGGAAGTTTGAATTATATTGCATGGAAGGAGAGGATGGAGGCAGTGTTGGAGGATAATGGGTTGAAGGAATTCATAAATAATGATATTCCCAAGCTCGCAGCACCAGATGCCCAAATTCTTGATGCATGGCAGAGGAAGGTAGTGTTACTGACCTATAAATATAGGATTCATCATTTTGACTTGACTGATGGTAATCTTGTAAACATGTACATAATTTTTCTTTTTGCAAGTTGTATTCCCATATTTTGTAAAAAATAATAAATCAAAAAAATAAAAAAAGAGGGTAAAAAGTCCTAAAAGAAAAATCAAAGGACTTAGAAAAAATAATAGACCCCAAAAGAAAAAGATGAATAAAACAAATAAGTGTGCAAGCCTAAATGCCACTACTTTTACCTTTTGCAGTTGATTATGGTAGAGTGTCAATAAATGCCATAATCCATGATGAGTTAAACCGTTTAATCTTGACTTGTCATGTTTCAATTTCACTTGTTGTAGATAGAGAATAAAGAATTGCAATACAGTTTAATCATGAAAATTCAGTAGTTAGGTAGAGAATAAAAGAATCCAACAGTTTAATATGGATTCCTGGTTGAAATAAGTGTAGAATTAGATAGTTTTATTTCTTTCAGAAATAATAAATGTTCTAAATATTGCTAGCTCAAATGCACCTCATCAAAATGGAAGAAGAAATGATAGCAATTAAAATTAGGTAGGTAGAAGAAGGTGAGAAGAATCATTGTTAATATTATTCACCAGGGCTGATAATAACTAACTTCCCTTCCCCATAGCCATTTATCATTCTAAACTATCAGTCAGAAAGGCTCAAGGAATTTCCTTGACTTCTGTTGGGACCAGACCCAAGGCTCTACGGATGACTAGTTGAAAATGTTAAGTTGTTATATTAATCCCAAAAATCACAGCATTTTCCATTCATGCACTCATTTCCATGAAACATCATCAGTAAAAACCTCAATTTTACTTAATGATGCTCTAATCCCCATTTGATTAATTTCCCACATTTCATGAAAGCATAAAACCCTCAAAATGACATTTTATCCTAAGTTGAAATGATGAAGTTATTATGATGTAAAATTGTCTTTAAACTTCGTTTTTCTTAGTTATATTAATGTGTTTTGAGTATACATTTTCCCCTTGTCATATTAACACCTAACATATTTTATTAACTCCTTATTAATTATCCTATTCCTATTAATATAGTTCCCTTTTATCTAATATCCCAAAAACCCATTTAATATATACTTTTGTGTCAAAGATATTAAGCACATGTTAAAAAAACATTCCAAAGTTACCCCTTTGACACAAAAATACCCACAAAATTATTTCCCCTCTCCCCTATAGTTTTAGACATTTGACAAATCTGAAATTGTATAATAAAAATACACAAAAAGCATTAAACATGTTTCATATAAGTTTAAAACAAAAAAACAAAAAAAATTCCCGAAGTTTAATTTAAACCAAACTTTGCAAAACCCATCCCCCTGTTTATATTTCCTTTCCTAATTACCTAACCGAAGGTTAAAACCTTAAATCTATCCTTTTCCCAACATATACCCTTTTTACCAAATATGTAACCTTGGTTTAAACCCTTTTTTAAACCCCTCCCCATTCGCTTTATTCCATATATAAAGCCTTTTTATATATAAATCTTCCTAAAATCCCTCGTTGCCTTCGGAATTAATTTCAACCATCCGATCTTCCATGGCTCTTAGATCTAATGGTTTAAATATACGCGATAATCCTATCCCCAGGCTCCCATAATTCCCTATCGCGTTGAACCCTAATCGTTCGATCTTTGAATCCCTTTCATCCAACGATCAGAAATAAATCCGATAAATCTTTTCCCGCCCCCATCATTTCCTATCGAATCAAATTTAAACCGTCGATCTCCCCTTGAAAAATCAACTGCTAATAATTAAAACCCTAGCCCCACTGCATCTACCCCACAGCTTTCAATCAAATCCCAACCATTCGCTCCACTTTGCCACATCCAACGATGCAGATTCTATTTCACATTTCTAAAGTGATCGAATGAAGTTTCCAAAAAAATTTGTGAAAATTTTGTTTTGAAAAACTGTTGCTCGCTACGTGTCTAAATTATATTGGATCACATTACTAAAGTTAAAAACCAGGTACCATTCAAAAACAATGCGAAAACCATTACCAGTTTTTTCTTTCAAACTAAAAACTTCTCCCTCCATGTCCACTTGACCTGCAATTAATACTCACACGATCCATAAGAAATAAGGTTTTAACCTTATTTTTTTATCATTTTCATACCTATACACCCTATTGCTCTGAGAATTAATCACAGACACCTTCGCTGAGCTAATTCTGAATCAATTTCCATCCTAAAGCCATTTCCACTCTGAACAGTGACTACCAATGACTCCCAGTGCCTGATATCAAACCAATGCAACCAGTTTGAAGAACTGGTAGCACCTGCAATCCTGTTCGACTGCAACAATACCTGGTCAAAGGTATTTATCAGTAATTCAAACTTGCCAATTTCAAATTTTTAAACAAAATCAAATTAATTTTGAAATTAAAAAGCCAAAAAGTACTCATCTGAGAGTACTTAAACCTTGAAGAAACAGGGGAAACCCTGTCAAAATTTTCCCAAAATTAGCCACTTTCTATTTAGGATTTTAATCATCTGAAAGATTTTCCTGCGGTTAAAATACCTTAGAATTGCTGAAGAAACCATTAAAAACATCTTTCCCACCTTCTGCATGGTACAAATCTGCATTTTCCTCAGAAACCATCACCTAGATTCCGATTTTCTCCCAAATCAGCTTAATTAACCCTCTGCTTCCATAAAAAGCTGAACAAATAATTTAATATTGTTCGGTTTCTTCAAAAATGACTAAAAAGCAGGTAATCCCCAAAACTGGAGGTCCTAAACCTCAAATGCCTGCCTCCAGCAAGCTTCTAAATCCCAAACCTCCCAGAATAGATAAACCTACTCCTGTTTTAATTGCTGATTCCACTGAAGTGGTCAGACCTTTACAACCTCATGTCACCACTGAAGAAAGAAATCCTTTGATTGACTTAGATTACAGAATTGCTGATGCCACTCTTGAATTTGATCTTCTGGAAGTGAATAACAGGTGTTAAAAGAAATTTGAAAGGAAAGTGGCCAATGCCATACCTGTATGGGATTCCAATTCACCCAAGTATATGGTTCCCATCACCTATCCTGCTCAGGATTTCATTCGGTTGTGTCATATGCATTATATTTCTGATCAAAGGTGCATGGTTAACAAATATAGTGAGGTCTTATTTTACATAACTGCTGAATCAATCAATGACATGCTCCAGCTAAGCCATGATCCACTAGCAGTGTCATTGTCAATTGAAGACTTAACTCAGATGTATTTAGACCTAGATTTCCCTAGGAAGTTTGAAATCCTTCAAAACTTCATGCCCAATCATGTCAACCTTCCCAAGGTGAATCCTCCTTATGATACCTTTGATTTTCCTGAAGGCTCCAGACATGTCATTTCCATGTTGTCATTTATTTTAGGCTATGTTAATGATGAATTCACAGATGCCTCTATTCTAGGGTTCCTCTCCAGTTTATCTCCTCGACAACAGCCAGAGTTGGTCTTTGACTTTGCCAAATTTATTGCTGACAATATTCATTATCAGCTAATAAAGCTACCTGATAAAGTAGTGTTCAGATATACTTCATATCTGTTACATATTTTCCTTTTATCTCAAGCAGATAATTTTCCCTTTGCATTAAAGAAGATGGATATGGAAGGAAAACCACTTTCAGTAATATTTTGGACCTCTCTTCTAGGAAAGAATAGCAGTGAGTACAATTACAGTGATTTCAATGACTTATTTATTAGACCTGCTATCATTTTTTTGGATAAAGCAGAACCACCAAGAATAAATGAAGAGATAAAAAGGATTTTACAGTTGTCTGAAAACTGTAAAGTAGGTGATTGGTATTTGTACAAAAATCACAGTGAGATTAGAATATATGGTGCAATCTTGGCCCCATACAAATTGCCAAAGTTTCTAACCATCAGGATCTTTGCTCTGGAATACATAAGGCATATTTTGAATGCAGATGCAGTAAATTTTATAGCATCTAAAAATAAGGCACAATTCAAATTTAAAAGTCAAATTGGCTCCTTCATAGTTAATAGCAGAGATGCCTTGAAGGAAGTAAACAGAAAACTAGCAGGATTCAAGTTTCAGGAAAGTTTTTAATGGAACTATGACCCTCAAGATATTCTGAGCAATCTCAGGATCAAATGAAAATTGCCTCGATTCCTCCATGAAACTAAGCCACTAATTGAAAAATATGCCAATCAGTTGGAATGGGTTGCCAATACTTTAATTGATGATGATCGAGAGTTACAAACAAAGAATCTAAAGAAAAATCAAATGGACAACACACAGATGGTTACAAGTAACCAATCAGCAGAGGTATCCAACAAAATACCAAGGAAAGAAGAAGGATATTTGGCCAAGACAATCATTGAAAATAAATTTAAAACAGTCTACAGAAAAAAGGCCAAAATGACTACTTTAGAAAAAGAAGGAGCCATAGATGTGGATGATACTAATGAGTAGGAAACAGATGATGAAGCCACCATGATTGTGAATGAGACACTCAGAGAAATTCAACTGAATAGGTACAAGCACAGGGTAAAGGAAAAGATATGGTTGAAATGGAAATGAATACAGAACCTCCCTCTTCTTCTAAAACAACTGAAGAAACTGATTCTGATATTCAAAAGAGGTTCAAGCTAATCAGGGAGAAGAATGAAGAAATCAAAAATAAAGTTTACTCTAAACTTCTAAAAGAAAAGCTAGGATATAAGGATAGATTAGTAACAGCATTTGATTACTCAACCAACAAAATGATCATGTATTTTCTCCAACCAATGCTAGCACATCCAAAATCAGCCTCAGACTACAGAAAGACAGACTTTGCAGTAAATGTTGATACTATTCACGAATTAGATCAGATAGAATTCCACAAGAGTGCATCAGAAATGTTATATTCAAAGGTAGTAAGTAAAACAATGAGTGCTACCATGCTCCAAAATACTATATCAAACCTGCAAAATCAAATGAAGTTGGATAAAGCATCTTTACATGCTAATTATTTGAGAATAAAATCCTTAGAATATTTGATAATTGAAGCAGGAGCAGATCCTTTGAACACTGAAGTTGATAGAAAATTGATAAGGCAGAAGAATGATGATATTGCAGCCTTAAGAAAGAAGCTTAAATTTCCACGGAGTGAGCACCCTCAGGCAAAAGAAACCCTTTTGGAAAAGACAGAGAAAGAGGAAACTATGCAACTTGTTTTGAAAGTGACAGCCCAGATTAAAGAGATGGAAAACCAAATAGAATATTTAATGCAAGAAAATGAAAGTTTGAAGAAAGCTCAGCAATTTTCAGCCGAGGTTATGAGGTCGAGGCCCGGTAGGGTGAGGTAGCGAACTCTCGACTAAAGGAGAGGGACTCATACATTCATATGTGTGAGGGATTTATCGCTCGACCGACAGGGGAGGGCCGCCATCGCCGCCATCACCTACAGTTATTCCAACGGTAAGTACAGCTGTTCCCTCAACATTGGAAGAACATTTGGCACCTAAAGGAGTATTGGCAACTACAATGTCAATTACTTCTAAAGACATCTCTACCACTTCTTCATCAACATCACAGGTAAATACAATAGCAGAAACATCTGCTATAGTAAAGGCTATGGAAGACATGTCCTTGAAAGATAAAGAAATAATCAATTTAAAAGGCACCATCAGAAATATTGAAACATCTAACAGAGATACATTAATCACTTTCAAAAGACATGAGCAAAAGGCCAACAGATTGCAAGAACAGGTAAAGATTATTGAACAACAAGTTAATATCACTCAGCAGGTATCTTATATTAAGAATCATCTTTGGAACAACATCATCCAGGGCATAAATTTACAATGGCCCTCAATTCAAATTATTTATGAGAAAAAATAGTTGCTTAAAGCAGCCCAAATAGAAATACAAAGGACAAAAGAAGAACTGGCTGATAAGCCTGCTCAAGCCTTGATACTTGTCACATTTCTGAATAGTAAACACAGAGAATAACTTGAAGAGTTAAAATTTAGGATAGAACTGAAAGTATTCTTCAAATCAAAAAGGTCCTGAATAAGAGAAACATGATGAATAATTTGGAAGACAGGTCCAAGGATATGAACTTTGAAATCACAAAATTTTGGGCCAAATACATAGTATTATCAGAAGCAGGCTTACCAAATATTCATGCATTGAATGAAAATTTGATGCCTCAAAAATATTATGATAACAAAATCAGGGCACATGCCAAGGAGCAAGTCAAAAAACCTTTACCTCAAGGTTCTCCTACTAGTAAAGTCATTTTGGAATATTTTGAAAACTTGTTCTTTTTGCAAAATGAAATCAAACATATTTTCATAGTAAAGCCCAATTTTGCAAAGTATACAAAAGCAGATGAAAGTTACAGGAAGCTTAAGAGCATGAAAATTCCCAGTGCAGAGAAATGGAAAGAGTTCATTGATTTACTATGAAAATTTGTAGTCAAAGTATATCAAAAATCAGTGGTTAAAGAGTATCAGTGGTCAAAGTTTATCAGTGGTCAAAGTGTATCAGTAAAAACAAGATGTTACTACTAGTTATTTTTAATTTATAGCAGTAAACAGTGAAAGAAAGCAGAATAAAAGAGTATCGGAGCAGAATGTGAAAGAGGAGGAGTACACTACAAGTCATCTTCCACAAGATAATGCCCCAAGTGCCAGAAATACTTCCAGCTAAACAAAAAATTAGTTTTAGTAGATAAACTATTCTATTTTTCTTGTAAAAGAGGACAGCTTGCCCATCTATTTTGTAGCTGCCCCTCTTCTTATGTAATAATTCCTATTTTTTCTTGAGATATTCTCTAAAAATTTTGAGATATTTTGTAAGAAATTTATCTGTATAAATACTTCATCTTTCGAAGTATTTAGGGTGGAATAAAAATTATCAAGACTACTATAGACTTTTTTGTTGAAAAAAATGGGATTTTATGTGAGTTAAGTTGAAGCAGCAGGCTAGAAACTGAAACAAATAGACATCATAACTAATGATCCTCGTGTTGATCAGATGAGTATTGTATCTTCCATTTTTCATTATTTATTTCTTTAAAGTTTCATTCATACATCTTGTGTTATTTTCCATCTTAAATTAATAACTAGGAAAGATATTATCAGTGTAAAAAGCTCTCTGTTATTACTAGTTTTCATTTTTATGTTTTCTGCTGATTTCCAGGCTTTATAATTCTTAGTTTCTCTTTAGTCTCGTTTGACCTCAATTTCCCTCTTCTTTTTCTATGATCTAAGGATTCTTAATTTCCCTTAGTCCAGATCATACCATTTCATCAAAATAGCCTTTTTAAACCCTCTGAAGATCATCTATCTTGCCCTTAGTATATTTGTTCTTTTGACCTTAGTTTTCTAGTCTTTTTTGCTATAAATTTGACTACATTGCTCAATGGTTAGGTAGATCTTTCTATGGTTTCCCTTGTAGTCCTTTATTCCCAGCAACATTCAGAAAATCAAACCAAATTGTCCACTCATAGCTAGCCTAAAATCCATTACAAAAAAAAAGCTAAATCTTAAGGAGAGATCCCTCTCTGAAACTCAGGAAGGCTAGATCCTGAATTCTAAAATAGGTTCTTGGTTACCCCTATTTTTCTTTAACTATAAACCAAAATCCCACGACCTAAGAATTAATAGGGTGATAACATACCGGCGACCATACTGGGGACTTAACCTCTCTCCAGTTTTAAGTTTAATCTTGAAGGAATATTTTTAAACATATCTTTTCTACCTTAAGATTAAGTTTAAAGGTTGTGAGTATTTACACAATAAATATTCTGGCTCCCAAGAAAGTCTATTATACTAGATCCAACCTTGATCTCAACCCTGCAGATATAGTAGACAATCGAGACCCGATAGGGAAAAAGAAAAAACAAACTGTTAGTTCAGAAACTGAAATACCCTTGAAAAGAGCTTATTCTTTACCCAAAGAATTAGTAAGCTTATCAGATATTGAATTTGATTTGAAGTTTGAAAAATATTTATTTAGAACCAAGTATGAAACTGATTTAAAGGAAACTATTTTAGATCATGTTTTTACTTCTTTTGTGAATGAAAAATAGAAAATAAATTTAGAACCTATAAAATTAGACAAAAATGAAAGTCAAAGTCCAGTAGAAAGGGTAAATGTCACAAAAATAAAAGACGTTGAAGAAGCTATCAAGTTAGCCAATTTTTTGTCTCAATTTAAACCTCTAGTTTCCCAACTGTATACTACAGTCTTTCCAGCATCAGATTCTACTCTGTATGCTGCTACTTCATTTACAGATTCTACTGTCAGTTCACCTCAAGAGCTTATAAGTCCTAAGTTGTCTCTACAGCATAGGATCATATATTCATCATATCCTCAATCTACCGCTAGTTCATCAACAGAAACATTCATCCCTGAGCTTCCCTTGCAACCTAAAGTAGTATTTCCATCATTCACCAAATATATTAAAACCACCACCATAAGCCCTAGCCATACTACTTCCTTTTCATCTCCTTTACCAAGCTCTTCAAGTACATCCACTGTTGTAATCAGCACTATCCCTGCAACTACTACTGTACCTCCTAGTTTAGCAAGAATCCAAGCCATGGCAGCCAGATATTCTCCCTTGGTCTTACCTCAAAATCTCCATGACATGCCCCAAAATTACCAAAAGGACGTCCCATTGTTTGATAATTTTTCACAAATCACTGCACAAAGCTTGATGCACAAAGCTTGTTTGGGAAATTTATGAAATAGATGAGTTTGATGTTAGAATGAGATTATTTGCACAAAGCTTAACTGGAGAAGTAAAAACATGGTTTAGAATTTTAGCTGCTGGTAGTATAGCAGACTTAGCTGCATTCCATAGAGCTTTCCTAAATAAATGGGAAAAGAAGAAAAATCATATGCAAATACTATCTGAGTTTGATGCTATTAAGAGAGCCCTCAATGAGTCTGTCCAACATTTTTGCACCAGATACAACAGTATTTACAATTCTATTCCTGCAGACCTTAAGCCCACTCCATATTCCATGCTACTCAAATTCCCTGATTTTTTTGATGTAGACATGGCCTATCAACTTAGAGAAAGAGATGCAGAAACCCTAGAACAAATGCAACTAAATGTTGTTGGAGTAGACATCAATATCCTAGCCAAAAAAGCTAGAATGAGAAATGAAAGAAGGGCTACTATCAAAGAAGAGGCTTCAAACATAGATGGAAAATTTTATTTTATTAACAAAACATTATAAAAATTAGTTGAGAGACTAGACCACATTGAAAGAAAACCACAATGGGAGAATCAATCCCAAATCAGGAATCCCAACTAGAGGAAAAAACAATCCGGGGAAAGGTAATGAACCCTCCCCAGTGTTGAAAATGCAACAAGATGATGGAGCTTAGTGAAATGAAGTCGCCTTCACTAAGTGGGCCCGCAGGCTATTTTTGGCGCAAAGTCTATTTTTAGACTATGTCTATTTTTAGACATATGTATCATGGTCTATGAGTTGCAGGATGATTTTTATGGATTATTGGTCGAGTTGGTAAAAATATATGGACCTCGATTTTTAGACATTGGCGGTTTCTATTTTAGGTCATAGGGCTAAAAATAGAGCATGGCAAGCTTATTAACGTTGTATGTTTATTGCCTTAACATTATCTTTTCCTCTTGGGCACTTGAGTTTGATGCTTGGAATGTGGCACATGCAGTTGGCAGAAGGAAATTCGAATTTCCTATGAGTTAGTTGAGCTATTGCGTCGTTGACTTCAGTTAGAACTCATGTGGCAGAGTTTGGTGGAGTTGATGAGACAGTTGGTGGAGTTGTGTTCTGGTTAACTAGTTGAACTAGTTGTATTTAGTTTAACTGGCTAATACACTAGAGATGAGTTGGGTGAATTAAATATTATTTAATTCACTAATTATTAACTCATTATTCAACTAAAGAACACATCAGTTTAACTCAGTGCATGGACAGTTCAGTGGCGACAAGTGAAAGAGGTAGATGAAAGGGTTGAGTTAGCTATCAGTTGCGACATTAGTTGTGCATGAGATTTGCACCACACATGGATTGAGATTTCCAATGAGGATTGCGCGGTACAAGCCGGTGGGATTCAAACTTGGATCTCATCATTGTTCATCTTGGATTATCGTTGAAAGGCGTGAGAATTATGGAGGAGATTTGAACTGTGACTTGTTCATCTTCCGTGCTAGTTTATTAGTAGAATGTGAGATATCTTGAGAGTTGTGAGAGCTTGTGCTATGTATTGTTGTGTATCTATCATTTATAATATACGGAATGATTTGGAGTTTTCAGTTGTCTTTCCCCATTACATACTATGTTATATGTGTGCTTGATTATGTTTTAATGTGCGCATGCGACTGCTTCTATTTCCGCATATTGATGATCAATTGTAGAAGAGGTTATGTACTATGCATGAAGCTTAAATAGTTTGTAATCAAGATAATCTCAGTGAATAATTCAGCCAATTATTCAAATTTCTACATGGTATCGGAGCGAGAATTGATCATCAGATCTATCACAGTGATTACAAACTTATTTCAGTAGACAGAGTCTACATGCGGGCCAGGTAGCCTCTGGATCCATCCTTTCTTTGAAAGGTGATATATCAAATAAATGCCCCTGCAGTCGACCTCTGTGCTAGAAATAATTTGTTCTCACAGATCAAGGGCGGTTGAGCTTTGAGTTGGAATTCGAATTTTGCAGCAGTTTTGTTTTCTTGGTGCGGAGTTGAAATATTTCAACGGATTGCAAACGGAATATGCCCTTGGGCGAGTTCGGAGTATATTTGCACATGGAAGGACGAGAATGGAGGTGGTATTAAATGATAACGAGTACAAAGGACCTCTTAGTTGTTGAGGTTCCAAAGCCTACTGATGCTGCTCAGGTTGAGGCTTGGCAAAAGAACATGGCGAAATGTCGAAGGATTCTGTTGGAGGGCGTGAAGGATCACATTGTATCCAACCTCCATGGAAAATCCTCTCCATACTTGATATGGAAAGCGTTGACAGATTTATTCCAAAGAAAGAGCGACCAGAGGAAGTTGGCGCTCAAGGATAAACTCAGAAACATTAAGATGGAGAAAGGCAACAACATACCGAAGTACCTCACGAAGTTCACTCAATGTAGAGATGAGCTAAGAAGTGTGGGGGTGACTGTCGATGAAGAGGAATTGGTGGACCTGGCTCTCCTTGGTCTTCCGAAGAGTTGGCATTCCTATCAGGATTCTGTCAATGGTCGGGAGAATTTGCCGAGATGGGAGCGACTTTGGTCGAATCTCATGCAGAGGAGATAAGGCGGACTACCAGGGACGGATCTTCATCAAAGGCATCTGATGAAGAAAATTGTGCTTTGGCTGCCAAAGCAAAGAAGGGGAAGAGCAAGAAAGCTTCTCAGTCTGGTGCGAAAGGCAAGAAGCAAGACATGTCCAAGGTGAAGTGTTTTCACTGTCACCAGCACGGACACTATGCCACAAATTGTCTGGAGAAGAAGAAAAATAAGCATGTCGCTGGATCTGCAGCGGGATAGGCCTTAGCCTCACAGTTTGAGCTGGATTTTTCACTGATCGCATGCTTGGTCTCAAGTGTGATGGGATCAGTATGGTTCTTGGACAGTGGTGCATCTTTTCACATGACTGGAGATCGGGATTTGTTTTCAGATCTAGATGAGAAAGATCTTGGAGTGCACATCGAGATGGGCGATGATGGTAGATACAGTGCGACCGGTATTGGTACCATTTCCTTTGAGAGGGAGTCTGGTAAACCCTTCGTATTGAAGGAAGTGATGCATGTTCCAGGATTGAAGAAGAATCTGATCTCTATGGCGATGTTAGAAGACAAGGGGTACGATGTTGTCTTCAGCGAAGGAAAGGCTTTCCTGCGCAGTAAGACAACTGGAGAAACCCGGAAGATAGGGGTTCAAGTCGGGAACAGTTGCAAGTAGATGGCTGCGCAGCAATGGCATGCAAGGCAGAAGGAATGGTGTGCCGGGATGATGGCAAGCTGTGACACCGGAGATTGGCCTACCTTCACCATGGAGCTTTGAAGATACTGCAGTAGATTTCTACTGGGCTTCCTAAGGGCACTCTTGCGCAGTCAGATCAGTGCAAGGGGTGTACCTTGGGAAAATTTGTGAAAGCCACCTTTCACGAGAAGGATAGTCGCGCCACGACGATCCTTGAGAGAATCCACACAAACGTGTGTGGACCTTTCTCAGTAGCTTCGACAGCAAAGCAAAAGTACTATGTGATCTTTGTTGATGATTTCTCTCGGAAGTGCTGGATCTTCTTCATGCAGAAGAAGAGCGAGACATACTCAAAGTTCTGTGAGTTCAAGGCGCTGGTTGAGAAGGAATCGGGGAAGCATGTGAAGGCTCTTAGGAGCGACAATGGTGGTGAATTCATCTCTGCTGAATTCAAGGAATTTTGCAGTGCAGAAGGGATTCGGAGAGAGCTCATCGCACCCCATAACCCACAGCAGAACGGGGTTGCTGAGCGGAAGAACAGAACGATCGTGGGTACTGCACGGGCGATGTTGCATGATCAGGGCCTACCCCTTCACTTGTGGGAGGAGGCATGCAATACTGCAGTATATGTGCAGAACCGTTGTCCTCACAAGATACTTGGCATGAGTACACCCGAGGAGGCGTTTTCTAGTAAGAGGCCTGATATTTCCCATTTGAGGATTTTTGGTTCACCTGTCTACATGCATGTGACGAAGGATGCCAGAAAGAAGCTAGAGCCGACCGCAGAGGTTGGGATATTTGTGCGGTACACTGATACGCCCCACAAATATCATGTGTATTTGCCAGACAGTCGCAAGACGGTTGTGCGACGGGATATCAAATTTCAGGAGGAGAAAGCCATGCAGTGTTCGCTTGAGAGGGAACCACACTTGCATGCAGATGAGGAGCTATTAGTTCCTAAGGATGAGCTTTAGGATGTGGATCAGCCACATGAGGAAGCTCATGGAGTGGAAGAGACCACTCATGCAGCACCAACCATCAGAGGGCGCAAGCACACTACAGAAGCTGAGCGACTGGCTCAAGATGCAGAGAAGGTTGTAGGACCACCTACAACACAGCGCAGACAGAGACAGTCACCAGACCGGTACACTGGATACATGGCTCTTGTGAGAAAATGTGTCGTGACAGAGCCATCCTCTTTCGAGGAAGCTGTTAAGGACCTCGCATGGGTAGATGCCATGGTGGAAGAGTATGATTCGATTGTCAGAAATAGTGCATGGGAGATTGTCCCAAGACCGGAGGGAAAATCAGCGGTGGGTTCGAGATGTATCTACAAAGTGAAGCAGACGGCTGACGGGAGTGTGGAGAAGTACAAGGCAAGATTTGTTGCCTGAGGCTTCTCACAGATAGAGGGGATCGATTATGAGGAGACCTTTGCACCTGTCACAAGGTATTCTTCCATACGGAAGATCCTAGCTCTCTCAGCACAGATGGGGTGGCACATCCATCAGATGGATGTGAAGACTGCGTTCCTCAACGGAGTCATTGAGGAGGAGGTGTGCATAGAGCAGCCCGAAGGTTTCGAGATCTTTATCAGTGAGTCGCATGTGTTCAGACTCAAGAGAGCACTGTATGGATTGAAACAAGCACCTCGTGCTTGGTACACACAGATAGACAGTTATTTCACCGGACTTGGATTCTCCAAGAGTGAGGCGGATCCTAACCTGTACCAGATTGTGGTGGAGGGTAAGTTGCTAATCATTGTACTTTATGTAGATGATTTGATTTTGACAGGTGATGAGCTATTGATACTTTCATGCAAGGAGGATCTTGCTAGAGAGTTTGCGATGAAGGACTTGGGCCTCCTTCATTATTTACTGGGATTGGAAATTTGGCAGCGCAGTGATGGACTGTTTGTTTCTCAGGGTAAGTATGCCCGAGAGATACTGGAGAAGTTTAACATGCATTGCTGCAAGCCTGTTGATACTCCTCTTCCTGGAGGTTGGAGGAAGGATGATGCTACTTCGGCGGAAGTAGTGGATGCCACTGTTTATCGACAGTTGGTGGGGTCGCTTATGTATCTGGTCAATACACGACTCGATATATGCTATGCTGTTAACCAGCTTTCACAAGCTATGGTTAAGCCTACCAAGCTCTTCTGGAAAGCAGGCAAGCATGTATTGCGTTATCTTAGAGGCACATCGGGATATGGATTGTGGTACAGACAGGAGGATGAGGTGAAGCTATGTGGCTTCACGGATACAGATTGGGCAGGGAGCCCAACGAATAGAAAGAGCACATCTGGAGGGATCTTCAGTATTGGGTCGACAACAGTTTCTTGGTACAACAGGAAGCAGAGATCCGTGGCACTCAGTTCAGCAGAGGATGAGTATATGGCAGCAAGCTTGGCTACATGCGAGGCCATATGGATGAGGAAGATCCTGGTCGGGTTGTTCGGGTCACACTTGGAGCCTACTGTGATTTATTGTGATAACCAGAGTTGCATTAAACTCTCGGCTAATCCAGTATTTCATGATAGATCCAAACACATCGACATCAGGTACCATCATATCATATATTTTGTGCAGCGAAGAATCATGTTACTTTCATACATTCCCACGGAGGATCAGGATGCTGATATCTTGATGAAGGCGCTCACCAGGAGAAAATTCGAATACCACAGAGGCAGGATAGGGGTTGCAGATAATCCATATCTTTTTGAGAGGGAGTGTTGAAAATGCAACAAGATGATGGAGCTTAGTGAAATGAAGTCGCCTTCACTAAGTGGGCCTGCAGGCTATTTTTCGCGCAAAGTCTATTTTTAGACTATGTCTATTTTTAGACATATGGATCATGGTCTATGAGTTGCAGGATGTTGTTTATGGATGATTGGTCAAGTTGGTAAAAATAGATGGACCTCTATTTTTAGACATTGGGCGGTTTCTATTTTTAGACTGCCAAGCTAAAAATAGAACAGTCAAATATTATTAACCCTTAATAATATTTAGACTATAAACATTATCTTATCCTCTTGGAGCACTTCAGTTTGATGCTTGGATGTGGCACATGCAGCTGACAGAAGGAAATACGCTTTTCCGATGGGTTAGTTGAGTTATTGCATGGTTGACTTTAGTTAGAACTCATGTGGCAGAGTTTGGTGGAGTTGATGAGACAGTTGGTGGAGTTGTGTTCGGTTTAACTTAGTTGAACTAGTTGTATTTAGTCCAACTGATAAATACACTAGTGATGAGTGGTGTGAATTAATTATTAATTAATTCACTAATTATTAACTCATAAATCAACTAAAGAACACATTAGTTAACTGCAATGCATGGACAGTTCAGTGGAGACCAGTGTTAGAGGTGGGTGAAAGGGTGAGTCTACTATCAGTTGTGACTATGGCTGTGCATGAGATTTGCACACACATTGATTGAGATTTCCAATGAGGATTACGCAGTAAAATCCAGTGGGATTCAAACTTGCAACTCATCATTATTCATCTTGGATTGCGCAGTAGAGGCAGGCAGACTTGTGGAGGAGATTTCAACCTGTGACTTGTTCATCTTCCGTGCTAGTTTGTGTGTAGCATGTGAGATAGTACTGAGAGCTGTGAGAGCTTTGTGCTATGTATTTTTACATTTTCTCTATCATTATAATATACAGATATTTGGGGGTTTTCAGCTGTATGCTTTCCCCATTACATACTGTGTTATATGTGTGCTTGATTATGTTTTAATGTGCACATGCGACTGCTTCTATTTCCGCATATTGATGATCAATTGTAGAAGAGGTTATTTATTATGCATGAAGCTTAAATAGTGTGTAATCAGGATAATCTTGGTGAATAATTCAGCAAATTGTTCAAATTTCTACACCCAGATTAGAACATAAGACCCCCATTCCAAGAAAACTTTGCAGAGATTTCACAAAACAATGTTGATGAGGAGGAAGACATCAACATAGTTATGGGGATAGATGAAAACAATACAATTTTCCTCACTTAGGAGGACCAGGAACTCTTTGAGCTACAACAGTTCAAAGTGGAATCTGGTGAATCGTTCGATTATAAACAAGGTTATGACTTCGCAATCAATGAAATTCATAGCCAATATAACCTTAGGAGCAAGAAAACCAATGAGCCTACTACAAAGAACAATGCTCCAATCCAACAAAGTCAAAACAAAAAGAAGATTGAGGCTCCCAAAACGAAATTGTTGCAGATTCTTCCCAGAGAAAATAAACAAAATTCGAACCCACCCAGTCCTAAAAAACAACAAATTCCAAAGATTGTAGATATTACTGATGAGGTGGCTCAATCCTCCAAAGATGCCCAAAAGGATAATACTACAAAAACCACCAATTCAGCAACATTCAATGATCCAAAAAAGAATCCAGCTGACTCAAAATCATCAAATCCTAAATCTTCTGCTGAGAATCCCAAATCTGATGAAGCATCTGCTAACCCTCAAAATATTCCTGAAAAAACAATTAAAGATAGCAGAAACCAAGAAACTCAAACAGAAGACAAAAGAAAATCTCAAACCAAAGGTAAAACTATTGAGACACAAGAAAAATCATCCCAAACCACAGTTCCAAAAGATGAAATCATTCAAGCCATCAAATCTCAGTCAACATTTAACATGCAATCTAAAATATCCAAGTTAAAGATAGTTGTTCCCTTAGTAGAATTGGCTAAAAATGACTTGTATAGATCTATTATTACTGAAACATTGAATGTAAATGAAAATGAGGATACAATTAATATGAATGAGGATAGACCTAAATTAATCTTTGGTCCAAATGTAGATGGTAAGAATTCAGATGAGTCAGTACCCCCATTTTATTTAATTCTTAATGTACATTATCAGATATTACACAATGCTATGCTAGATATTGGAGCTTCCCATAACCTAATGCCCAGAGAAATAATGGAAACCCTGAATCTAGAAATAACCCGGCCATATAAAGATCTATTTTCATTTGATTCATCTAAATTTCAATGCATAGGGTTAATTAAAGATTTGTGTGTAAACCTAGTCCAATATCCTGGTAAAAGCATGATCATAGATGTTGTGGTAGCTGATATCCCACCGAAGTATGGCATGCTTCTTTCTCGCTCATGGGGAGCAAAGTTGCAGGGATCTCTACAACTTGACATGAGTTATGCCACTATCTTAGTATTTGGACAGCCCAAAAAGCTTTACAGAGAAACCTTAATGAAGTTTATGATCAGTACTGCTGATAGAGCTACCAATTACCCAATCTATTCAACTCCTACTGATCTTGATTCCTTTATTCTCAGTAACTCTGATCATAATGATAGCCAAACTGAAATCATTGAGAAGAAGCTTAAAATAATGGATGATTACATTGGTCATGAAGCTTTATGGAATTTATAGTTTGATGGATCAATGAATAAATCAGGAGCTGGAGCTAGTGTATGGATTACCAAAATTTAAATAAGCCATTCCCAAGGACATGCCTTTAGATTGAATTTCAAATGTACTAATAACATGGCTGAATATGAGGCTTTAATCTTAGGTATTCAAATCATTAGAAAATTGGGAGTGAAACGAAAACTAGTTATGGGAGATTCAGAGCTAGTTATCAAAAAAATAAACGCAGAATACTCGGTTCACAATCCCAGACTAGCCAGGTACACGGACACAACACATGATTTGGTTGAAGATTTGTTAGAAAGAAAGTTTGCTATCATCCCTAGAAAATAGAATATGTAGGCCCATTGTTTAGCAACCTTTGCCAGCACTTGCAAATTTCCATTTTCACCATTCCAAAAGTACACTGCTGAAATCAAACACAGACCTATTGTCCTAGATAATGTAAAATACTGGCAAATTTTCTTAGAAGATGAGCAAATCTATCACTTTTTGAAAAATGAACGAGAGTTTCAAAACTAACAAATTGATAATGACTGTAATATAGATTCACCTTGTAATATAGATTCAATTTTTTGTCAAATAGATGATTTAGATAATTTAGATGTACATAATTTTGATAGACCTACTATATTTACTCAGAGTGAAATAGATGAATTGGAAAAAGTAGATATAGAGGAAATGATGGAAGATGAACCAGATTTGATTGATTTAAAGCATAAAATTTTACCCAGAGGTTTAACTCCCCTTGAAGACTTGTTTGATTCCAATGATGTGCCCAAAAGGCCAAAAAAAGAACCATTCAAGTCTGATATAGAAGAGTATAACTTAGGGACAAATGAAAAACCAAAAATGATCAAACTATCAAAATCCTTGTCATCAGAAGAAAAAGTTAAATACATAGAAATTTTGAATGAATATCAGGATGTTTTTGCATGGAGTTATGAAGATTTGAAAACTTACAAAAAAGACATAATTCAACATAAAATTCCTTTGAAAGAAAATCAAAAACCTTTTCAACAAAAAATAAGAAGGATTAATCCAATCTTGTTACCTTTAATCGAAAAAGAAGTTAAGAGAATGTTTGATGCACAAATAATTACACCAGTCAGATATTCTGACTGGGTATCTAATTTAGTGCCCACCAGAAAGAAAACAGGAGAAATTCAACTTTGTATAGACTTTAGAAATCTCAATAAAGCTTTCTTGAAAGACAATTACCACTTTCCTAAAATGGATCATATTTTGTAGAGGGTGGTAGGTTATTCAAGAATTTCTTTATTAGATGGTTTCTCTAGTTATAATCAAATTCTAGTTCATAAATATGATCAAACTAAAACTTCATTTACTAATCCTTGGGGCACTTTCATGTACGTGAAAATGCCTTTTGGATTGAAAAAATCAGGAGCTACTTTTCAGAGAGCAATGGATATTGCCTTTGCTAAGGAGATCCATGAATTTTTAGTTATTTATCTTGATGATATTACTGTATTTTCAAAAACAAATGATGTGTTGGTAATATGTTTCTGGTATCCTATTATATTGAATTGATTGTCCTTGATGGCAACTCTCTGACAAAGGATGTAGATAATGACTGTATGAAGAACTCAGAAATCCATCAGCAGTTCTATACAAGCAGAATATAAGACTGAATGTATATATGCTTTTCTTGAATAAGTTCAGTGTATGTATGCATCCTGACGACGGAGAATTGAAATTTGTGATAGTTAAGAAACCCGGTGTTGGGTTTGATGGTTCTCTGTATACAGTTAGAGGTACCAATGTTAATACGATCGACTGTGTATCCCGACTGGTAGACAATGAACCAACGCGTGATAACCCTCTATATTATGGAGTAAGGTGTTTATCTATGTTCCGAATGGTGGATCGAATGCACGCAGAGAACCGAGTCGAACAGTCCGTAAGGATTTCATCGAAGCTATATAACAATATTGTGGTTATATGAACTGATAACGCGGAGAAACGAATTGGCAAAAGTACACAGAAGGAACCTGGAGTCGAGGGGCGGAACCTTGCGGATGAATAGTGAACACGATTTAAGGTTGGAAGTGGTTTTTATCGCACCACCTTTGCAGCGAAAGTGGTATTTGAGAATCGAGAGCGATTCCATAGAACAGTCGACACATGGTGTCGAGCAAAGTTCCAAAACCGCCATCACTGCACGCCATCGCACGTTAACGATCGACCAAGGAGGCCGCATGATATTGCTAAGCATCGTCGATCTGGAGGGAAGCCATCGGACGGCGGTCGTATGAAGAAGATGCGTGAAGGTTAACCAAAGTACGACGTAGGAATTTGATTGGACTATTAATCATATACGTGGGGCCCGGAGTCAAATTTTTATTAACCTTGGCTATAATATTATACGATGAATATAAAGATTACCTTTGGGTCGATTCGTGTTGTGAAAGTATGCATTAGTGTATATGGAAGAGCGTAGGTTGGTATTCCAATTTGGATTGGTTCGCCTTTTAATACGTGGGTTGTTATTAAAAGAGCATTTTGTATGCCTTAGGAAGGTCATTACTAAAGGAGAAATTTGGATTAATATCTCAATCTCAGATTGAGATATTAAAAAGCCTTAGATTAATTATCTAATTGCTAGACCAAGAAAATAGAACAATGAGAAATTGTTTGGGGCTTGGGTAGACCCCGCTGGATTATCTATTTGATCCCATCCAGGAATACCATCAGTGGTTGGGTGGTTTTGACTCATGGTATTAATAAAGGCTAAAACTATATAAGGAGAAGAGGATTATAGTACAACGTGTGCATGTGGAGGGGTTGTTAATAAATAAATCTCCTTAAGAGATATCTGCATGATTGAACTCTGATAGATCTGAATCTATGATGCACCTGTGGATATGATGAAGGTTCAAGATCTTTAGATCTAGAAATGATAAATCTCTAGGAAGATCTAAAAAATAAATGATGAAGACCTGGCGCAAGTCTGATGAAGAAATTGAAGAAATTTGGTGGATCTGAGGGTTGAAGCATTCAGTATGAAAAGTGGAAGCTTTCTGCCAGTAGAAGTTGATGTTAACATTAGGGGGTCATAGCTCCCTTCTAGGTGAGGCTGGTAAACGAGATCGGGGGGTTGGAGCTCCCTTCCAGTTGTAGCTGAAAACAAGAGAAGGTTGCAGCCTTCTGTAGGTAGAAGCTTGCGTACTGATATAAGTCTGCATCAGTACAATGTTGTAAAAGGTTTTCTTTATAATAAATATTGAAGACAGAGACAACAGCAGCGGTGGTTTTCTCCTAAATTGGGTTTCCACCTTAAATAATGGTGTTCATGTGTGTTGCTTATGTGTGATGGTTTATTCTGTTATTACTGCACATGCTTACTGCTTACTAAACATCTGATGAATGAATGATGCAATGATCTAAGTAAAGAATTAAATGCATAATAAGACCTCTGGACATACGCAATTTTTCTTAAGGATATCCACATGTATACACAAGTTGGGTTCAATAAAGTAGCGTATGGTTTTGAGAGAAATAAAAAGCAAAATTTTTCAGTCAGCTCAAAATACTGATTCACACCCCCCCCCCCCTCTCAGTATTTTTCTTAACAATTGGTATCAGAGAAGGTCCTTCTAAAAAGCTTAACTGCTAGAAGGAAGATCAATCAAGATGAGCAATCAAGATGGAACAGCATCTATCAGGCCTCCACTCTTCAACGGAAACAATTTAATCTTCTGGAAAACAAGGATGAGATCCTATCTTCAGTCTCTGGGAGCAGATGTATGGGTTATTGTTGAAGCGGGATATCAATATCCAGCCGTAGTACCAACAGATCCAACAGAAAGAAAGAAATATGAAACAAATGCAAAGGCGGTTAATGCTCTATTGGGAAGTCTAACTGAATTAGAATTTTTCAAAGTCATGCAGCTGGATACTGCAAAGGCAATATGGGATAAAATCATTATAAGTTATGAAGGTGATGCAAAGGTAAAAAGTGCTAAACTTAAAACTCTCAGAATTCAATATGAGAATCTAAAAATTTATAATGAGGAGAGCATTGCCAGTTTATTTTTATGTCTTGATGATATTGTAAATCGTATGAGAAATCTAGGAGAAACAATAACCAAATCTACTTTGGTTGAGAAAGTTTTAAGATCACTAACGGAAAAATTTGAGTCAAAAGTTTCTGCTCTTGAAGAAAAGCAGGATCTTCAAAATCTTACTGTGGTACAACTTCATGGCATACTAACTACATGTGAAATGAGAAGAGGAGGACCATCTGAAGTCAAAGATGCCGTCTTTAGAGCTTCTAAAAAAAGGAAAGAAGTAAAAGAGACAGAAGGATCAGGGTATATCTCAGAAGATGATGAGGTAAATTTTGTAAAGAAACTCCAACTTGGCACAGGACAGTTCAGAGGTAAGCTTCCTTTAAATTTTTTTGCTTGTGGAAGAGTTGGTCATTATGCTGCTAAGTGTCCTCATAAAGAAACACATGAAAAAGGGAAGGAAGTAGCAAGAAGGAATAATAAACGGTTTAGCACTAGAAAAATTTACTATACTCATGAAGACACTGATGGGTTATCAGACAGTGAGGAAGAATTTGAACAAGATCTTAGACTTCTCATGGCATTTGAAAAGGAGTCTAGAGAAGAAAATGATACTTTTATGGATTCTTTAGAGGACAATGATTTTCTTGATTAAATCAATCAACTCAAAATATGCTTAGAAGAAAGTAAAATATCCATAGAAACTCTGAAAAACCAGCTTCAAGAAAAGGAGAAACATAATGAGAAATTAGAATGTGAAATAGTAAGTCTAAGAAAATAAATTGAGAAAGTAAAGACTTTTAATCTTAGATTTGCTAAAGGATCTGAAACCTTAGATGAGATTATCAAGGTACAACGTTCTCCTCTTCTAAAGACAGGTCTTCGATATATCGGAGAATCTTCTCAGGCTTCAGCACCAAATTATGTAAAAGAAACTACAGCCAGTACACAACATTATGCCACTCAGCAAGGGAATAAATAATCTTTACAGGTAAAGCATGACCATCTCAATTCAAAGAACACTAACAGGAGTACCTTTCAAAGAAACACCAATCAACAGGTAAATTCAAGTATAAGATTTCATGATCGTAGAAATTTCTTCTTCAATGGACAATGTTTCTCATGTCACAATTTTGGTCATAAAGATGTTCAATGTGTTGCATATAAAACCATCATGACAAGAGAAGCAAGAAAGAAAAGGATTGATATTGTAACAAAGAAGAATACATATAACAAATTTTCTCCTCTTCAAAATGAAGTTGAATGTGCTTATTGCAATAAATTTTTCCATAAAGAATCTGAATGCAGGAGAAAAGTTCAGCCAAAAGAGCATTTTCCTTTAAGCGCCAAAGTGTGGAAAAAGAAGGAATTACAGGTTTAAAATTGTGGCATATATTTATTTGCAGAAGGTGAAGAAAATCAATGGTACATTTATAGTGGATGCTCAAAACACATGACAGGTGAAAAAAAAAAACTTCTTACGTATAGTGATCTAGAAAAAGAAAAGAATTTTACATTTGGAAATGATACTCCTGATGTCATTAAGGGAAAGGGTCTGTTTTTCTAAAAGAAAAGGTGAAAGCCAATAATGTCATGTATGTGGATGGATTAAAGCATAACCTGTTAAGTGTAAGTCAAATGTGTGATCAAGGAACTGAAGTTGTCTTGAGTTCAAAAGAATGTGTGGTACGTGATATTTATACAGGTAAAACAATTATAAAAGAAACAGAACTCCAAGCAACCTGTGTGTATTGAAGAACTGCAAAGAACAATGTTACTTGAGTAAATCTTCAGAAAACTGGCTATGGCATAGAAGGTTGGGGATTCTGAGCTTCTCTCAAATCAACAAATCAGTAGACTTCAAGCTGTTCGTGATATTCCCAATATTACTCTACCTGAAAGTATCATATGCAAATCTTGCCAATTCGATAAGAAAACCAGAGTGCAATTTAATGCCAAGGAAGGATCATCAAGTAAACCTCTTGAAATCATTCATACTGACATATGTGGACCTGTGAGGAACACCACGTTGTGAAAAATACTATATCTTATTTATTAATGATTTATCTACAATGTGTTGGATTGGGTTGATTAAACACAAAGATGAAGCATTTGAGAAATTTCAGATCTTCAAAGCACTGGTTGAAGTTGAATTAGATCTAAAAATCAAGTGTCTTAGATCTAATCGAGGAGGAGAATATACATCAAATGAATTCCTTGAATTTTGTGAACAACATGGCATAAAAAGACAGTTTACTGTAGCTGGCACTCCACAAAAAAATGGCGTAGCAGAAAGAATGAATAAAACAATTCAACAAATGGCTAGAGCTATGCTTGATGATTCTGGAACACCTGACACATTTTGGGGAGAAGCAGCACACACAGCGGTAAATATTCTTAACAAGGCACATGTTCATGTAAATAGTGATAAAACTCCATATGAACTCTGGTATGGTAATCCTCCTACTGTGAAGCATTTTAGAGTTTTTGGAAGAAAATTCTTTATCAAAAATAATGATGAAAAACTTGGCAAGTTTGAACCCAGAGCAGATGAAGGAATACTTCTTGGTTACTCCTCTAGGAGTAGAGCATATAAATGTTACAATAAAAGACTTCGGAAGATTTTTTAATGTATTGATGTTGTTATTGATGAGTCTCCTGCAACTCCAAAAGAAGAAAAACAAACAACAGATGAAGACGATGGTGACATATATCCTTCTACATCAAATAGAAATGATATAGACAGTGAACCCAATGAAGAACCCGAAGATGATTTATCTGAAAAAGCTCCATCCATATATGTTCAAAAGAATCATCCAAAATCTCAAATTTTCGGAGAAAAGTGATCAGGTGTACAAACAAGAAGGACTCTTGTGGGATCTTCTAGATATCTGGCATTTCTATCCACTATTGAACCACACGATGTCAATCAAGCTAGCAAAGATGAATGTTAGATTCAAGCCATGAATGAAGAGCTTGATAAAATTGAAAAGAATCACACTTGGGACTTATTACCAAGACCTCATGAAAAAAATGTCATTGGAACTAAATGGATATTCAAAAACAAGTTAAATGAAAATGGGGATGTTATAAGAAATAAAGCTAGACTTGTTTTCAAGGGGTATGCTCAACAAGAAGGTATAGATTTTGAAGAAACTTTTGCTCCTGTAGCTAGACTTGAAGCCATAAGAATGTTTCTTGCTTTTTCAAGCTTCCAACAAATCAAATTTTATCAAATGGATGTTAAATCTGCTTTTCTCAATGGTGATCTAGAAGAAGAAGTTTATATAGAACAACCGGAAGGATTCATTTTGGGAAATGATGAAAATCTTGTTTGTAGACTTAAAAAGGCTCTATATGGTCTAAAACAAGCTCCAAGGGCATGGTATTATCGTCTTGACAAATATCTTCATCAACAAGGATTTTCAAAGGGGTCTGCTGATAGCAACTTATACACAAAAACTGAAAATGATAAACTATTGATTGTGGTTGTATATGTTGATGATATCATTTTTGGAAGTAATGAAGAGTCTATGAGTCAGAAATTTGCTTCTGCTATGCAGCAATAATTTGAAATGTCTTTACTTGGGGAACTAACATTCTTTCTTGGCTTGCAAGTGAAACAAGCAATGGATGGCATATTCTTATCACAAAAAAAATATCTTAAGCAAATTCTGAAGAAGTATGGGATGGAAGAGTGCAAACCTGTAAGTACACCAATGATAACCAGATGTAATCTCAGTTCTCATGATGATTCTCCCACGGTGAAGCAACCAAAATACAGATCTATGATAGGAAGTCTACTTTATCTCTCTGGGACTAGACCAGACATTATGCATGCAGTTGGGATTGTGGGACGATTCAAAGCTAATCCAAAAGAGTCTCATCTTCAGGTTTTCAAAAGAATATTCAAATATCTACAAGGAACTCAAGACTTTGGACTATGGTATCCAAAGAATTCTGATCTCACTCTTCATGCTTACACTGATGCAAATTGGGCTGGAAATGTTGATGATCGGAAAAGCACTAGTGGTGGTGCATTCTATATGGGGCCCCGGTTAGTATCTCGGTTCAGCAAGAAGCAAAGCTCTATTGCCTTATCTACAGCAGAAGCAAAATATGTGGCTACAACATCATGTTGCACTCAACTTCTTTGGATGATGCAAACCTTACAAGACATTCAAATCAAATGTTCACCTCCTATCTCCATTATGTGTGATAATACAAGTGCCATTAGTATTTCAAAGAATACTGTTATGCATTCCAAGACCAAGCACATTCCCATCAAGTATCACTTCTTACGTGAACAAGTGCTTGAACAAAAGGTGAAGTTGGAGTATGTTCCCTCCAAAGAACAAGTTGTTGATATATTTACCAAACCTTTACCCAGGGAAGCGTTCGAATATCTCAGACAAAAGCTGGGAGTAGTCTCTGCCATGCAAAAGATCAGATCTACTTAAATACAAAAGATTAAATTGGATATGCGTATTTCCTGCAGGATAGTCGTGTATATACGCAAGTTTATACACAGAAAACTATGTATGGGTATTTGCTGACAAAATTTTTCTGGGTTAGAATTCTTCAGCACAGCTGCGGTGCTGTTGGGTATCTCTGGATGCACAGGTTAAGGGGGAGCATTGGTCATGTGGAAAGAATGCATGGTTTGCATTCTAATTATTTGTTGTAGTCTGATCTCATGCTTGAGAATATTTGATCTGAAGTGTAAAGTCATTTCTGTTATTTCATTGAATATTATGTTTGAAGATGCAGCATGATCTCAGGGGGAGCATGGTATTGTCGGTACAAAGGATCTTGATCTATCCTTTGCCCTTGATGTCAAAAGGGGAGAATATTGCTGAATGTATTTCTGGTCATGGTTGCCATCAAGTTCAAAGGGGGAGATTGTTGGCAATATGTTTCTGGTATCCTATTATATTGAATTGATTGTCCTTGATGGCAACTCTCTGACAAAGGATGCAGATAATGACTATATGAAGAACTCAAAAATCCATCAGCAGTTCTATACAAGCAGAATATAAGACTGAATGTATATCTACTTTTCTTGAATAAGTTCGGTGTATGTATGCATCCTGACGACAGAGAATTGAAATCTGTGATAGTTAAGAAACCCGGTGTTGGGTTTGATGGTGCTCTGTATACAGTTAGAGGTACCAATGTTAATACGATCGACTGTGTATCCCGACTGGTAGACAATGAACCAACGTGTGATAACCCTCTGTATTATGGAGTAAGGTGTTTTTCTATGTTCCAAATGGTGGTTCGAATGCATGCAGAGAACCGAGTCGAACAGTCCGTAAGGATTTCATCAGAGCTGTATAACAGTATTGTGGTTATATGAACTGATAACACGGAGAAACGAATTGGCGAAAGTACGCAGACGGAACCTGGAGTAGAGGGGCAGAACCTTGTGGATGAACAATGAACATGGTTTAAGGCTGGAAGTGGTTTTGATCGCACCACCTTTGCAGTGAAAGTGGTATTTGAGAATCGGGAGCAATTCCCACTAGTAAAAAATGATGAAATTAATGACTAGGAGACTAAAAATTTTAGTCACCGCAATTATTTCAAGTGAATTACTACTAAATTTGAGCAATATTAAGTGACTGAACTAAAAATGACTAACTTAAATGACTAATTTAGTCTTGGAATAAAATATATGACTAGATAATAAGTGACTAAACTAAAACCGACTAACTTAAACGACTAATTTAGTCTAGGGATAAAATATATGACTAGATAATATGTGACTAAAGTAAAAGTGACTAACTTAAATGACTAATTTAGTCTAGGATTAAAATATATGACTAGATAATAAGTGACAAAATTAATAATGATTAATATAAACGACTATTATAGTCCAAGAATAAAAATATGGCCAAATAACAAGTACAAAAATTATATGAATTAGTCATTTATGTTGGTAATTTTTAATTGTGTCACTCCATATATGAAAATTTTAAATTTTGGTACCGAAGTGTTACATTTCACTATAGGTGTCTCTGAATCCATTTGTTGTGTTAAAATTCAGAGACAAATGGGTCTCTGAATTTATAGTGTTAAAATTATGAATACCTTTTGGTCTCTAAAGTTTAAAAATGCAGATGGATTCATCTACAATTAACATAATTGCATGTATCATTTATCAACTTTACACTAATTATGCCTTCATTATAATTTTAGTAAAGGTAATTATATTAATTAGATATCCAAATTAATATTTATATCTATATTTAATATTTGGCCATAAAGTTTAAGTTTTAAACTTCATTGATTTATGTTAAAAGTGTGAGTTATTTTAAATCTAAGGTTAAATCTACATATTTACATTTAATAACTAGAAAAATATAACATTTCTTATGTTAAACATGTGAGTTCATTTAAATCTAGTATATTAAATCATCATATTTACATTTGATAAATACTAAATAGATAAACCTATAATATATATTTATAGACCTATTTAGTAAATAGGTATGAACATTTGTTAATTTAAGTATGAAACTTGATTAAATTTTTAATGATGTATGAACCTTTGTTTTTTTGTAAGTCAATGTTATATTTGTGTAGGAAAAAAGGAGTACATATAGCCAGTTACAAAGTAGGTGATCTCACCTCGACTTGGTTTGTCGACAAAATTTTGCACCAGATGCAAAAAAATGCAAAAGAGGGACTAGGGACATTCTCCATAAATGGTTGAGCCAGAGGCACCAAAACACATATAAAACACAAAGAACACCAAATAACATACTAGTCGTCCAATGTGATGGATGCAGGGTTGTCCGGGGTTATTCCTAGATGTGGTGGAGGACAGAAGTCACACTGACCGTGCCCTTCAAAGTGTGCCAACCAAGTCTCCAGTCATTCTACTTTCTCAGTGAGTTGATTTTGGCCTCACAAAATAACTACTAGTCTCTCCCAGACTTGGAACTGTAAATAGTGCATTCAGTCCAATGTTTCCATCTGCTCTGCATGCTCCTCATGACATAATCTCTCAGTTATGTCCACTCTTTCCATCAGGTTGTTGATAAGTGCATGACCATTCTCTAGGAAAAATTTTTGGATAACCCGCTCCTCATTTACCTCAAATTAATAAAACCCATGATTCCCCTTGCCACCACGGCCTCCTCTGCCCTGACGACTCTACTTTTGATCCCTCAAACCCCCACTTCTGTTATCCCCCCAATTACCTCCTCCACCACCCCCATGCGCACCCACACTAGCGAGTCACGCACACCCCACAGTATTTCCACCCTGGTGTGGAGCCACCATGATTATTTCTGAGTCTGCCACCCCACAAGGCTATGGATGATAGGGGAAGGAGAACACCCACACCACACCAGAGGCTTCATAATTTCCTAAGGTTGAGGAACCCCGCTGTGTGCAGAGTCGAGAGACCAGACCCCCCATTATAGAAAAGAAACACCACCAGCAAAGGATCCAAATGCCATCTCCCACCACCACAAGGAAGCATAAAGATACCTCCCACTACCAGATAAATACTTCCACCACTAGCAAAACAAAATACCATCACCCACCAAACGAACACAGGAACTTGAACAACAAACGATGACAAAGTAGTCGACGCCTGAGCATATAAACTTCCCCCAGGGCAGTGACTAGCCTCCAAATTCTCCACATAGAGACCACACACCAATCCACCAAACACTGTCACACCCATGTTGGAGGGCATGAAATTTGGAAAAGAAACTATTTTTCTGCCACCACCCTCGAGGTTTCCTGGACTGCAAATTCTAGCTTCCTCTCTTATCACTAAAAAATAGGGTCACTAAAAGCCAAGAAAAATGGAAACGAGTGATCTCACTTCCCTTCAACTTCCTATCCTCAACCCAGACGTAGTCAATGGCTAAGAAACTAAGCAACAGGTACCGATTGAACACATTGCACCAGCAAATTCCCACGACAAGCACACACAAGCCACTCCCTCTGTAAACCTCCTGTGACGTTTACGCTTCCTCTCAAGAGGCCACCATTAGGACCAGCAGAAAACTATATTTACGAGTCTAATAATGTTGGGCTCCCTCATCTTCCCTTGCCTTATCCTTTCACCACCTCTAAACTCCAATGCACAATTATTTTTCACACGAATTGCCAACGTGAAGCCAGTAACTCTCAACCCATAACCCATTAACCCCTCACCCCTAACCCCTAAAATCCTTAAATTTTAAATACCCTAACCCCTAAGGCCCTAATCCCTAATCCCTTAACCACTAACTCATTATTCACCTAACTTCTAACTGCGCCTAAATCCCCTAACCCATAAGCCCCCAATGCCTAATCTCTTAACCACTAACTTATTATTCCCCTAACCCCTAAATGCACCTAAATCCCCTAACCACTCAATCCCTAACCCCTTAATCACTAACTCATTATTCCCCTAACCCCAATCCCGATCCCTTAACCTCTTACTCATTATTCCCCTAACCCCTAAATGCGCCTAAATCCCCTAACCCCTGAATCCTTAACCCCTTAACCAATAACTAATTATTCCCATAATCCCTAACCCTAAGCCCTAAGCCCCTAATCCCTAATCCCTTAACCATTAACTCATCATTCCCCTAACCCTTATAATAGTCCTTAAAACTTGTTGGGATTATCCATTCCAAATGAGGGCAGGTCCAGTTGGGACCTATGATCAGGTTAATTCCCCCTTGTTGGCAAGATTAAAATGGTTAATCTTCGATATACAAAATGTAAATCAAATATTTCATTAAAAAGAGTGAACCGTACCCTCTCTGCCAAGTTATTCCTATCGGTCGCTTTGCCTCTTCTTTCTCTCACATGAATGTAGTCTTGCTTGACTGGTATAAAAGAAGGTTTCACATTATCAACTGTTTGTTTGGGACAAATTTCAGTTTTTTCACCACTGTTACATTCTTCAAGCTTATCCTTTAAATCATCCTAGTATTTTGTGCGCTCTCCAACTTTGTAGTTCTTTCCATTCCTCTCAGTCTCATCTGTTTCCTTGGTCTGTTCAGGGACAAGGTCAACAACATTAGAATGTTTTTGCAAAAAACAAGGGTATGTCCAGGACACAATCAGGTGGAGCAAGAGTATAATCGCCAACTTTCTCATGAATGTGGGACACTCGAACTTAAGCTTTTATGTAGCAGTCATGAGGTGTAGTGTGGTTATTGAGACTTCATCAGGTTTCCATTCTCCAGATCACTTAAATTGTGTGACAACACTATGGTTGAGTTTGAAACTAGAGATTGAACATACATTTTGTTTAATTTCAATAAACATTTTCATCGATAAATGTAAAGAAATGGCTAACAAATACTAGAAATTAATAAATAGAGAAGACATGGCAACAAGCAACGTTACCTACAAAATTGTTACATTGAGATACAAAGAATAAATAACTATTGTGCACAAATAGAGACCAACAAAATTATCATCTTAACCCCTAACCCATTGAACACTAATTCCCAACCCCTAATCCATTCAACCCATAAACCATAAACCTCTAAACCCTTAACCCCTAACCCCTAAACCCTTAACCCCTAACCCATTTAACCCCCTAAACCCCTAAACCCCTAACCCATTTAACTCCCTCACCCCTTAAACCCTAATTCCCAACCCCTAACCCATTTAACCCCCCTAAACCCCTAAAACCCTAACCCATTTAACCCACTAAACTTAACCCCATTATAAACGCCTATCCCCTAAGCCGTAAAATCCTTAATTGCTAAATACCCTAACCCCCTAAACCTTTAAACCCCTAACTCGTTTAACCCCTAAACCCTAAACCTCTAAACCCTTAGCCCCTAACCGATTAAATCCCCTAATGCAACAAGCAGATGCCAAGCCAAACTGCATTACCTTTTTACTCACAATGATGTTATTCATTGACAAAATTTATTCAAACCAAAAAAATTTCCATGTCATAGGGTAGGGATTAACTCAAAATCGATGGCCTTTTAGGTGCTAATATGTTTTGGTTGATCATACCGCACTTGCCATGTGTTGATTTAGAGAGAAATCACTACAAGTAATGAGATGGTCACCAAAACACAGAAGGACCCATGAATGTGACTCTGTGTCTGCCATGAGAATGAAGGAAACCCTTTAAAACACGCAATAAGAAAATACGTGGAATTGAAATGTTAATTGAGGATAACATAAAAACGTGGTTGTAGAGAATTTGATGAAAGGCGCAGACAAAAAGGCTACATTAATGAGGCATCCTTGTCAGTATTTTGGGAAAGAATAAGTTTAAGAAGCTCGAAACAACTCTTGGAGTCATGTTCAATGAGTGACCATAAACTTAGGGGTGTCAGAGTGGCTAATAATCATAGTTTATGGTGGATGATATTCACCATACATAACATTTGTAGTTTAGGTCATTTGTTTGGTGGTCAATGTTGGTGAATCAATATATTATATCATGGTACCATATATTTCTTTTTTAAAAGAAAAAATCTATTGAACATGAAATAAGTTGCATCTCGTGTAAATGTTTAATGTCGTGATGTTGTGAATGGTTTGCACATTATATGTATCATATATTTGTAATCACTTCTTTCAATTTTACTTTAAGAAATAAAGGAAGAGGTGCAGGGCCTTACCATAAGAAGGATTTGCACTAACTCGTCTCCTCTTATCATTCAAACATTAGCCCATAAATCAAACACATACCCTAATTTCTCTAGTATGGAAACCCTTGGATGAATATGATAATGAACTCCTCCCAACCGCTAGTTCTAACCCAACTATTGAATGTCTTTGGTTGGCATGTGTAAATGGCTTTAATGGATCCATGGATATGTATGAAATCCAATTTTGCATTGAAATGATACAAATACCCAAATTAACACGAGGTATAGAAATTTCAACCTTATAACTCTCTCATCCAATATTAAATACTTCACTAATTAGTCAAGGGGTAATCTACTTAACTCTATAGTAAATATTAAAATCACTCATATTAACAAAAGAAAGTAATAATAGTATTTAATATAAAGTTATAATATAGGAATATGCTAAATTGGCATGTGAGACCCCCTTGTCCGTGGGACAATGAATGCCCCTCATGCAATGATTTAACTATTTAATCCATGCAGGTATACATACCTTAATTTCCCTTGGATTCAAACCTCTGATATTTAAAGGGGAAACAATTTAACACAATTCTAACAAGTAAATACAAACTTAATTTGTATATGTATCAAAGTTAGTCTTATAAGAGTTGCATGACATGCTTAATTTTGCACGAAATCAACAGAACTCGTGAAGGGTTGATCACAATAGGCATGTATGGTCGATTCTGATTATCATAAGTATGTTAGCTTGGTTTTCCCAATCCACAAATTGCACACATTGTTACTATTGTTAAAAGTATTTCGTGTTGGTTTACTTGTTCAACATCATGCACATTTGGTTGTGTTCATTAAAAAAAAATTAGTTCATTGAAAAAACCAATATTTTGTCAAGATGGTCAACTTAGGTGGGTGATGTGTTAAATTTGTTATTAACATCTATTTTTTATTAATACTATCTTGGAGAAAACAAAATAACTTACGAATACAATTTCCTTTCTTTTTGAAAAACATCAAAACATTTATAACTTTTAAAAAAAATAAAATATTTATTATATTCAAATAATATTTTTTTCACATTGGCCTTTTTCATTTGGAATTTCATTTCCCACCAAGGAGGATTTCCATGAAAATGCCCACAAAACACATTGATTCAGAATTGTCGTTGTCGACCTCGGTACCTGCATCATCAACATCTTGCAGCAAGTGCAAGCGAGGCCAGTGGAACGAAGCTCTGGTTGTACTCCATCAAATGCATCAAAAGGGAATCTCAGTCGATTTCAATACTTATGCATCTCTTTTGCAGGCCTGCAGTGATGCCAAAGCACTAACGCAAGGCTACACCCAACATGGGTTTCCCGTTCCTGTCACCGAATTGGTTAGTATTCTACATTTTTCTCCACTTTTGGTTTCTATTCATTAACATATGGTCCTATCCATGTTGGGCTAGCTTTGATTAGCGCCCTCTCTGGTTTTCTTAGGTTTACATGGCGGTTGGTTGTTATAATTACAAAATTCAAATTTATATTCGTGGAAATCGCTGCTATTTTTATTTTGTTGCAGATCAGTTACAGATTAAATATATTCTAATGCATGGCACTCTGTTAGAGTTTGGAATCAGGGGAAAATTTAAATAAGGTTTGATTAAATTATGAATTCTCAAAGAATGTTTCTCAAGCTGTCTTGAATGTCGCATTTTTGCGTTTTTTATTTTAATGGTTTCCTGCTGATGGGATTATATGTGGAAACCCTTTCTACTTTTATTTTGTTGGAGATTAGTTATATTCTAATGCATAACATTTTGTTAGAGTTTATGATGAAGGGAGATTTACTAGAGCTTTGATTAAATTATGCACTCTCTAAGAGATTTTGTCAAGATTTCTGGAATGTCTTATGTTTGGGATTTTTGTATAAAATGATTGTTAATTTGTCAGTATCCTAAAGGACCATGTCTCTAATAAAGGTAGCTGGTTCTATCTTGGCTACACGGTCATATTTGGTGGCATAGTATTTCCTATGAACATTAGTAAGCTTCCCTTCCCCTGCCTTCTGATGATAATGCACCATCATCTTGGCAGATTCCCAAAATTGCATTCAATACTTCCATTCCAACATGGAATTCTTTTCAGGGTACATTGTGCAATATAAACTGTAGCCACCGCAAGCATGGAGTGTTGATATCTCAACATAGTGTACTCCACCAGGAAAAGCCCCATGAAGAAAAAAGACAATCTCTCCGTCTCTTCATCAGATTGAGCTACCTTCAACAATCTCTTCATGAAGACATAAGGAGTTGGCACTACCATATTGAAGTGCAGAGTACTAATTATCAATCTCTCCATTTGTAAAACTTATCCTTTAGTGTACGCATTGTCAGATATAAGAATGAAGTTATCAGCCACAAGAACAGAGGCCTCCTCATACTTGCATGCCAAAAGCATGTCGGTGACCCCTACAAGCATGCCAAAAGCATGTCGGTGACTCCTCAGGGTTCATAATATTTTTTTCGATCTGTTTATTGCCGAGGTTTATATATTTCCTGGTTTATTTGGTTATAGGCCAGCAGTACACTGGTGGAGTTTTCCAGCACTGGATCAAGTTTGATTCCCAACATTTTAGCCCATGAACATTGCACCTCTCTCACATACATGGGAATTCCCAGAGTGAAATATCCCAAGTGTTTCATCATGGGAATTCTCGAAGCAACATGTCCCAAGTGTTTCATAGAAATACCCAAAGTGACAGATCCCAAGTGTTTTTTTCCCACAAAAATTGGGCAGTTTTTATTGAAGAAAAGAGATTTTATAGATTTCTAGGTACATTAACAAGAATGTTGAAAATAATTAATTTATTTTTTCCTTTTTTACCAGAATGTGGAAAAGAATTATGGTTTTTTTATTTATTTGGAAACCTCATTTTGCAGAGAATTATAAACCCCACAGTGCACACCACATTACCAAAAAGTAAAACATTTTCTCTGCCTGATAACCTGCTCATGCACTTTGCTCCTAGCCCAGTTGACATAATAAAATTAAGTGGATTGAGAAAAATCCCTTCAAAATTGAATCATCAAGTTCATAAATGCTCTGGTCGTCATATTCAATTGTCGTATTCAAAATTCGAATCTACACAGCTTGTACTAGAAATGCATTAGCTCCAACCTAGTTGAGGGAGAAGTAGCATTGTTGCACATGCTGGGGAAGATATAGGAGGGAAATGAACCATTAACTCAAGTCTCAAAATACCCTAGTGAGAGGATTTGGAAAGAAGAACCATTTTCTACACAGATGAATTAGAGCAACTACAACACCATTTTGAAGACAAGACTGTGATTGGGTAAGAGATAAAATGCTTGTCGCAGTGGAAAAAGTTGGGGCAATACTATAAACAGGGATGAAATGAAGTACAATTATCATGAAAGCCCATCCAAAAATTACATAACCAAGACCCATGAGGGCCGGAGAGAGCAGAAACATATTTTTGTTGGTAACATGGGCTAGCCTACAACTCAAACAGAAACTGGTTGGATTTGGAGTTTCAGTGTTTAGAGAGAATATTGAACTCCATCACCAGTTTTTTAATGTGATTAAGAATCCATATTAGTGGCATTTTTACTTGGAAACCAACATAAAGTTCATAAATAAACCAGGGGAATGGATGAACAAGATGGAGAAGTCTGGCCAGATTGATAGCAGAACGAAAATCAGAATCTGATGATGGTAGGGCCATCATTAGGCCCATTGGAATTAAAACTGGCAACTCCACTTGAGGCAACATCTAAGGCACCTGCATAATAGAAGGAGATTGGTTTTTTATTTGTAAATAATTTTTGTAACAGTTCTAACCTGGACCAAGAGTCATGAAATTTTGTGATGCTGAGTGTAAATGCCATAACTAGTGTTAAAGAATTCAATTAGTTATCCAGATATGATAGTAGACATTATGAAAATGGTGGAGATAGGATGTAGAATGAAATGCAGATGGGCCGTGGATCCCTAATTTATCAGAGTGCAAAGGCCTACAATAATAGAATGCCAAACATTTCTGACCAAAAAAGAAATGCATTAGCTCTGATCTACAAATATAAATATCCAATAAAAGGGTTTGGGCACCTTCAATCTACAAGAATGTCAATCTTAAACTAGAGTATTGCATAATTAAATGACCTAGAATAGCTCAGAGGGAAATACATGTAAGAAATTAATAACTTAATGAAACACTTTTTTCTTAATTTTTAGCTGAATCAAACACTCCAGGTCTTTGCAAAATATCTGCAAGATCTCAATTGCAGATATTGCAAAAGATATCAATTGCATAAATACATGCGTATTTCAAACCTGATGTACATGATACATCCTAACATGTGAAAAAAAATAAGCTGCACTTTCAAAATGATAGAGAATCTTACCGACACTATCCCCTTCCCCCGCTCTACACAATAAGAACAAAATGCATCGAAAGAAATGGTACTATAGTGGACTGCTATCTCATATATGTATTTCTATGAGCTCAGTTGAACCATTCATGGTTCAATTTGAACTTTTAATAACACTAGGAGCCACAGGAAATCTAGGCTTTGGTGCCAACTCAAAACATGATAAAATTTTGTCCTAAAAGATCACCAGAGGTAATAGAAAATATGTCAAGGACAAGCCAATTCTGATTAGACTATACAATATGATCCCGTGCAACTTGTAATAATTACAAACACTCTTACTATTTACAGCCTCACTCATATAGAATCTATAGTTTATCTTTATTATGTTTCAAGATAGCTTCCCTATGGAGTTTTTCTTATAATGTATTGAACTCCAATGGCTGCTCAAAGGCTTTCTTTTCGCGGCTCCTTCAGGTACCGAAGAAGAGTCGCAGCCTGCCATAACAAACATCCAGCAAGGCAAATGTGAGTGTTATAAGCCTAATACACAAAATAGTATAATAAACCTGCCCAGAACATGTACACACAACATAGGTGTGGAGCACAGCTCGCATAAATATCATAATGATGACTTACACAATATCTCCTAACACATTATGAGAACTCCCAAAAAATCTAAGTATATCTATAAATACAGACCACAGGTCTCTGAGGTTGATAATGACTCTATTGACCTTTATAATAAATATCCTCACTCATTCCCCATGTCCAACATTCTACATACATATACCATTGACCACATTAGGGTCATACCATAGAGCACGTCAATTCTTTATTACATATACATTTGACAACAAAAATACTCCCATTAGGGTCATAAGAGTGATCATGAGTATTCTTTATCAAATAATCAGTATCCTTGATACTGTAGTATAAAGCATACAAGCTCACTACTAATAGAACTAAACTTTTATATACTATTCACATGAAGAATCCAAGTTTCAGCTTTGCTATGAATTTATGTACATCAAATAAAACAAGCCTCCTAGTATAAAATACATGATATGCTCATTTTTTAGTGCAGTTTCATGCATTCAAATACTATCTTCTCATACTTTGAATTAAAAGTCATGAGAATCATGAGATTCCAAGAATATCAAAGAAAAAAAATATTAAAAGCAGTTGAGGAATGCAAGTTGGAGTATCTCAACAATTTTTAACCTTGGGAAAATACATGTAGAGAGAATTATAGTATACTGACTCGATGGTTAACAGTTTTACCTAATTATTGACTTCAGAATTTTGTAATCCATATTGTTGTAGATGAGTCTTTCGGATTAATCACATCATCAGATTAGGGTCGAAGTTTCGAACCATCTAATGTGGTTCATCGTCAGGACAAATTTTGAACTATTGTTAGATTTTCTTTTTTTCTTAGTAAATATTAACTCAGAAACCCTTTAATAGTCAACTGTTCGAGCACTAGCTTGTATATTTAAAGATCAATTAACATAACTAGTAGAAGATAGCAGAAGGTCTCTAAGTTTGGCATATATTTTTCCTTTTACACATATTACTAGGGAACATGATAGAAAAGATAGCTGTTGGTAACTATAATTAATCTGAATATAATTGATTTGATTCCAACCTTTGAAGCCAGAATAATATGCATATGATTCCTGTAATTATGTTCAGACAAAATCATTGCTCGGTAGTGATGCAATCAAAGGCAATGTTGGAAGGTAAGCTTCTTAATGTCTATGGCTCTACAAGAAGATTCTAGGGACTCAAATAAGAATCAGAAGTTCTGTAAGACAGAGAATTGGAAGTGGAAAAATTAAAGTATTCCATCATAGAACAAAATAAAAAGCCTAGACATTAAGATTTTTCTAGTTTCCACAGTCACTGTTTACATCATGAATCTGATTGAAGCCAAAATATGTGCATGCTCAATAACTTTGCTACTTCTGATAATAGACACCAGAACAAATACAATCCTCCAGGAAACATTGTTTGGCATAAAAAAATTCCTTGGTTACTTATTACAATAGCAGACACCATGATACATTTTAAACTGATATGCAACTACTAGAACAAATCTGGAAGAAATAAGAACTCATTTATACAATAGAAGTATACTTTGCTGAGACTTAATTTTTGCTACAGCCGTGACTTGATACTGATCAAAGGGCATGTAATTCACGTGAATATTTTAGGCAATGTAAGTATCATTGTGGGATCTTTGTGAGACATAATAGAAATTTGGTCAAACTTTGCTAAAATTTTGCAACTCTTCAAGATGTCAAAATACATGAAAAATTAATTATTGAAAGGACTCGTTTATCTTGTCTGTAGAAGATTTTTCTAGTAGCAGCTCTACAGTGCCACTTTCTGGCTGATGACAACCATCAAGACCTTTCTAACAGTCAAAATTTAAGTATTTGCATCACCTCTATAGCATTATTATATGTTCTTATCCATGGTATCTAATATTCTTTCAAATGGTTTCAAACTTTAAGAAACATCACGTGGACGTTATTAATTTTCGATTGATTAATTTTTATCTTGACACAAATCGATCAGGACTTTGACTTTAAAAGGCACATAAATCCACCTTTACCTTTACAGTTGCACGTTTTTCTTTTCTAACAGAGATTAATGAGTTCTTGAAATAATGCCTGATTTCTGGCCAACGACCTAATTAAAGAAAGTTGGTGAGATTGCTCCCAATATTTCAAATATTATTGCTTTTAGAAAAATGGAAGTGAAAATTTGAAAGCGAGCAAAGGACTCGAGAGCTTACTGAGAGGCTCTTATAGTTTAAATTTGTAGCATCACCAAGAATATTGAAGGGAGTTTGGAACCCTATGTTAATTTCAGTAATTTCAAGTTGGAGACGTTCTCAACCAATGAGATTCCCCAAATATTAGCATCTTGTTGTTATATGTTGAACACCAAAGACACTAGAGAGTTATAGTGTTAATTACTATGAATACATTATATTTTTCTACATAAACAGTAATTGTGCTCTTACAATAAAAATAATTTGTTTCATTTGTAGAGGCTTCATGCTTTCTTACTAGTATTACACGGATAAGTCATTATGATTCTAGTGTACCTTTGTTTTGTATGTGTAAATCTAGGCTAATTGTTTTCTTAGATCAACTAGTTTACTAGTTTATATTCTCTGGTAAAAACATTGTTTGCATTTTATTTTTGGGCACCTGATAGCTTTAGTTATTTCCTTTGCTTATATTAAATCTTATGCTCAACATGTTATGGACGAAAAATGGAAAATTCCAATCGATAGACATTTTTTTGTTGCAGAGAACTAGGGAACTAGACATTCCTAAATTGATAGAACAATTGCCACCTTTGAAGCAATATCTTTATCGTCTATTGGGGTGCCAGGTATTACATAGGAGCCACCATTGTTGAATGAACAACAACACTGAATTTGTAGCTTGGATACTTATTATATGTTGTTTAGAATTTTTTAGTTATATGTCATTTTAGTGTGTTTTTGGATTGAAAGCGCTACATAATGTTGTGTATGGGTGAGCTCATGTAATTATCTAATTATGTGCAGCCGAAAAGGGCAGCTATATCATGTGATAGAGTATGCACTCACAACGGTTTTTATAATCTTCACTCTTTGGTGGTTAAAATTCCTTTGTTGTCTTGCATGAAGAAAGAGGTTTCACTTGCTAAAGTTGATGTTGTACTTTATGATGGGGATACTTATTTGTCTTTTGTACAATGTTGCAGGTTTCATGGGAGAGCACTATGTTGGGAAAAATACTGAGAGGGGGGGGGGGGTGAATACGGTATTTATTGAGACAATCAAACTTTTACTTTTTCCTTTCTAAAAACCCATCTGCTCACTTATTCTTGAAACTAGCGTATATGCAGCGGATATCCTTTCTGAGAACTGCGCGTATGTCCACGAATATAATTATGTGTTTGAATCTTAACTCGAGATCATTGCATTATTCATTCATCATATATTTGAAAACGATAACAGTAAACAGGTGCGGATAGAACAGAATAATCATCACACATATGCAACACACATGAACACCGGGATTTTAGGTGGAAACCCAATTCGGGGAAAAAACCACCCATTATGATCGTTTCGGCCTTCAAAATTTATTATTAAGAAAACTTCTTACAATCATGTCTTGGTGCAGACTCAACCCGACACACGAGACCCCCACACAGAAGGCTACAACCTTCTCTCGTTTGACCTATGTGGAAAGGGAGCTACAACCCCCTGCTCTCGTTTACCAGCCTCTCCTAGAAGGGAGCTACGACCCCCTGAACTCGTTTACCAGCCTCTCCTGGAGGGAGCTACAACCCCCTGACTGAAGGCTTCTACCCTCAGCACCACTGCAGACCACGTTTCATCAATTTTCGAACAGCTTCAACACAACCCTTCACTTATCAACAATCATACCTTGCTCATTGCTTCAAACAGAACAGTGAGACCGCTGTAACCAGAATATCAGATATAACCCAGACTTCAGAATAGATATACAGAAACACATTCAACCTTCAGCAACCATTAGATTAGAAATCATACGCGCTTTCATTTAATCATACCCGCGTATATACGCGCTTTCCAGAAGACTAACCCGCGTATACTTCAGTGCATTTTCCAGGAAAAACCCTAACTGCGCATACGCGCTTTTCCTTCCACAGACCCGCGTATACACGCGCTTTACATGAAACGAACATGTGTATAGATCTATAAAATATAAACTTTACAGTACAGACCAGATCTATAAACTTACCCAGATTTCTTCAATCTCTTCAACAGGATTGCGCCAGGTCTTCTTTACTTCTTTTCAGATCATCCTTGACATTCACCATTTCTAGATCTAGAGATCTTGAGCCTTCATCATGTTCATAGGTGCATCATAGAATCAGATCTATCAATTAGGAACAGGTTTCAACCATACAGATATACTTCAGAGTGAAGTATTCATCAAAGCCCCGACACATGCACACATTTTTCACAATGATTTTCTTCTCCTTATATAGGGTTACCCTTCATCAATACCATGAGTCAAAACCACATAACTTCCAATGGTATTCCTGGACGGGATCACATAGGCGAACCATCATTCAATACAATGGGTCAATACCATGGTATTTACCCCTGGTTTTACAAATTTAGAGCGCTTTTTCCCATACGCGACTTGGCACGTTATTTCCCGCGTGCATACGCTACTTCGTCTAGACAAATCCGCGTATGCCTTGATACATACTCTTTTCATCATGTTCTAGCACATACTGACATTCCTTCCATCATTACCTGCTATACTCATTGTAGATACATCAGATTTACATCATTTAACAAGTTCATCAAGTCAAGAACAACTTCGTCAAGTAGGTTGCCATCATCTTGATCAAGTGGGTTGCCATCAAGGAAAACACTCTGCATCATATTGCCAAAAATCTCCCCCTTTGGACTTGATGGAAACCACGATGGTGTTTGATCACCATAACAGATAGATACATTAAGCACAACCATTATTCATGATATTCAAACACCATGTCACTCTCCCCCTTTGACATCAAGGGCAAAGGGCGGATCAAAACCAACACAAGGTTTTTCCCTTCATGTAGACATAAGAGCTCTGCAGATCTGATGTGCACTGAAGTTACCATGCTCCCCCTGAGATCATGCTGAATCTTCAAACATATTTTTCAAAGAAGTACATGATTCTATGACCTTCCTATCACCAAGACTCATACTTACATCAAAGATCCAACCAAGTGGATTTACATATGCGACTCTAATACCCAACCAAGTGGCTTTACACATTATGACTCAACTACCCAACCAAGTGGGTTTACAAATTTGAACAAGTCCTTACATGACTGAATATTACAATTTACATCATGGGTCTCAACATGACCTTTTCATCAAATTACAAGTATGAATTTTCACAACCAAAACCAAAAAGACCTCAAGAAAGAGATCAAGTTTTAGAACCATCATAATGCCAACAATGCATTATTCTCAGTCAGGCTAATGCTCCCCCTGAAACTGTGCATCCTTTCCATATGACCAAAACTCCTCCTTAGCTTGAGTAACCTGAACACTTTCAACAACCAATCATCAAGGCATATTCACCCAATATCAGAGAATGAAACAGAAATATAAGAGCTGAAACATCACCAGAGAAGCCATACAGCATCAGAGATACTAAACAGCACCATAGCTTGTGCTGAAGAATGCTGACCCAGAAACTTTGTCAGCAACCACCCATACGCGGTTTTCTGTGTATGAACTCGCGTATATACGCGACTGTCTTTCAGGAAACCCGCGTATCCAATTTAATCTTATGAAATTAAGCAGATCTGATCTTCTGAGAGGCAGAGACCATTCCCAGCTTCTGTCTGAGATATTCGAATGCTTCCCTGGGTAGAGGTTTGGTAAATATATCAGCAACCTGTTCTTTGGAGGGAACATACTCCAACTTCACCTTTTGTTCAAGCACTTGTTCACGTAAGAAGTGATACTTGATGGGAATGTGCTTGGTCTTGGAATGCATAACAAGATTCTTTGAAATACTGATGGCACTTGTATTATCACACATAATGGAGATAGGAGGTGAAAATTTGATTTGAATGTCTTGTAAGGTTTGCATCATCCAGAGAAGTTGAGTGCAACATGATGCGGCAGCCACATATTCTGCTTCTGCTGTAGATAAGGCAATAGAGCTTTGCTTCTTGTTGAACCAAGATACCAACCGGGGCCCCATATAGAATGCACCACCACTTGTGCTTTTCCGATCATCAACATTTCCAGCCCAATCTGCATCAGTATAAGCATGAAGAGTAAGATCAACATTTTTTGGATACCATAGTCCAAAGTCTTGAGTTCCTTGTAGATATTTGAATATTCTTTTGACAGCCTGAAGATGAGACTCTTTTGGATTGGCTTAGAATCGTCCAACAATCCCAACTGCATGCATAATATCTGGTCTAGTCCCAGTGAGATATAGAAGACTTCCTATCATAGATCTGTATTCTGGTTGATTCACCGTGGGAGAATCATCATGAGAACTGAGATTACATCCGGTTACCATTGGTGTACTTACGGGTTTGCACTCTTCCATCCCATACTTCTTCAGAATTTGCTTAAGGTATTTTGCTTGAGATAAGAATATACCCTCTGTAGTTTCATGCACTTGTAAGCCAAGAAAGAATGTTAGTTCCCCAAGTAAAGACATTTCAAATTCTTGCTGCATGACAGAAGAAAATTTCTGACTCATAGATTCTGCATTACTTCCAAAAATGATATCATCAACATATACAACCACAATCAATAGTTTATCATTTTCAATTTTTGTGTATAAGTTACTATCAGCAGACCCCTTTTAAAATCCTTTTTGATGAAGATGTTTGTCAAGATGATAATACCATGCCCTTGGAGCTTGTTTGAGACCATATAGAGCCTTTTTAAGTCTACAAACAAGATTTTCATCATTTCCCAAAATGAATCCTTCTGGTTGTTCTATATAAACTTCTTCTTCTAGATCACCATTGAGGAAAGTAGATTTGACATCCATTTGATAAACTTTGATTTGTTGAAAACTTGAAAAAGCAAGAAACATTCATATGGCTTCTAGTCTAGCTACAGGATCAAAAGTTTCTTCAAAGTCTATACCTTCTTGTTGAGTATACCCTTTGCAAACCAATCTAGCTTTATTTCTTATAACGTCCCCATTCTCATTTAGCTTGTTCTTGAATATCCATTTGGTTCCAATGAAATTTTTATCATGTGGTATTGGTACCAATTCCCAAGTGTGGTTCTTTTCAATTTGATCAAGTTCTTCATTCATGGCCTGAATCCAACATTCATCTTTGCTAGCTTGATTGACATTGTGTGGTTCAATCGTGGATAGAAATGCCAAATAGCTAGGAGATCCCACAAGAGTCCTCCTTGTTTGTACACCTGATTCCTTGTCTCCCAAAATTTGAGATTCAGGATGATTCTTTTGAACATATCTGGATGGAGCCTTTCCAGATAAATCATCTTTAGGTTCTTCATTGGATCCACTGTCTATATCATTTCTATTTGATGTAGAAGGACAAAAGTCACCATCATCTTCTTCTGTTGTTTGTCTTTCTTCTTTAGGGACCGCATGAGACTCATCAATAACAACATCAATACATTCAACAATCTTTCGAAGCCTTTTATTGTAACATTTGTATGCCCTGCTTGTAGATGAGTAACCAAGAAGTATTCCTTCATCTGATCTAGGTTCAAATTTGCCAAGCTTTTCATCATTATTTTTGATAAAGCATTTACTTCCAAAAACTCTAAAATGTTTCACAGAGGGAGAATTACCATACCAGAGTTCATATGGAGTTTTGTCACTATTTACCTGAACATGTGCCTTGTTAAGAATATTTGTTGCTGTGTGAGCTGCTTCTCCCCAAAAAATGTCAGGTGTTCCAGAATCATCAAGCATAGCTCTATCCATTTGTTGAATTTTTCTATTCATTCTTTCTGCTACGCCATTTTGTTGTGGAGTGCCTACTACAGAAAACTGTCTTTCTATGCCATGTTGTTCACAAAATTCAAAGAATTCATTTGATGTATATTCTCCTCCTCGATCAGATCTAAGACACTTGATTTTTAGATCTAATTCATTTTCAACCAGCACTTTGAAGATCTAAAATTTTTCAAATGCTTCATATTTTTGTTTGATCAACCCAATCCAACACATTCTAGAGAAATCATCAATGAATAACATATAGTATTCTTCACCACGTGGTGAATTTTTCCTCATAGGTCCACATATGTCAGTATGAATGAGTTCAAGAGGCTTACTTGACGATCCTTCCTTGGCATTGAATTGCACTCTGGTTTGCTTACCGAATTGACAGGATTTGCATATGATACTTTCAGGTAGAGAAATATTGGGAAGACCACGAACAGCATTAAGTTTTCTTGATTTGTTGATTTGAGAGAAGCTTAGATGTCCCAACCTTCTATGCCATAGCCAGTTTTCTGAAGATTTACTCAAGTAACATTGTGCTTTGCAATTCTTCAATATATACAGGTTGCTTGGAGTTCTTTTTCCTTTTATAATTTTTTTACCTGTATCAAGATCACGAACCACACATTCTTTTGAACTAAAGACAACTTCAGTTCCTTGATCACACATTTGACTTACACTTAACAGGTTATGCCTTAATCCATCCACATACATGACATCATTAGCCTTTACCTTTTCTTTTAGAAACACAGACCCTTTTCCTTTAATTACAGCAGGAGTATCATTTCCAAAAGTAACTTTCTTTTCCCTTTCTAGAGCACTATATGCACGAAGTTTGTGTTTATCACCTGTCATGTGTCTCGAGCATCCACTATCAATGTACCATTTATTTTCTTCACCTTCCGCAAATAACGCTATGCCACAATTTTCAACCTGTGATTCCTTATTTTTCCATATTTTGGATTTTGAAGGAAGATGCTCTTTTGGCTTAACTTTGCTCCTGCATTCATATTCTTCATGCCCATAGTTATTGCAATAAGCACATTCAACTTCATTTAGAAGAGGAGAAAAGTTGTTATAGGTATTCTTCTTTGTTTCAATATCAATCCTTTTCTTTCTTGCTTCTCTTGTCATGATGGTTTTATATGCAACACATTGAGCAGCTTTATGGCCAAAATTGTGACATGAAAAACATTGTCCATTGAAGAAGAAATTTATGCGATCATGAAATCTTCTACTTGAATTTACCTGTTGATTGGGGCTTCTTTGAAAGATATTCCTGTTAGTGTTCCTTGCATTAAGATGATCATGATTTACCTGTAAAGATTCTTTATTCCGTTGCTGAGTGGCAGAATTTTGTAAACCAGCTGTAGCTGCTTTTAGATAATTTGGTGCTGAAGCTTGAGAATATTCTCCAATATATCCAAGACATGTCTTTATAAGAGGAGAACGTTGTACCTTTATAATCTCATCTAAGGTTTCAGATCCTTTAGCAAATCTAAAATTCAGAGTCTTTTCTTTCTCAAAATCTTTTCTTACACTTACCACTTCACATTCAAATTTCTCATTGTGTTTCTTTGCCTCTTCAACTTGCTTTTCCAGAGTCTCGATGGTTATTTTCCTTTCTTCTAATAGAATTTTATATTCTTCTAAGAGAATTTTTCTTTGTTCTAAGCGTATTTTGAGTTTATTGTTCTCTTCAAGAAAATCATTGTCCTCTAGAGCATCCACAAAAGTACATTTTCTTCTTTAGATTCAGAAGCCATGAGAATTCTAAGATTTTGTTCACATTCTTCCTCACTATCAGATACCCCATCACTGTCATCATGAGTATAGTAAATTCTTCTAGTGCGAGACCGGTTCTTATTTCTAGCTACTTCCTTTCCTTTTGCAGGTGTTTCTTTGTGAGGACACTTAGCAGCATAATGACCAACTCTTCCACAATTAAAACATTTGAAAGGAAGCTTACCTCTAAACCGTCCTGTACCAAGTTGAAGTTTCTTTACAAAATTTGCCTCATCTTCTTCCGAAATATATCCCGATCCTTCTGCTTCTTGTACTTCTTTCCCTTTTGTAGACGCTCTAAAAACAACTTCTTTGACTTCAGATGGTCCTCCTCTTCTCATTTCATATGCAGTCAGTATGCCATGAAGTTGCACCACAGTAAGATTTTGAAGATCCTGTTTTTCTTCAAGAGCAGAGACTTTTGACTCAAATTTTGCCATTAGCGATCTCAAAATTTTCTCAACCAAAGTAGTTTCAGTTATTGTTTCTCCCAGATTTTTCATACGATTTACAACATCATCAAGACGTAAAAAGAAACTGGCAATACTCTCATCACTATGCATTTTTAAATTTTCATATTCAATTCTGAGAGTTTGGAGTTTTGCACTTTTTACCTTTGCATCACCTTCATAACTCAGAATGATTTTGTCCCATATTTCTTTTGTTGTATTCAGCTGCATGACTTTGACAAATTCTGATTCTGTTAGACTTCATGTTATAGCATTGACTACTTTTGCATTTGATTCATAATTCTTCCTTTCAGTTGGATCTATTGGTGTAGCAGCTGGATATTGATATCCTTGTTCAACAATGGCTCATACATCTGCTCCCATAGACTGAAGAAAGGATCGCATCCTCATTTTCTAGAAGATTAAATTGCTTCCATTGAAGAGCGGAGGCTTGATAGATGTTGTTCCTTCTTGATAGCTCATCTTGCTTGATTTTCCTTCTAGCGGCTAAGCTTTTTCAGAAGGACCTGCTTTGAAACCAATTGTTGGGAAAAATATTGAGAGAGGGGGGGTGAATCAGTATTTAGTGCAAACAATCAAACTTTTACTTTTTCCTTTCTAAAAACCCATACACTACTTTACTAAAGGCAACTAGCGTATATACGTGGAAATCCTTTACAGAACTCGCGTATGTCTAGAGATCTAATTATGTGTTTGAATCTTAACTCAGATCATTGCATTATTCATTCATGAGATATTTCAGAAACAGTAAACAGGTGCAGAAAGAACAGAATAATCATCCCACATATGCAACACACATGAACACCGGAATATTTAGGTGGAAACCCAATTCGGGAGAAAACCACCACTGCCGTCGTTTCAACCTTCAAAATTTATTATTAAGAAAACTTCTTATAATCATGTACTGGTGCAGACTCAAACCAGCACGCAGGCACCCACCTGCAGAAGGCTACAACCTTCTCTCATTTACCAGCCTATCCTGGAAGGGAGCTACAACCCCCTGCTCTCGTTTACCAGCCTCTCCTGGAAGGGAGCTACGACCCCCTGAACGCGTTTACCAGCCTCTCCTGGAAGGGAGCTACAACCCCCTGACTGAAGGCTTCGACCCTCAGCACCACTGCAGACCATGTTTCATCAATTTTCAAACTAGATCAAACAGCTTCAACACAACCCTTCACTTATCAACAATCATACCTTGCTCATTGCTTCAAACAGAAGAGTGAGACCATTGTAACCAGAATATCAGATATAACCCAGACTTCAGAATAGATACGCAGAAACACATTCAACCTTCAGCAACCATTAGATCAGAAATCATACGCGCTTTTAATTAATCAGACCCGTGTATATACGTGCTTTCCAGAAGACGAACCCGCGTATACTTTAGTGAATTTTCCAGGGAAAATCCCTAACTGTGCATACGCGCTTTTCCTTCCACAGACCCGCATATACACGCGCTTTTCATGAAACGAACATGTGTATAGATCTATAAAAGATAAACTTTGCAGTACAGACCAGATCTATAAACTTACCCATATTTCTTCAATCTCTTCAAGAGGATTGCGCCAGGTCTTCTTCACTTCTTTTCAGATCATCCTTGACATTCACCATTTCTAGATCTAGAGATCTTGAGCCTTCATCATGTTCATAAGTGCATCATAGGTTTAGATCTATCAATTAGAAACAGGGTTCAACCATACAGATATAATTCAGAGTGAAGTATTCATCAAAGCCTAGACACATGCATGCCTTTTGCACAATGATTTTCTTCTCCTTATATAGGGTTACCCTTCATCAATACCATGAGTCAAAACCACATAACTTCCAATGGTATTCCTGGACGGGATCACATAGGCAAACCATCATTCAATACAATGGGTCAATACCATGGTAGTTACCCCTGGTTTTACAAATTTAGAGCGCTTTTTCCCATACACGACTTGGCACGTTATTTCCCGTGTGCATATGCTACTTCGTCTAGACAAATCCGCGTATGCCTTGAGACATACTCTTTTCATCATGTTCTGGCACATACTGACATTCCTTCCATCATTACCTTCTATACTCATTGTAGATACATCAGATTTACATCATTTAACAAGTTCATCAATTCAAGAACAACTTCGTCAAGTAGGTTGCCATCATCTTCATCAAGTGGGTTGCCATCAAGGACAACACTCTGCATCATATTGCCAACACATTAAACTTTATACTGCAATTAATGATGCCACCATCAACCTTGTTGACAAGGTAGAGAATGTTATGGTTTAGTATGTTCAATTAGCATCTTACTCATCCTTGATCTGTAGCTACTGATGATTGAAACTGTTTACCTACAGTTCTTTGAAATGCAATGCCATGATGCTATTAAGGCTCTTTATATCTATAGGCGAGCTAGTAAACAGGTATAGTTGGAAATCTACTGTTTCCGAAGTGTTTTAATTGATGTCTTTAGTTTCAAATCCTATCAAAACAGTGGATATACCAGTACTTTTTTGTTTTTTAAGGATGATTGTGATCCAACATTACTTTTTTCCAAAAAAAAATGCTTCAGACTGAGACAACTGATGCTATGGTTCATGACCTATATTTCCTTATGTTCCTTTGGGTAGAGGCATGTGGTACAATTTTCTACATCCTAAACAAGTTTCCTCTCTAGGTATTGAAGGAAAAACCACCGAAGGAAGCTTTCATCGGTGAGAAATGCTAGGTATCACACTTTTCGTGTTGCTGTCCTATATATATTCATATTTTTTAGGAGAATGAACTAAATTGAAACACTCCAATTTGAAGGGTTTTTTTGTTGGATATAATGAGTCCTGCAAGGCCTTTGGAGTCTACATTCTATCACAATGGAAAATAATAGTGGACTGAGATGTGAACCTTGTCATGATGTATGGTCCCTCGAGGTCTCAGGAGCCTTTTAGTAGAGGTTTAGGAGGGAGATACCTTTTCTGTCCTAAAGATGATTAGCAAGGTTTTGGAGGTGGAAGTGATGCTTTAGTATTTTTTGGTTCAACAAGGCAGTCTAGGTGGTACTAAACATAGTAGGATGCGTAGGAGCATGTTGGATCTCCAAAGCCATCCTTTGTAGCAAGTTATCTTTCTAAAACGTTTCTGAATTATGTTGCACCGATGTCTTCCATCATTTTGTAGAGCCTTTTAGTTATGGGGAGGTAGTTGGTTAGCAGGTATGACAAAATGCTGTTGTGGACGTGGACAACTCTATACTGAAGAATGATGTTTGGGAGATTGTGCCAACACAAGTGGGGCAGTTTGTGATTTATTCTAGGTGGATGTTTGAGGTGAAGCTTGCAGCAGATAAAAAAGTGCAAAGGTTCTGTTCATAGTGAGAGTATTCTCTAGAGAGGAGTTGACTATAAGGACACATTTACTCTAGTTTCTAGTCTACTTGCATTAGGTTCGTTAATGTCTTTTAGCATCAATTCTTGGTTGGCATTGATATCAAATGGATGTAAGAACATTGTTTCTTAATGGTCTAATCAATGAGGAAATATAGATCAATCACAACTCTATAATGAAGAATGTTGTTTGGAATATTTTCCCAACACAAGTGGGGAAGTTTGTGATTTATTCTAGGGGGGTGTTTGAGGTGAATCTTGCAGTAGATACCATAAAAATGTACTAAGGTTCAGTTCACAGTGAGACTATTCTCTAAAGAGGAGTTGACTATGAGGACACCTTTAGGATTTACTCTAGTTGCTAGTGTACTTGCATCAGGTTCGTCATATCTTTAGCATCAATTTTTGGTTGGCATTTATATCAAATGGATGTAAAAACTTTTTTTCTTAATGTTCTAATTGAGGAGGCAATATAGATCAAATCAGTTGAGAGGGTTTTAGGTGCATGGGTGAGAGATCCATGCATGCAAATTGAAGGAGGACTTTTATGGGATGAAGTTGGCATCACATGCTCAGTACTCTAAGATTGAAGAATAATTGGTAGGTTCAAGCTTTACTATAGATATTGCAAATCTTGATCTTATTATTTATTTGGTAAATTTGATTTGCTTGTTTGTCTGAGATACTAGGGAAGTTTTCACCCTAGGATTTCAACAAATTATTTTTCGGAAAATGACACCAAGATTCATCCAATACAAATGAATGAAGTCTTCAGTAAATAACATTGCTATCTTAACATTATAGTAAACAATATGATAGTTCAACCATGCAACAAAATTTCATAGTACCACTATTTTCTCCAGATTTAATAGTTTAGTATAGTTTCAAACAGTTGCAATATAATTTCGTATTGGAAAAAGTTGTATTCTAACTAGAAATTTGTAGACCTGAATAAACCTTTGTGAATTCTGATCAGGGCTGATATCCCAATGGTTGCAGGGGTTAAGAAGGAGGATAAAAATCTTCTTCTTCCTTGGACTTCCTTCATAAAATTCTCTGAGAATCTATCCAATACCACTGCATCGTATTAGAGAGTCTTGGAGCTGCTTCGGTCCTAAATCAATTCCTCTATACTTGCCTCAGATAGCCACTCCGAGCTTTATATAGGAGTAGGAAATTTCTTCAGAATTTAAGACCTATTGCAGAGCACAAATAATCTCCAAGTGGCCTGAGGAAGGGGGTTGGCTGGGATTAGCCTCTTTTGATGCTAAAAAAATTCAAATTAATTTGCCTAAGAATAACTACATAAATAACCAATCTCAGGGTTTTGTTTTCCTGGGAATTGTGATAATATCCTGCCTCAAATCGTTCTACTTCTGGGATGGGAAAACTTTCCACAATCATCTTTTATAGATTCATTGGATGTTTGTTTGCCACCATCTGCATGCAATTGAATGTTGTTTTTAGTTATTTCCTTTTAAATAGCCAATGATTTTTTTGCATCCTTAAGCTAGGAGGATTTTGAGATTGGATCAAGTGTTCCACATACACGTCTTTGCTTCTTCTTTGATTCTACATCATCAGAATAATACACAGATTTAATGGGTGATCCTTCATAGTAATGCACCTTTCTTCTTGGTCTTTGCATTTTTCCAGTAGTACCATGTTTTTTTATACACCTTCCTTTTAGTAAATTTTTCCAGAAAATATTAGTAGGTATCTTCTCTGCTGTCAATTGGTTGTCTGACTCATTAAGCAGTGGGACACCTTTTCCATACCTTCCTTCCCGTGGTAATTTTTCAATAATACCATTCTCTGGTGTATTATCAATCTCATATATGTCACATGCACGGGTTAACATGTCTTGAGATAAAGACTTCAAGTTTTCATTTCTAGAAACAGATGTCAATTTGAAATCAAGATACGTTAACCAGACTTTAGCACAATGAAAGTAGGCCATCATCTGCCTTTTTCTATCTCATCCCAAACAATCGTCTTTGGTTCAGAATCATTGCTTATGTTATTCTCATCTGACTCATAATCTCCATTAGCAGATTCTTTCCCCACTCCTACATTTCCACATATATCAGTAGAAGATTCATTTCTTTGAAAACAAGCACATGATTCCACATGGTCATTAGCATTTGTATTTGGTTCAATGTGCACGCAAGAATCAGAAATACCCTGTTCAGTTTCCTCCTATGAAGCAACACAAGTAACATTCAAAGCATGACATGCACTGTCATCACAACAACAAGACTGCCTACATACTTGAATATTCTCTATCCTCTTCCACTTTTTGCATTTGATACATTGTGCCCATTCCCTGGTATGTTGATCCTCACTCATCCCATGCTGCTTCATTTCACCTTTGTCCCCAATAGGAACAGAAAAAACAAGATCCATGCCATGATCATAAAGCATATTTCCTTCTTTCTTGTCCCTGTCGACATCTCCTTTCTTGCATATGCTCCTTTTTCTCTTATTTTTATAACTCTTTTCTCCAGATGTTTCTTCAATAAATTCACGTGAACCACCTTCTTGACTGCTAGTTATATATTGGATACATCCTTTAACCTGATTCTATACAACATCATGTTGTCCTTTTCTTGAAACCTTTAGACCTGTCAAATTTATTTCATGGTCTCTAACAACATCTGTGAAACCTCCAGTTTCAACATCATCATCTGAACTAGTACCATTTGTGTCCTCCAAAACTTTAAACTTGTGCATTTTCCTAGATCTTCTCTCAGACGCTGAGTAACTCTATTTAACTAAATTTTGCTATATATCTTTCTTATTATGAATCCTACTGCTTCTACGAACTTGCTCTTTTTTATGTTGACCATTCTCAACCACTTCTTGGTCCTCCAAACCTTCTAATTCAGTGACATTAAGCCCTAAATTTTGATTGTGAGCACCAACAACTTTAGCTAGGGATTTGACAACTGTTTGAGTAGGTACATAATCCTGCTGCTATTCAGTTTGATGCTTTTTCTTTCTATTTATTCAAGTGAATTCCCTCTGTTTTCTACTTTTATCAAACACAGTCAACAATTATCTGTGCTATCTTGTCCTGAAACACCTAGCCCACTTTCCGTGTTTTGTTCCAAATCTTGCAATCTTCCATCATTGTCCAGTGACTCTAGCTGCAGTGTCACATGCTCCCCCATTTCCCTATTCTTATTTCTTATTGCACTTCTATCAATGGCAGTGGAAGCATCACTTACTTAATTCTTTGTGCTTTCTCCTTCTTGTGGTTCCCTTATGATAACCTTAAACTTCGCTGACATAGATTGTCTATACCTACGTGCATCTAATATTTTTGATGCAGAGAAATTATTTTGGTCACCATCCACCACAGTGTCTATCATATTAGTAATATTTACTTTTGCAACTTCTTCTATTGGAGGAACCTTGCAGGTTTTTTAGAGATCCCTGTCATCCCATTACATGCATATGTAATACCAGGAGAACGGTTCCTGGCCACATTCTCTCTTTTTGATCTCCTCATGGTTGGTACCGACATTATAACACAATCACCATATCATTACTACTCGAAAGATATTCCAGGAACCTTTTAATCATTCCTTTCATTTAAATTCTATACATATTTTCAACTCTCTCCTTCCAAGCCATGCCCAAAAGGAATGTTTGGGTGTTCTGAACAATGGAATTTTATAATAGTGCAACTTGAGGATCCAAGTTTCAAATTTATTTTCCTCAATAGATGACGCTAGAAGTAAATATGCTTGAGTCAACCTCTCTGCCCCCAAGCATTCAGCGGCACCAAACCCTTCGACACTATGCAGCCGTACAACATGATAGTATCACATACAAAATGCCTGCCAGCTGTCCGAAAGAGTGATGTTGACAACAACCTCATAAACAACAAAGCCACACATTCACAACACTTATTTATGGCTCCGGCAATCGAACTCATGTTAAATTGGACAACTAGGTCCAAACTCCATGTTGTGATGCTCATATGAAGACAAAAATATTTTTATTGGGTTCCTCTTTCGGAGAGGTGCAAGATTGATTTAAAGATCATCTTGATCCAATGAGAAAAACATTTATTTTGAATTTATTTTTAATACTTTCAAAATATGTGCAGGTCAGCCTTAAGGTTTTACACCCCTAGAAAATGTGTCACACATCCTCAGTGATGGATATAAATAAAGTCAACATTGGAGGACATTTCACTCATCTCCTCATCACACATATTTCTCTCTCCACTTCTGATTAGTTCGAGCTACTTTGAGGAAAATCTGTGGTTCACACGTGGGAGAAGGACGAAAATGTTTTCTGCTGCAGCTAGGGTTTATACTACAGGTTTGACCAATGTTGACTTTGGTCAACGCATGGTCTAAAGGAGCTAAATTTTGGCATAGAATTCAATTTATGCAGTCCGTACTTTCTGGCACAAGAACTGAGGTCAAAGGTTCACCACAGATTGTGCTACGTTGAATTTTACTTGCTGTTGTTCTGCTTTTCTAGGTAGCATTGAATTTTTTGGGATTGAATTGAGTTGACCATTTGGTTGTTTTGAGGGTTGTTGTGAAACATTTTGGGCTGGCTGACCAAGGAGACTTTGCTGGTTGAAGCATCCTACTGATTTTCGTAACGCACCAACAAATATATATTTTTTTGGCTTGTCTTCTGTTGATCCTCTGGTATGTTCTATCAGCATATTACTTAATGATTTACGTGATTGCTGTCTACTATTAAAGAGAAAGTAAATTTGGATCAAGCATATAACATCTACATAAATTTACAACTCGGCACTTTCAAAATTTTCCGGATTTCAAGATCCCACTCCCTCTTTCAACGGAATACCATGGATGTTTGAAGAATCGAACCTTGGACCTTCCTGTTTCTGCGCTGGCTCGGAGCCACTCGACCTTGTTATTTTGAGCTTTTTAACAGAAAATTACAGCGGTGAAAGAACAATCACTTTTCTTTTTGGTTCACAAGCGCCAAGAGAAGAAATACATAAATGTTACACCATTTTGGTCATCTAACTCTTCATCATTAGATGGACCCAAGTACACCATGTAAGACCAGTTTTACCCCAAGTAAAACTGCTCTCACTATGTTAATTAGGAAACCCCAAAAGGAATAATTAATTAAACCATAATTTAATTATTATTCCCAGTCATGTTTAACCCAAAAACAAAGGAATTAATGAGATAAACCCATAGTTATCTTATTATTTTCTAGGAATAATTATTTAAATAATATTCCTTGTTAAATATGACCAAATCAACCACCATTAATCAACTAAATCATTATTTATTTGATTATATCCCAACCACTTCCTTAAAAAGATAAATAAATCATTTATTTATTTATTTTTCACTAATCAAGGGATTCGACCCAAGTCAAACACCCTTTCCCTCCAACAAATAATAATAAAATATTCCATAGAGGTGGATCTAGATGTGATTAACATTATTTTAATCATGCACCAAGATCTAGAAGGACCCAATATTTTGTTATAAATAGGAGGGTTTTCCCCCATCATTCTTCACCTTTTGTTGCATACTAGATCACTCCGGATCTATACACTCGGTCTCATTTTCTGCCATTGTTGCTCCCATTGAGCTCTACCTTCTACATTGGGTTTTCTACATCTACAAGAGAGAGAAAGCTTAGATCTGAAGTGCTGAGGACTACAAAGAACCCATCCCATTGAGGAGATCTGGATACACCTTCTTGTTTCCTCCTAGGTGCCCTGTAATATAAAAATTCATTCAAAAAAATCGTGTTCTTGTCTTGTCTGTTGGATGCATGGAGCAAACTCTTTACTTTTCTGCTTAATGTCTTTCCATTTATAGATCTGTTTATTGCAGCATTTTAACTACTAATTGCAGATCTGAAGATGTTTTGCAGCCTCTATCGTTGTTAGGGCTATTAGTTATGCGTAGCTAAAGTGGTTCTTTTTCGTACGCTTCGACAAAGAATTCATACTAACAAATGGCGACTCAACACGGGTTTTAAATTACGACCGCTGTCGTTTTTCATATTCCTGCATATCCAGCTACTTCAGGCCCTAGGGCTTCTTTTTTAGCTGCTTAGTTTTTCTCTTTTCATGTCATTTTTCTCACATAAAACCCTAAAACCTAAAATTTCTAACTTCCGTGTGTTTCTGGCCCTATTGCGCAGGTACGCGACACCAGCCGCACCTGAGACGGCAATTTTTCAGAAAATCTGCCGCCGAAACAGCCGGAACGGGGGGGTCGCACCTTTTGGCCCAAACCCTGCGACCTGGACGCACTTTTCAGCCTGTAACCTGCGACCTCAACCAAAATCAGGTCAGAACCTGCGACCTGCCTTTTTTCCAGCATTTTTTCTGTAATTTTTTCTGGGTTCTGCTGCAGCCTCTGCCAGGGTTTTCCAGCCTCTGTCTCAGCCCGCCTTGACCAAGATCTGATCTGTTTTTACTCATATAAGTGGGAACCCAGCCCCTTAGGGCTTTAGTACCCTCCACTTTTTGTGGAAGAGTTTCAGCTGTTTCAGCCGTCGGTTTCAGAGCTTCAGCCCCCTCTTTTTCCAGATCTGTGACCTCACTTCCAGATCCATTGAAATCAGCCTCTTTTCCTTTCAAATCACCTCTTTTCGTTTTGTTTGGACCTCCCCTAAAGGCCTCTGCCTTGCCCCCCCCGGCTTTTTGCTGATTTCCCTTTTTCCAGCCACCTTGCCTCTGTCTCTTGGCTGTGATCTGCACCCCTTATCTGCAGCTTTATCCTCCGGATCTCTGTCCCCTTTGACCCTAGATCTGTTGAGCTTCGTTTGTGTGTGTTTCCATAGTTTTTCCCTTTCTTTTCAGCATAGTTTTGAGAGACCCACTTTCTTGGGTTTGATAGATGCATATGTAGCTGTTATTTTTCCGTTATTTCAGCATTTTTATTCTGTTCTCTGTAGGTTTATTTTCAGCTACGTTGCACACTTTTTTGCTCTCAACAACGGAAAGGGTTTAAAAATTAAAATTAACGCACACCACACATTGACCTTAAGTGAAGAAGCGCCTGGTTTACACCGCCTGGCAAAGACTCTAAAATCAATCGTCACTGCACCTTATCTGCCCTTGACCTTCTTGATTTTGACCCTTTCTGCCCTTGTCGGTTTCCTTCTTCCTGTCATCATTGCGCCCCCAAGGCGCCTTTCCTGGAGACTTCTTGGCCTTCATCCTCAGTTCCCGGTTGATCGACCTGCTCCGCACCGTCGTCGTCGAGCCAGTCCACCTTCGAGTCCGCACTCCGACTCCTCTCCTGATTCCTCAGGTCCCCCTTCTCCTCCCGGTTCTCCCCCTTTTACCTTCACCATGTCTGGATCAGGGCCCAATGCTAGCGCCCCCAATACCGGCCCTCCTTCTAGCGGAACCATCACAACCACTACTCCGGCCACCCCTGTGCTGCCGTACATCGCAGGCCTCAGCCTCCCCGATTTCCATCAGTTGATTAACGACCCCATTCACCATAATACTACCTGGCCCACTATGCCTACCAAGTTACCCTCCGATATCCCTAAGTTCGAGGGCCTTAATGGCGAAGACCCAACCAATCTCGTCCGGTCTTTCCACATGTGGTGTTCCTCCAACTCCATTACCGATGACTCCATCCGTCTTCGGTTGTTCCAACGCACGCTTACCGGCGAAGCTTCTAAATGGTATGTCGAGCAGGCCACTTCCTCCCATACCACGTTCGAGACTCTCGCCCAAGCCTTCTTGTCGTACTTCCAGCTCCCTCTCCGATACGACACTGGTACGGAGCTCTTGACTTCATTTAAGCAATCCTCTTCCACACGCCTTTCTGCCCATGTTCAGGAATGGCGACGAAGACGGAGCTTATGTCGAGCCCCCCCCTTTGAAGATCGGGTTTACATGGACTGGTTCCTTCGCACCCTCCCGTCTCCCATCGGCAAAGATGTCGCCTCTCACTTTCCTCAATCTGAAGAAGCCGCCCTCCAAATAGCTTTAAAGTATGACCTGATCTATGCTCAATCTGGTTATGTTTATACCGTTCTTCCTGACATCCCCCGGCCCGGTGTCGCTAACGCCCCGGGGGCATCTCATTCCGCCGACGGTATTGTTGGATCTCTTTCCCACCCCTCTGCTCATCCTCCTATGAGCCATGGCCCTCCTCAGGGAGGGGCCAGCGCCTCTGGCACTCTGCCCCCTCCCGGCAACATGTATCCAGGATATGGCATGCCTCCGCCTTTTGCCCAACCTCCTGCTTACCTCAATGCTGCCCAACCCAACCCTTACTTTTATCCTCAGCCTGGTGCGCCAGCTCCCCCAGCATATGCGTTTCCGCCTCCCTTGCCTCCTCACCACCTGCAACAGCCCTTACAACCCCCTCCCGGGCAAGTATTTGCGCAACAGGGTGCGTTTAATCCCCCTTCCCAAAGAAGGCGGAGAGGCAACCAGAACCCATCTGCCCCTGGTAACCGAGGACCCAATTCTGGTCAGGACCCTAACACTAGCAACCAGCCTCAGGGCATTCCGCCCAGGCCGGACAGGCCGCTTCGCACAAACAAGCCCTGTTCGTGTTGCGGTGTTTACGGTCACTACACTCATGATTGCCCTCTCTTACCCCAGATGCGACAGATGTGGGAGTCTCAAGCCACATTGCGCGGACAACACACCTCCCCTCCCGCTCCTCCTAACG